>JAHLJS010000167.1:0-336714 GCA_038502445.1 Eremochloa ophiuroides
CAAGCCGCGCGGGAGCTACCAAACGAACGTTGTCGAATGGACCCGGCCCGGCCAGACGCTAACTTGCTTGTTGATATTTACCCCGCATTATTTGAGTGGTAGAGATGGAGCCTGAGCTATCGAGACTTAATTACATCCCTGTCGATGCGTGTTTTAAACGTTCAAATATTGTTCGTTCCAATCTCCGCTCCCTGCACGCCAACAATAATTAGAGACCGAGTTTTCGGTAATTCCGAAAGATATATTCCGAAATTTAGACAACCTCAGCATGTATCGTGATATTATGTTCATATATTCCTGCTCATTGCCAACAAAGTACTAAATATTATGTTCATATATTCCTGCTCATAGCGGCCGTTATAGGCGGAACCAACCATCTATCCACCTAATGCTACAAGAGTGGGCCAACGATAGGATGTTGGAATTTAGCGGGTCGCTACAAACACTTAGTAGCCACTATTGCTATTAATTGTTAGGATGTTTTTTCACTATATCTACAATTTAAGTGACAATGTGAACTGTTCCAATGATAATAAAATGTTAATACGTTGATTTGAACAATCATAAAGAATGATGGAATGATTAATGGTATCATGTTCAATAGCTATGAGAACTTTGTGATAATTTGTCTCCACATGCCTTCATTCTACTTATTCATCCCTTTTTAATTATTCTACTTATTCATTTATATGCTTCTATGTGACTTCATATCATTAAATATAATAATTAACTAAAATCTCTAATAATTGAAGAAAACAATATACTAGTATGACATATCCTCAAAAAAATTGTTATTTTTAATATTCCCCTTTTGGAACTTAGGTGTTTAGATACACCCAAAAACATTACAGCAGCCCGTCACCATCGAATATTTGGAAACATACATGAAACATAAATGTTGATAAAAAAAACTAATTACACAACTTGCATGTAAATTGCGAGACGAATCTTTTGAGATTAATTAGGCCATGATTGAACACTTATTGCTAAAGTTATCACTTACGCACAATTAAAAAAAAACTTTAATCTACACTCAGGGAATTAAACACCCCCAAGTGCCTTGATTACCAAGTAATAGACACTACTATAGATTCGAACATCACTGCCGGCTTATCACCGTCGGATTTTTAAAAACCGGCGGTGATAGCATTTCTCAACACATCACTGCCGGTTCTAGCCAGAACCGGAAGAGATATTCGGATCTTCACTGTCGGTTCACATCGCTACCGGTTTAATCCACGAACCGCCACTGAAATTAGGCATCACTGCCGGTTTAAGCCACGAACTGCCACCGATACCATCTCTTCCGGTTCGTGGCTTAAACCGACAATGATAGGCTATACGGAAAATTTCATAACTTTCACATATGGTGTCGGATGAAGACAAATTTTATATTAAAGTTATAGTACTTTTTGAGATCTACATTGATAACTTTTTTATTTAGAATCATCTATCCAACGAAAATTATGTTTATTTTTAAAAATTTGAAAACTCAAATATTTCAAATGATCTCGGATGGAGAAACTACCAAAATAAAAGTTGTAGATCTTGAAAAGTTATGAAACTTTGTAGTTGACAACTTTTTTCATTTGAATTTATTTAGGGTCCTAAATATTCAATTCAAAAACCGTATGAAGATAGAATGAGGTGGACAAATATCTCAATTGGACACAAGTGTCTTACAGATACAGTGATTAGAGGAGAAACACGCGGAGCAAGAGGTCATGGGTTCAAGTGCTGGTGGCCACGAAGCACGTATTTAAAGAGTGGTTTTGAACCGACACTGATGGATAATACGGCGTAGTGAGATCATGCCAACTCCAGTCAATAATCCAACTATTTAATTAAGCAATCATTTGACCAAACAATAGAGATACAATAATAAGTTCAGTTTTATCCAAGATTTAACACTGTTTGCAGTTTCCAGCGGAAGCATTTTTTTATTTCAAATAGCAGTTTTCAATTATAAAATAAAGCGGTAGTGTTGTTATGCACAAAGTTACGAGCGCAAACAGGACCCAAAGACAATTCTAGGCACTAGGCATATCATCAGTGATGATTGATGAGCACTGTAGGTAACATTCTCGGACTGTCTAGTATAATGTTTTTTTTTTTCAAACGCTTGTTCAGTCTATCAATAGACAATAGTGGTGTTAAACTGTTAATTAGGAATAGTCGCTCTGTTCATTTGAGTTAGATTAAATTTATTTTTAGTTTTTCTCTTATAATAATTTAATCATAAAATTTAGCTTAGCCAAATTTATTTATTTTTTTTCGAATTACACAGTACAGATACAGACGCTCACGATGTACGCACACTTATCCATGTGAACACACACGCGTAAACTCTACTCTTATGAGCACCTTCGAAAGACTGTGCTGACAGATGTTGAGCATAGAATTTAGCCTAGCTGAATTAATTATTTTAAACCCGAACACAGTCATTATATATGAAATTCATCAGCTAGCGTCCGTGGTGGAGGAAGCAAGAAATCAATACTACACAATACAGACCCCTTCACTGTTGCTACTGGGGTCTCTTCGTGTAGTACACTTACCTCGTTGCTCGCTACTCCCTCGATCCTGTAAAGATCGTTGTTTTAGACTTCTCAGAAACTGTATTTGACCGTCCGTCTTATTCAAAAAATTTGTATAAAATAAAAAATCAATTAATAATTATTAAAGTATCTCTAATGATAAAGCAAATTATAATAAGATAAATGACATTTATACAAAATTTTTAAATAAGACGAATGATCAAACGCGATATCTAGAAAGTCTAAAACGATAATCTTTATAGGATGGAGGGGTACTCTGTGTAACTCCACGCGAGCAAGCCAAGAAGACACCACAGACAAACCGCAAAGAATCACAATGAGCTCACGCGTCACCAAGTCGCTGCCTTTCCTCGTTGCTCACTGTTGCTGCTGGGGTCTTCGTGTACCTCGTTGCTCGCTACTCTATATAACTCCACGCGAGCAAGCCAAGAAGACACCACAGACAAACCACAAAGCAAGCACGGGAGAGGAAAGAATCACAATGAGCTCACGCGTCACCAAGTCGCTGCCGTTCCTCGTCGCTCCGGCGGAGACCACGCCCACCGGCGCCCTCCCACTCACCGCCATGGACAGAGCTCTTGCTTCACTGCCCATGTCAGGGATGCTCGTCTACGAGAACCCCATCGATCAGCCGGCGGAGACCATCAGGAGAGCTCTGTCCCGTGCGCTTGTCCCCTACTACCCAATTGCCGGCCGCCTCACCGCCGTCACCGGCGGCGACCAGCTGAAAATCGCGTGCACCGGCGAGGGCGTGGCGTTCGCTGGTGCGTCCGCGAGCTGCACCCTGCAGGAGGCCGGCCTCTCCGACTCGTGTCCGGTGGTCACCGTCGACGAACTCACTATCAGCTACGCCGGCCAGTACAGCAAGGACCCACCACCGTTGCTGCTGATGCAGGTGACCGAGTTCTCCTGCGGTGGCTTCGTCGTCGGGGTGACGTGGAACCACGTCGTCACTGACGGCGCCGGCATGGCGCAGTTCCTGCAGGCCGTCGGCGAGTTTGCTGCCGCCCGCGGCGGGCTCCCCTCTTCCGTTGTCTCGCCGGTGAGGGTGGACCACGCCCTCCCTGAGCTTCCCCTGCCGATTATCACCATGACCAAGGCGCTCGTCAGCAGCAAGCACAGCCACTTCCCGTCCTCCTACATCACTGTTCCCCTGAGCTTCATCAACCGTGTCAAGCACGAGTTCCGTCGTCGTCACAGCGGCGGCGGAAAGGAGGCGGCGCCGGCGTCGTGCACTGCGTTCGATGTCTTCACCGCCGCTATATGGAAATGCCGTGCACGCGCGACGATCGCCAGCGCCGCCGGCAGCAAGGACGACGCCGCCACGGCGCTGGTGTTCACGGTGAACGTGAGGACGCCGGCCAAGGCGAAGGACGGCTACTACGGCAACGTCTTCGCCTTCGGCCTCGCTGCGTCGACGCTGCGCGAGGTCGCCGACGGCGACGTCCTGGACCTCGTGAAGCTGGTCAAGGACGCCAAGGCACGGGTCCCGTACACGTTCGCCGACGGAGCCGCGTACGTCGCCGACGAGATGGGCGGCCGGCTCAAGGACCTCGACGGGTACAACATCCTGTACGTGACGAGCTGGTGGAACCTCGGCTTGGACGACGTCGACTTCGGCAGCGGCAGCGCTGAGCGCGTCATCGGGAACATGGAGCGCAAGGTGGTGCCGGCCTGCATCCTGTGCGGGAGGAAAGACAAGGCCGAGGGCGTCGCCGCCATGGCGCTCTGCGTCAAGCATGAGCACACCGAGGCTTTCCATGAAGAGCTACGAAGCCTCATCAAGTGACGGGGAGGATTTCCATATTTGTCCGTGTTTTAGTTATTGGAATATTATTAGACACGTACTCCTAATGGGATTATCATTCTCACTGAGTAGAACTATGGACCGCCGCGCCGGCGCGCTGAACGGCGCGCCCGGTGACAAAATCTCGACGAAAAAAAACCAAAAATGAACAGTAAACAATATCGTTATGAACAGTGCCTGCTGCCGGCAGCGTGGACAGTACGGCCATCCCTGTTATGAACAGTAGCAGGGACGCTCAGAGGCCGGGAATTCATTCACGCGGTTGAAGATTCTTATTATGTGTCATGTCCAAGTTTCTATCATGACCTTCCATGTTAATTAAGGAGTTTCGTGTTATCATTACATTTTAAACTAATAATGAATACATTTCTAAATATTGATGCACAAAATTGTGTCAATCAACCTATCTATATCTCTTATAAAGCTAATCATCACTTTCTCAACATGCAAGTCATACATATAATCTCACACTAACTATCCACGTCAGCACCCACTAATGACTACTCCCTCTGTCCCATAAAGAGTGTCGATTTTAACTTTCAGACATCGTGTTTGACCATTCATTTTATTCAAAATTTTTATGTAAATTATAAAATAAATAAATCATTATTAACGTATCTCTAATGATAAAATAAATTATAACAAGATAAATAATATTTATAAATTTTTTTTAATAAGACGAATATTCAAACAAGATGTCTAAAATTCTAAAATGATACTTTTTTTTTTAACGGAGGGAGTATGTCATCTCACTAACTGCCAATCAATTAACGCAAGCTATTCACGTCATCTGCACTAAGCGTGATTACTGCTTCCAATACATAAGAAATATGGGATTTGCTAACATTCAGGTGCCTGAAATTTAGTATTCTTTCAGGCGACAGTTATTGCATATACTTTATATTAAAATTGCAGGTTTCATTCGTCGCAATTTTTATATGCACAATCTGCAATTTTTGGCACCGATAATAAAAACGTGTTAGGCCCCGTTTAGGAGCCAAAAGTTTTGGCCAAAATCTACTGTAGCACACGGGGAATTTTTTCAATAAGTGTCTAATTATGGTCTAAGTAGGCTTAAAAGATTCGTCTCGTGATTTACATGCAAACTGTGCAAACATGTAAAAGATTCGTCTACATTTAATGCCCCATGCATATGCCGGAACATTCGATGTGACGGGGGTTTTGGAATTTGGAAGTACATCTAAACAGGCTTAGACAAAACTACAAACCTAACAAAATCTGATTTGTGTTGGTACAAAGACAATTAACAATTTACAATTATTTCTATAGGAAGACAATGACAAAAATTTAATGTGTCATGACACAAAGATAAATAAAAAATCATAAAAGTAACAACGTACTTGTACTAGTTAATGATATAAGAGTGTTGCCTGAAATCATGTAAAATTTCAGGCGTGTACGGTATTTCCATATAGCGGCGGTGAAGACATCGAACGCAGCGCATGAAATATAGGAAAAGTGAAGAAATATAGCAAACATCGATATATTGTTATTTCTTTTGCTGGTCAATCATCTTATAATTCAATCTTTCTTTGAACACAAATCGTTGGGAAAAGATCCCCTCGACGGCATTATATTAAAAAAAGGAGAGCGATCAACCAAGTGTCTGAACAAAGTTGGAAGACAGAGAGAGGCAGCAACCAGAGGTTGAACAAACCACTCGCAAACGAAAAAAGAAAGGAGACAAGAAACTAAAAAAAACTACAGACTATGTAGCCACTGTTTGATAGAACTATGGAGGCTTTGCTTGATTCGGTAAAGATGTTGAAGAACAGAAGACTTGAAAGACATCTTCCAAATGACGAGGCTCGGAGCTTGGCCTTCAAAAATCTTGGCATTTCTTTCAATGCAGAAGCACCGAGCTGCTATCATAAAAATCTCCATAAGAATGGGGAAGGAATGTTTTCTTCCCAGACAAATCCAATGGCAGACTAGCGCTCCACAGCTGAAGTGCAATCAAAAAATAGATGCTGCAATGTCTCTTCAATATTTTCATTACACAGTACACAGTTGTATCCTTCTTGCAAAAACTTCTTTCTTCTCCTTAACATGTTTCTGGTATTGAGACGATCATTCAGCAGCAACCATGCGAAATACTTTACCTTTGGCATACAGTTAGACATCCAAATCCAAAGAATACGTGGAGGCGGTCTCACTGCAATAAAATGATGCTGATATATATCATTGTGCATAGTAGTGCTGACTTCCCCAAATGAAGCTCCAGACATCATTCTGCTCAGCATTTCCAGAGGCCATTTCTATAAGATCTGAGCTGAATTGTAGCATTTCATTATGTGCTTGTTTTATCATAGGGATATGAAATAAGTTAACCAAACCTACTTCTTCTTCTTCTTCTCTTTCTCTATGAACTGAGATGTGCCAATCAAGAGCAAACAAATAGAGGTTGGGATATTTCTGAGAGAAAACACTTCCAACATTGATATCTTCCCCAAGACTAACAATATCTCCTCTGTTTGGATTGCAAATTGCAATACCCCTAAGATTAGTATGGAACCTGAGTATGTCGTCTTTCAACCAAAAAGATCCTTTCTCCCGCCTAAGATGTGGAACTCCCTCCGGATAGTACTTGTTCCAAATCAGTTTGACCCATTGGACATATTTCTTTTTGTAAAATTTGTCAAGTGTTGCTTCAAGAGGAGGGCTTCATTCTGCAAAGTGAGGTTGATTACACCCAGTCCTTCTCTATGTTTTGATTTCATTACTAGGTTCCAAGTAGCTAAGTTGTATCCCTTTTTCCTGAAATCACTGCCCCTCCAACGGTAGTTTTTTCTGTATTTATCTAAAGCCTCAATAACTGCTACAGGAAGTTTGAGGGTGCACATATAGTATGTTGGCAGTGAGGATTGCACAGAGTTCATTAGTTGTAGTCAGCCACATATGAGAGGAACTATGCACTAGCTGAAGGCCTTTTTTCGATTCTGCATATGAGGGGAGCATAATCCTTGACTTGGGGTTTGGTGAGTCCCATGGGCAGCCCAAGATAGGTAAAAGGAAAAGAGCCCACCACACACCCAAAAGATTTAGACAAAGAGGTGGCTGCATCATTCATTGCTAATATTAATTGGAACCAAACGGGATTTTTTGATAATTCACTTTCAACCCCTTGGAAGTAGTGAAAACCTGTCGCCATGTACATCCTTGTCGCCGAGCACCAGCAGCCGGATTCGCCAAGCCGCCGGGCCCAACTTCCCAGTCACATGTGGGCACGTAAGCTCTTCTGAATCTCACGTTTAATTTCTGAACTTACTTAATTTCTCTCATGCATATTGCGGCGATCTGATTGACAAGTTTCACAGCATAAATTTGGATAGATCTGATTTCTTATATTATTCTCTTTCATTCTTTGATTTGGGGCTACAAAATATTTTATATAATTTTTATTGTCCCGATGTAGCGTTCCATAAACAAAATGCTAAAAAAATATAATAAGGCATGTTTGGAATGCAAATAAAAACTTATTTTTATGTGTTTTTCTCTGAAATTAAATTGATTCGCAAAATACCTATGTTCCAAATAGGTCCTAAATGTCAAACATTGACTCTTGACTGAGAAAAAAAAAATC
The DNA here is from genome assembly GCA_038502445.1 of Eremochloa ophiuroides. Lineage (NCBI taxonomy): Eukaryota > Viridiplantae > Streptophyta > Magnoliopsida > Poales > Poaceae > Eremochloa > Eremochloa ophiuroides. Next base: position 7,970 of record JAHLJS010000167.1, read on the forward strand.
TCACCACTAAGAAAGACATTTTGGTCTATCATGCTCAATACCATTCCATAGAGATTCAACTGGCCAAATCTCTCGTGTTATACAAGTTAACTTGACATGTCCAAACACAGTGCGAAGTCAAAATAAAAATCAAATTAGAATAAGAGCTAAAGCACTACTTATCTAAACGTATGAAATTCGATTCTAAGACGTAATAGAACGTATCTTTCTTCCGTGTTGTATGTGAGTTAATATGTGGTGTTCATCCACGATGTAGAGTCTAATTTCAAAACAAATTAAAATGGTATACAAATTACAATAGTAAATATCTAGATGGTACGAAATTCGATTCTAGGACATTAGACAGATAACATGACCATTACATAAATCTCTAAATCACAAGTCGGCCATGTAACCACTGAGCAAGTTGTATGTCCCGGTGCAATGTACGGGCATGTTTTGCTAGTATATCTATACCTATATATATATTAATAAAGCGAGAAGATTTCTCCACCAAAATTTTCGTCAGCCTCCCCCACCTACTACGCACTCTCGTCTATCTAATAAAAAAACAAGAAATCAAATGATGTCACGCACATCCCAAAGGATAGGCCGGCGGGGCCAGGGGAGACTTTTCTGGCAGCTGCCAATTTTGATTTTTTTTTTTTTTGAAGTGTTCAGTCCAACCTTGCCAAGAGCGGCAGAGAGATGCACGTGGAAGGGCTATATTTACTAGGATGGGAGGCGCGCTCCGCCGCGCCCGTCTAGGAAAACCGGCTAAGAAAAAAAAAGAGAGAGAACAGTAATGAACAGTAACCATGAAGAGTGATGAACAGTAGCACTTTAGCGCATGCGTGGACACGGCGGCCGTCCTCTTGAGCTAGGTTCAGCTTATTTTCAGGCACAGAACAGTATTTTTCTCTCCTAACAATTCAGACGTATAATTCAGTCCAGTCAAATTTTAGCTCAGCTGAACAGAGTGTTTGCCTCGTTCAGGAGTTACTAATACAAACTAGTATAAAGCAGTACAAAGCTAATGTGTCCTGTAACGTTGACGGGGCTAATATAATGAGCACTAGTACTATCGTTTCCAAATCCTCGCCGGTGGTCGTCGGACCGGCGACGTCGTCCTCGACGGTGGAACACATCAAACTCTCATCCTTCGACAAGGCTCTCGCATTCACCCCCTTCACCTCGTTCCTCGTGTTCGAGCACGCGATCCACGAGCCAGCGGAGACCGTGCGGAGCGCCTTGTCGCGTGCTCTGGTCCACTACTTCCCCGTCGCCGGCCGTGCCGTCGTGGGGGCCGACGACGGCGAGCTCCGCATATCTTGCACCGGCGAAGGCGTGCTATTCGTCTCCGCTTGGGCCAACTGCTCCCTGGAGGACGTGAAGCTCTTCGACCCGCCGTACGCTGAGCTGCTGAGGGAGCTCGCCGTCGTCTACCCCGAGCAAAGCTGCCGGCAGTTGGACCCCTTGCTGCTCGTCCAGGTGACGGAGTTCTCCTGCGGCGGGTTCGTCGTCGGGACCACGTGGAACCATGCCCTCGCCGACGGCACGGGGATGGCCCAGTTCCTACGCGCCGTCGGCGACCTCGCACGGGGGCTACCTCGGCCGTCCGTGTTCCCCGTCAGCTGCGGCGACGACTCGCTCCCGGAGCTGCCGCCGCTGGTCACCTTCATCGAGAAGATGATGGTGACGCTCCAACCGCAGGGGTTGGTCTACCAGGACATCACGGTGCCATGGAAAGTCGTCGACCGTATCAGATCCGAGTTCGCCGCCGCCGCCGCCGCCGGGCACAGCGACGATGACGAGCCATGCTGCACCGTGTTCGAGGCGGTGGTGGCCGTGCTGTGGCAGTGCCGCACCCGCATCGTCATGTCATCCGACCCCGACGCCCCCGCGCCGCTCGTCTTCGCCGCCAACGTTCGCAGGCACGTCGGCGCCAGGGACGGTTACTTCGGCAACTGCGTCACGTCGGCGGTGACCGTCGCACGGAGCGGCGAGGTGGCAAACGGCGACATCAAGGACGTCGTGAAGCTCATCAGGCGCGCCAAGCAGGGGATACCAGGCCAGTTCATCAAGAAGAACAAGGTCGCCGCCAACGGAGAAGGAGCAGATTATTATTCTGCGCCAATGGAGCAGCAGCTCGCTGGCGTGTTGTTCGGGTACAACGCGTTCTACGTGTCGAGCTGGCGGAACCTCGGCTTCGACGCGGCGGACATGGGCGGCGGGACGCCGGCGAGGGTGATGTGCCACGTGGAGCTGACGGCGGTGCCCAACTGCGTCGCGTGCGTGCCGTGTGGCGGCAAGAACGGGGCCAACGTGTTGGCACTCTGTGTCAGGGAGGACCACGTCGACGCCTTCGTCGGGGAGCTGCAAAACTTCGTCCTGTGATATCGATCGATCCATCCATGGCATATCATATTATTGTTGTAATTAAGCCGAATAATTATTCACTGCGTGACAGTGACACATCTATGTTGATCATTCGTAGCTGTAATAATTTGTTTTCTGAGTCAACGAGAACATGGTGTAAGACCAGTTGATTATTAGCAATGCAAAGAAAAGAAAGCCTAGTAAACAGGTCAGCAGTTACATGCTCATCTCAGTTATCACCTAACTTGTGGCTATAAGCAACGGAGACACCACGCCCATGGAATATTTGTTTGAAAAATGTTCAAATTACAAGTTAGGCCAGATCCCTTCCAAATTCCAAACAAAAAGGTCACATCAACTTTTGGACACATGCATGGAGTATTAAATGTAGATGAATCTTTTGCATGTTTGCACAGTTTGTGCAAAACCCATGAGACGAATCTTTTGAACCTACTTAGGCCATGATTGAACACTTATTGCAAAAAATTCCCCGCTGTTACAGTGTCTAAAATTCCAATTTTTTTTCTAAACAGGGCCTTAGTTCAATTTACTCCCTCCAACTTGAAAAGATCTTTTTTTCCTTAATTTCATAGCAGTAATCGGATCAATTCTGATTGAGTCGTTAGAGTAGCTCCAGTGCTTCGGTTGGGCTACCGTGTGTTTGGTTTGCGGGTTCGACTGGGATATCCCGGGTTCGACCCAGTTGGCATGCTGCTTGGTTGAGGAGCTGTGTGGGTTTAGGTCAGACCCAGGAAGGAATATGCCCTCAGATGCGGGTTGGCACGGTCCGCTCGATTCGAGGGGACGAGCTCGACCCAGGTTGACGCCGTTCTGCTCCATCTCGCATTGGGGAGGTCTCGCTGGCGAGCTCTCGGGGCGTGGGGCGGCGCAGCGCGGCCAGCACAGGCCTGCGGCAGCAGGGACGTGGGGCGCCGTGGGCCAAGGGGTCGCGCGCCTAAGGGGCGGAGGGCGGCGCAGCGGGCGGCTCGGAGGGGCGGCACAGCGGGCGGCACGACGGGGTGGCCATCTACGCAGGGGCGGCGCGGGCCAGAGCGGGGCGAGGAGGCGGTGCCGCCATGGCCACCGGGACCTGCGCAGGGAGGCCGTGTCGGGGCGGCGAGATTGGGCCGCTAGGACAAGGCGGTCCGGCGCGGCGCGAGGAGGCGGTGGCTGCCATGCCAGCCGGGGCTTGCGCGGCGCGGGAAGGTGGCGGCCATGGCAGCCATGGCCGCCGGGGCCTACGCGGCGCGGTCTAGAGACTGCAGTACGGACGAAAGAGAGAGGAAGAAGAAAGGAAAAATAAAGAAAATAAAGAGGATGACCGGTGGACCCCACTAATGACTACAGGTAACGGTGTGAAATTATCATCCATTATATCCTTCTTCACCTCTCCAACCAAAAAAACTAGGTTCAATCTAACCCCATAACCAAACATGACATAGTTTCAACCCAACCCAAAAAGCCGACCCAACTCACGTGATCCCAAAACCAAACACACGGCTAGAGTTCGGTTTGGGAGAGCTAAGGTGTAACAGAACCGCCTTAATCACATGGCCCACAGGCACCTGTCATCGTCACTAATGACCTCTGACAGTCGTACCCGTGTCCCAAATGATCGAGGCAGCCCTGCCGGGCTACATCAGTGCCCGTATGCCGACAGGATCTCCATTGCGAAGCCATTACAGAGTTACAACATTTCATAATCAAAATACATCAGAGTAAATGCGGAAGATTAATTAGTACTTAAATTACAAACCGAGTTCAAATAGTAAATAGGTGTAGTCATTACAAACCAACTTAAAACAGTAGCAGTGGCATTGGAACAACGATACAACATAAATAGATAGTAGATAATCGAACCCAGCCCACGGGTCCTTCACTCCTCACCACTGTCCTCTTCGATCACTGTAGCACAACAGGGGTCGAGACAAATCTCCGACTGTGGCCCTCCTGCAACGGGGTTAACAAACCCTGAGTACTGGGTACTCCGCAAGACTTACCCGACTAAGAAAAATATCTGACTCTTGGAATGCAAGGTTAGGGGTAAGGCTTAGCAGGAGGTAAGGGGTTTAGCGGAAAAGCATTACTATCCTGTCTCAGTATTTTTGCTCATTGAATAACTTTATTAGTATCATAAGTCATCATTCATCACTTCCATCTATTTTATTCATTTCATTATTCTCAAAACATCCTATTCTTCGAACCACTTTTCGAGGTAGACGTGAGGATCAAGTCTCCATAACCGAGGAGCACGTCGATTCGAATCAAGTAAGTATACCCAGCTGGGGATTCTATCCACACTGCATATGTAGCACTTAAGCTTGCATCTGCCAACCCATTGTCACGGCTTTTCTATCCCGGACCCGGTCCTACGCCACCCGAGAGCACAGTACTCCACTAGTCTCCAGGCACGCCGGCCATGTGGGTACACGCTACTCTCGCCATCTCTCCACTCTCAGTGCGCGGTTGTCGGTTCCAGCAATAGAGCGACCTGACTCTAGGCTTTCCGAATTGGTATGTGGCTAGGCTGTTCATCATGATCACAACAGGCCTTACAACGAACGGTCCCTACCGCTTTCCGTCAGAAACCATGCATTGGGACTCTAACCCAAATACCCTGGATTCTGCCCGGTTTTCAAATCCCTTCCCGATGATGACGATCAGTTGGGACTCTAACCCAAACAGATGGCCGACCACTCGGGAACCCATCCATTACAATAACAGTGTCCCGGCCAAAGGACCCTGCTATCATACATGGACTCATAACCATCCCTTGATAATTCTTCATTCTAAATATCAAGTTTAAAATAGCATTTTTGCAACTCTAATATTTAAGCATGACTAAGCATTTTTCAACTCATTTCAAATCATTAGGTTCCTTGGATAACAAGTAGTCAAGGATGGTAAATGCATCAATTGTTTTATCACGCAACTCCTAACAACTTAATGCAGTTGATTAACTCCAGTGATAAAAGCATTTATAAATAGAGGGTTAAATGCACCGGGGCTTGCCTTGCAGCGCAAAAACAGTCGGGGCAGGAGCACCACAGCTTTCAGGTTCAAGAACCACCTCGGAACCTTCTCCTCCAGGCACCTCGACTTTGACTTCCTCGTTTACCGGCACTACACGTGTGCAACAATGCATGTATGAATGCGATGCAGAAAAGAGCATATGCCAGAAATAAGGAACTAAACATATGACAAGCATAAAATGGCATCACTAGGGTGTTCTAGGTCTTAAATGGGTTTGACCTAGAACCACAATCAATTCCAAAGTCACACAAACCCTAAATTCATTTTCTACACCTTTTTACTATTTAATAAACCCATATCTATTTAATACAAGAACAAACTAATCCCATTTGAGACCAAACTTCACCAATAGATAGCCTTTCATGCCAAACAGAGACACATAAATTTTGGTGATTTTTGGAGTTACCTAGATTTAATTAAAAATGTGCAAAAATCCACTTTCCATTTATTTTAGGGATTTTTACCTACTGCAGAAAGTACTTAAACATGACAAACAATATTTTTATAAAATTCTACACTACTCAGAGAGAACATACAAAAATTCTCATGAATTTTGGATCAGCCAAAATATTCTAACAAAATTATGAAACTGCAGCACTATTCCTTTGAAAATAAAATAGAAAAGGCATTGCAAAAACCTGGAAAAAGAAAAACCGAAAACGGCCCGAAGCCGGCCCAACTCGGGGCAATCAGCCCACACGGCCCGCTCCCCCTTTCCCACACTGCGCCGGACGCTGACAGGCGGGGCCGGCCTGTCAGCTCCGTCTTCTTCCTCGGCCGAACGCGCGGCGCGAGCGAGCACGCGTGCACCGGCGCGGCCCTCGCCGCCGGCGAACCGACGGCCACCCGGATGCGACCTGCGGCTACTACACACCCTAACGGACAACCTAGAACACCTAGCTTCAACCTTAGCCGCCTCCGACGAGACTCTCCGCGACCATGGCGGACGCCACGGCTCGGCGAGCATGCGCCGGCCTCCCGAGACCAAAAAGCGGTAAACAAAAGGGTTGGGAAGGATCTAGAGCTCACCACGAGTCTAGTGAGGGAGAAGGACGGGGCTGAAGCGGACCGGTGAGAAGAGATTGGCGACGGCGGCGGATGCGGCGGCTTGAACACTCCGGCGAGCACCCGTTCCGCTGGACCTAGGGGAAGAAACACGCAACCGCCGAGCGCATGAGTTCAAGAGAAGGTCAGAGAATAGGAAACGAGGCTTAGGCAGGGGAGTAGCTCACCACGACGAGCTATGGTCGAGAAACCGAGCCCGCGGCGGCGCTCTGCCAGACCCGAAGACGACGACACCTGAAGCAGAGCACCCAAGGCGTTAGAGAGGGCACAAAAGGCACCAACCGGAGCGCCTTGGAGCTGCACACTTACTGAGAGGATGGAGAGGGTGGAGATAGCCGGTGGACGGCGAATTTCGCCGGCGACCGAGTGGAGCTCAAGAATGGCGGCGGTGGCGATTTTGGTCGGGAGGGAGCACCTGGGGCTTAAATAGGCGAGGAGACGGTCGGGGAGAACGTGGGGGGGGGGGGGGGGGGCTCGGCTCCATGCTGCGCGTACCACGGACAGTGCTCCGGCGCCGGAGGACGCGCTGCACGGTCGCGCACGCCGGCGACGTGCGCGCCGCGGCCGAACGCGCGTGACGCGTGAACAGTGCCGCCGGTACAGTACTTGGCTCAGAGAAAATCGCCCAAATTGACCGGCCAAACGACCGAATCCGAGGCCACGCCCAAAAGCAAAGTTGTAGATATTTTTGTGCTGGACAACTTTTGTTTTTGCACCAATTTGAAATTCGGCCTAGATTTGAAAATATTCAAAAGGGGGTAAACTAGGGTTTTGAATTTCAAACTGAATATTTAAAATTACTTTTTATTTTTCTAAAGAACTTGAAATTTGGCCAAAATATAGGTTGTGCATCTCAGAGAGATCTACAACTTCTATTAAGGAAGTTTTATCTAATTCTCATTAGTTTTTGAAAAGCAGTTTTAAATTCAAATTTTGAAACACTGTTTTGAGCTTAATTCAAAATTTTTCAACATAACTTCAAAATCACCCAAAATAGAAGTTGTTATACATTAAAAACTCTACAACTTTTATTAAGGGACCTACCTTAGATTTGATCAAATTTAGAAAGTGCACTTTGAAGCCTTTAATTAGGGTTTTTAGGGAAGATTAAAATCAACAAGCAATAACAACTCAATTAGGGTTCCTTCAAGCACATACAAGAGTTAAACAAGCTAATCACACTATTATCCCTAATGACAAGCAACTACATAAGATGATATGATGACATGGCATTTTAATTAACAGTAATATCAGGGGTATTACATAAGGCGTGTCACGTCAGTGGTTGCTCCAAATTGGAAGAGACAACACCATCAATGATCTGTCCTATACAATATTTTTTTTATTGGAACAGCCATGGCAAGCTTCGACGCTTGAGTTGGGTTCAATTTTACTTCTGATCCGTTGGGTTCAATTTTACTTCTGATCGGTTCGATTTGCTTCTCCCTCAGTTCAATTTTGCAGTACACTAAGACCCTATTTGGCACATTTTAGTTTCACTAGTATTTATGAATAAGTTTTTAAATAAAATCGAGCTGTTTTGAGAATGTTGCTTGACAAACCAATTTCATGTCTGATTATGAAAGAAAAATGAGAGAGAAAACTAAGATAAACTAGTTTTTTAAAACTTCGTGCTAACTTATCCTTTCGTGAGAGAAAATACACCTATAAAACTGTTTTGAATGAGTTAGCATGAGCTATATTTTCTCTCACAACAACTGTATTTTCTCTTTCATGGGCTGTGCTAAATAGACCTCCGAAGGTGCTCTTAGGCATGATATGCAAACAGTGTCCCGGTGCCTACCTTTCACGTGGGCCGGCTGGGGAAGCAGCCGGCAGGGATTTGAACCACTGCACAGCACCTGCCTCCTGAAGGCTGCGCCAAGTTAAAAAATCAGCGTCATCTAAAATCATCGCTCATTTCAGACAAACAAAAAGGGCCTGTTCGTAAGGACCTTCATGTCGGCCTAGAAGGGATGAATAGGCCTGTAAAATTTTAGCTCAAACAAATATAAAATTACAGAGCGGCACTGCTACCCGTCCGGCACTGCAGCTCTGGCAGACCTCCGAAACTCACAGTTCAAAAACTGCCAAACGAAAAATGGATCGGGTGAATTACTGAGCTTCCTAGGCTTACAATGCACCTATTTCACCACCTGGATAATTGCGGAAGCTTGCACACAAGTAGATCGGGACCAATCCCTAAAATCACCACAAAACAAGTAATGCAAAGCAAATAACAAGAAATACCTCTCTGTGCCAACGGTCAGATTTCAAGGCACGGCAGTACCGCTCTGCCTAATCAGCTCTGAATGGAAAACTGTTTTGCAGGCTAATTTGTCTAGGTAAAAGAGAATGTTTGGTGGAGACTAAAGCACTTGGCCACATGTTTAAGCTTGTGCATTGTATTCCCCTTTATAGTACGGCTTTCCTAGAACTCAAATTCAAAAGTAAAATGAAATTTAAGCCTCTTTGAGTTGGATGCCACATTCCTCTGTAATTGGGGGTTCCACCATCGAATGCAATGTCCTCTTTCACAATATCACTTCATAATTTTTGCAATCATCTTTGTCTTATCTCTTCGAGCCAACCCATCTTGAGAAAGTGACTTGAACCATTTCAACACATGTGAGCTCAATTCATGGCTTAAAGTCACTTCCACTAATGATGTGATCCTCAACACAATATGACTCCTCATAACTTGATTAGTTTCTCGACTAAATACAAGTACTCTCTTCTTCACCTTAGCCATGGTACTTCGGTCTGAGCCATTGCTTACCTCTCACCTCCGCTTAGTCCCTTGAAGCCCTTTCCTTGCTATCTTTACCTTATCAAGCCATACTAAAGTCACATCATATTAAGCATTCATTGAAAACTATTTCTTCACTACTGTGATCCTTGCTTGAATATCTTCTAAATATGAATGTTGAGATCAATCAAGCTTCACATATGGTGACATATATGAATCAACATCAATATGGTTAAGCCAATTCACGATTCCTTGTATCCTCTTCATTTTAGCTTGACACTTCTAATACTCACTTCAATATCTATCTTCATAGTGCTAGCTTGATCAAATCAATGCAAAGTGATTTTTCAAATCTTTATCCATACAAGTAAACCAATGTAGAGACCGACTTATATTCAATGTGCATTGTCTCCTTTGTCATTTGACATTTGCTTGACATTTCCTCACTTATGCATTCTTGATTCATTCTTCAATCCTTGATCAAAACTAATCCATTATCAAACTCTTCTTGCTCATGAAAAGCAAGCCACTATTGTGACCAATCTAAAACCACCAACTCATGTCTCTTTTGTCATTTGCTAGATAAGATTGCTTTCTCATGATGCTATGATATCCCACAACACATAAGCCATTCCATCAATTCCATTTGTATGGTTATCTTTCACTTGACTAGATTGTATCAATGATCTTCCAACACAACAATATACAATGTTGGCCTTCATTTGAACACTTTGTGGAGTACCACCAAGTTTGCCTTCTTGTTAAACCTTTGATACACTTCGCAAACTTGTTAGTCCTTTAATTGTCTTGTCATTTAATTCACCAAAACCCACTAAAGTGCTAGACGCACTTACACTATTTAAAACAAAGTCCTTAAAAATATCCACCTCTATTTTATAGCATTTCAAAATATGATCTTTTTTTGTGAGGAAAGAATAATTATATTATATGATGGCTAGGTATATCAACACGTTACAAGCACTCTCAAATACAAAAAAGTACCCACGCCGTCAATAGCACAACTCAAAATCTAACCTGTTTGATGCTTTGGAATGTGGATGACCGCACAGGCAAACACTCGGCAAACGGCATGAGAACAAATGCCCAACGAACGACGACCAACATTCCTGTAGGTGGAATTGAGAAACTTCTTCTTTCTGATGTCTTCCTTCTTCTTCTTTCTGCCACCGAAGAGTGTGGAAAACTGATTCGAAACTTATTCTCTATAGTCCTTCGTTATGGCCAGATCTAACCATAATAAAATGAAGATGAGGCCGGAGAAAATTATTCCATGGCGACGACATCATCTCCGCCTTGATGCCGCCGTCCGGAAATAAAAGTTTCCATGTCGTCATGTTGATGAAGATGCTGACGCTGAGGTTATCGTCCTCATCTTCAACGAAGCCGCCATGGAGAAGACGATTCCATCCTTCCCCTCGGCCGTCGCCGGAGAAGAGGAGAAGGAGAAGATAAAACTTCAATACCAAGAACTTTGGCATGGAGAGACACTAACCCTAATAACTCGATCTATTAGAGAAAACTTTTTAAAATCAATGGATCCCCACTCCCTTCAGCCCCCGGCGAGATGCCGGAGGGGAAGAGAGGGGGACCAGCGGTGGTGGCCGGAGGGAGGAGGCGGCGGCGGCCACGGCAGTAGCACTAGGGCGTATTTTGCCGTTCTGTGGGCATCTAATCTATATGTATGGCATGTGGATGATGAGATTGATGCAATATATTTGTGTTCTAGTTGAAAAATTTATAGAATCAAATGCCATGTTTGTGCACGTACCGTTATCATGAATATTGTATGAAATTGTGAATAAATGAGGTTCTTTTGAAGTCTGATAACTGCAATGACAGGAAATATATTTCCTGTCGGTTTGTTGTAATTATACTCTCGGAGAGAGTCGACAGGAAATATATTTTCTGTCGGGTTATTGTCGACGGAAAAACTATGTTTCCTGTCGGTGCGAACTCTATTTTTGACAGTGTAAAACCGATAGGAGATATTATTCCCTGTCGGTACATGTTTTTTTCTTGTCATCATCTTCCAACGGAGGTAAAACTCTAGACCTGGCGAATAAATATTTTCCTATCGACAGTCTACCGACAAAAAAATAGCATACCAACAGGGAAAAATCGATACCGACAGAAAAAATGTTAATTCTCTGTCACTCTAGCCTTGTTGGAATTTTTCTGTCGGTATACCGACAGGAAAATTAGTTTCCTATTTTTATTGTCGGTTTTTTGCGTTTTTCTGTCAGTTTTGTACCGACAGGAAATTTTCCGTTTCTAGTAGTAATTAGTTCATGCAAGATCTCTACCTCAGTAATGCATAAATATGAGATGTTATCCTTTTGTATTAGCATTTTGTAATCTTATAGTGAATATGTTTTGGCTACTCAATAAATCTAAATGCGAAAAAGTTCAACTATAAAGGTTTAGATCTTGTCAAGCACTATAACTTTGGTATAAGTATGTCCATCTAGATTGTTAGAAAACTTTGAAAACTTGAATATTAAAATATGAGAATATCAAGTTATAGAAGTAGAAAAGATTTGTCGGGAGCTGGGGCAAGTTGAGCTATGGCCCCGTTTAGTTGGGGAAAAAGTTTGGGTTCTGATATTGTAACATTTTTATTTGTATTTGATAACTTTTGTCCAACCATGGACCAACTAGACTCAAAAGATTCGTCTCAACATATATAGACAAACTGTATAATTAGTTATTTTTTTATCTACATTTAATGCTTCATGCATGCGTCTAAAGATTCGATGTGACGGGAAATCTAGAAAAAGTTTGAGAAAGTTTAGGAACTCAACAGGGCCTATATGCTCAAGTTCTGAAGTTCTCGAATGTCTGCTATACTTTTGTATCCTTCCTTCTCTATTTATTTGAATATTGTTTTCATGGTTATGTAGTTTAGGTCTTAGCTGTTTAACTGAGTGTAGGTAGAGTAGTCGAATCATATCTTTCATTTTTTTTTTTGCATAGGTTTTGATTAGTGAAATTAGAGGAAAAATTAATTTAGCGTAGAAGTTTTTAAAAAGTCTAATTCACTCTCAATGTTACACGGTCTCTTTAAAAGCTATACTGTTGTTCATGCATGACTATTGAGCTGGTAAATCGTTAGCGTATGTCAGGTCCTGTATGGCCGCTCCAATCAGCCAAGATTTTGACTTTTTTCAATCGTAGAACAGTGTTTTTCTCTCATAATAAATCAACATCAGCCGAAATCGATGTTTCTTTTCAGACATGGAGGGAGTAAACCCTGTGTGGCTAACACAAACATGGAGGGAGTAAAGACATTTTGGCTTGATGCGGCACTCTTTGATTGTGAAGTCCTCTTATAATATGTCATTTTGTAGTAATAAAAATTTGATCATTTCTAGTAGTGATGGATCTAGTTTTATTTAAAACTAGAGCCTCTAAGAAGCTAAGAATATTGTACGATAGACATGATGAGATAAAAATAAATACCAGTTTCTAGCGAGGTCGTGCATTCACATCTTTCATGTCCACATCAAGCTTTGCCTATATATGCACATGATCAAAAATAAAATAAAAAACTCAACCATGGGAGAGACTTCCCCTATGGCTTTTAAATAAGAAGGTGCCAGGCTTCGAACCCAAGTCCAATGAGAGAGAACTAGAGCTCAATCTTCTAATCGGTCACAGTGCGATATGATCAAAAATATAAATGAAAAGTCATAAAAGAGATTAATTATTGAACATACATTTTGTATCTTATGGGGATTCACTGATTTTGTGAATCCATCATCTATATTTCTAATTTCAGTTTTTTTTAATCCAGTTCAAATATTAAATGTAAATAGAAATTGAGTGTATAAATTAAAAAAAGGAGACGGTCAGCAGCAACAAGAGGGAGACAGTCGGGGTGAGCTGAGGCCTTTTTTAGTGGGGAGGGAGCTGATGCATGTGGACACTAGGTTCTAGTGTTGAGCCTTTGTTATTGGGTTAAAACTTATATGGGGTATGGAAAGTTTTTGAGCAAACGACTATGGCCTGGGCTCTAATTAGGGCCTGGGTCGCATATTCGCCCCTGATTACTACAAAGGATTTCTAAGGGTGAGGGGATGGATAGGTATGTCACAATTGTCCTAGTAATAAAGTCTAGAATGCATAACTTTGCAAGAATTAATTTCGTCTTTGAAGGGAGGAGTTCAAATATTGATGCTCATCTCTTAATTAGGGGTTCGCATATTTGGTTTTTGGAGCCTCCCGCTACTACATAAAGATTAACCGTGACGGTCATTTTGGATTAACCGTGGCGGTTTTTCTAACCGTCTCGAACACAACGTCACGGTTAATGGAATCATTTACCGTGGCGGTTTCCTACCCGCCACGGTTAATGAAATAAAAAAATCAAAAAAAAGAAAAAAATCCATGGACAGGCCCGATGAGCCTATCCACAGGCCCGTCGAGCCCATCCATGGGCCGCCGCCGCTGCCGCCGCTCGCCGGTGACGTTTCCTCACCAGACCACCGGGATCCACCCACCAGTCACCGGATCCGGCCTCTGGCCACCCAGATCTGGCCCGCCTGCGTTGAAACGGGCCCACAACGCTGCCGGGGGCCGCGCCCCGAGCCGCCGCCGGGTGCCGGGCCCCGCAGTGTGAGCAGCGGGGGCCGCGCCCTGCGCCGCCGCCGTAGAGCCCGCGGCCCGAGCCGCGCCGGGGGGCCCTCGCCCGAGCCGTCGCCGGGGGCCGCGCCCCGTGCCACCGCGCCCTGTGCGAGCTTGCCGGGGTCTGCGCCCCGCGCCGCCGCCGGGTTGCCGCGACCCGAGCAGCCTGCCGGAGGGGCCGTTGCCGCCTTAGGGCCGGCCGCCGGGGGGGCAGAGCCCCGTGCCACCGCGCCCGTTGCGAGCAGCAGGGGGCCGCGCCCGCGCACCGCCGCTGGAGAGCCGCGGCCCGCGCCGCCACCGGGGGCCGCGCCCACGCGAGAGGAAGAGGAGGGGTGCCGGCAGCCCTGATGCCTGGTGTGGGGGCTGGAGACGAGAGGAAGGGAGGATTAGAGTGCGGCGGCTAGTTTGGGGGTTGGGAGTGAGGAAAACATGAAATGACAAACCCTAAGTGCTGTTTATATATAAAGACAAATAATGGGCTGGCGTGGGCTAATGGGCTGGGCCTAATTTATCGAGGCGGTTGTATTATGATGGCCGCTTCGATTAATGATTTACCGAGGCGGTTGCGTTATAATAAACCGTCTCGGTTAATATATCTTAACCGAGGCGGTCTTTTTAGGTTACCCGCCTCCATAAATTGATTAACCGAGGCGGTTTTTTCTAACCGCCTCGGTTAATAAAAAAGTGACCGCCTCGGTTAATGTTGGCATTAACTGAGGCGGTTATTCTTCTTGACCACCTCAGAAAAGAAAATGAAAACGCCTCCCAAAAGATTTTTTGTAGTGGCATTTGTAACTATGTTTTACTGAATGAATAAAGATAGTGCTCCACTAAAAAAAAACTAGAAAGGATTTCTAAATAGTAAAACTCTAATGCAATCATTTTTATAGCCCAAGAATTTTCGATTTAACTAGGCTAATTGTTGATCAAAGATAAGGAAACTTAGACTTCAAAATTAGGTTTATAATTTAAGGACATATGATTTACTAATAAACTCAGCACTCACTTATTAAGGGAGAGAAAAAAAAAAAAAGAACTCAAGACCACACAGCTCACCAGTCTGCATTTACGGCCATCACAGCCGATGATTATTACTGAGACTAGCTGAGCGCCCCACGCTTCGCGTGGGGGAGGGGGGTAAAAAAAAATATATAAACAGTAACGGGCAACACTGTTCACTAACGGGTTATCACTGTTTTTATAACGGGTAGGTACTATTTCATAATGGGTAGGTACTGTTACATAACGGATCGGGTACCGTTTGTAACAAGTCGATACTATTCCATAACAGGTAAATTACTGTTCCTTAACGGGTTTTACTGTTCCTGTATATGAACAGTACCACGTGAGGAGGGAGCGTCCGTTGCTGCATATGAACAGTACCACGTGAGAGGGGAGCGCCCGTTACCATTGGTTATTGTACCTAAGTCACCACGTTTAAAGTTCTCTATGCAGATATAGATGTCCAATCCGAAACATTTCATCCGGCACCCACCGTCCTACGTGCCGCAGAAGCACAGTAACCACATCTCCAGTCACTGACTCGTGGGCCCCGCCGTTGTCCCCCCCTACACGAAGAAGACCTCGCCGTACCGCCGACCAAAAAGTCGACACCACCCCGGCGCCCCGTCGCAACCCGCATGACCATTGGCTTTTGAGTTTGAAGGTCCCCTTCCTCCTCTGTTCCTCGGCGAGGGTCTCGTTCTCATACCTGTGCGAGTGATCGTGGAAGAGGGTGAGATGGAGACGGGATGCGGTGCCAGACAGAAGCTGGAGGAGGAAGCGGCGCAGCGGGAGCGGGAGCGGGAGTGGGAGGAGGCCGCTGAGGCGGTGGCGTACGACTCGTGCACCTGGCCGCCGCCCATCGTCGCGGTTTGCGGCCCGGGAAACAGCGGCAAGTCCGCCTTCTCCCGTCTTCTGCTCAACACTCTCATCGGAAGGTAAGCAAGCCAAACGCACGTCCCCCTTCTCCCCATCTCCACAGCTAGAGTTCGTTTTGTTGTTTGCTATCGGCGATCGGTGGATGTTGCCTCGTTAAACTACGACGACTCTGCTCTGCGATGAGTGATCGCCTTTGTGGCTCTCGTGCTGTCTTCTTTGTGCCATGATTCTGGACTTCTGGTCACTTGCACACCTTGCGCGGCGTCGCCTCGTGGATGTTGAGGCCGCCACCTCAACGAACCCGTTCTCCCGCCACAACCACCTCGCCGCGCTCTCCCATTTCCGCTCCATGATGTCCTCCACTGACGCCGTAGTCCCTCCCCTCGCCGCACTCCTTCGCCGACTGCGTGCCCTGCCATTCGCGGTCCGCTGGCGCCGTCACACACGCGCTCTGCGATCCTCCTCCGGCACCAATTAATGTGTTCGTCTCGACCACCCTCCCAAACGTGCACTACAAGCTGGGAGCTAGCTATGTCTGATGCCCAGAGGGTGTTTGATGGAATGCTTCTGCCATGGTGTCAGGGTATGACACAGGGAAGTGTTCTGAGGAGGCCTTTGAGCTCTTCCGGCTGATGCTTCAGAAATGTCATTGGAGATAAATGAGTTCGTATCCACAGCAGTTCTTAGCGCAGTTAGCGTGCCACTGGGTTGCTTATCGGTTTGCAGTTGCCGGGGTTGGTCTTGAAGGATGGCTTGGTGGGATTATTTGTGTCCGTGGAGAATTCGCTTCTCCCACAATGTAGGCAAAAACTCTCAGTGTATGGATGCAGCAGTGAGGGATTTGGGAGATATCTTTAGGACCATGGTTCTAAATAGTATATAGCTTCGTTTGCCCCAAGCCCGAAGCAATGGTCCTAATTCCTGCTATACTAGCTACAAGCGCAATGGAACCAAATGGCCCTAATTCATACTTTATGTGTTTAATCACAACTTAGTTCGGCTGCTCAGTTAATTCAACTTATATTCAGTAGTGTTGTGGTAGTCATTCCTTTTATCCTATATTTAGATATAGGAAAATTCCGCAAAATCAAATGAGTTACAGAAATGTTGTTTTAAAGAACTTAGAAGCAATACGTTTTGTTGAATCAGTTTCCCTTTTTATTTTTTTTACTTAAACTATATATCATGTATTTACATGCACATCTTGCAATTTTAATCCTTGATATTTACACTTTTTTGTTGGTTAAAAATAATTTGACAAAAATAATATTATAAGATGAAGAAAGGATCACATTGATTTGAATCAAGTCTTATGCCATCAACAATGAATAATGAACATTATCTTTTATGTAAAGTTCCTTAGATATGTTCTGTACTTATTCTGACATTTATTTCGCATGTTCCAAATACAAATTAGGTAATATTCATTTAAAATATAATTTTGGAAAGAAATTTGCGTTGTGCAACAGCAAAACAGCAGAAATTTTACTATGGAAACAACATAGTAGAGATTGGGAGTCATATACTCATATATGCTAATCTTGATTGAAAGCCTGATCTACTACACTTGTTGCAAAGTACTCGTGTTGCTATAATTTTTTAGTTGCGCTTGCGCTCAAAATGTGATATCTCATGATTATCCAGGGTTCTAAGTTGAGGTTATTTGTTGCTTCTGAGAAGTGTGTGTTAACTTTTCATTTGAGCTCATGCTCTTTTTTCATAATATTTGTTTAGGTTGGTGTGGGTGAAGTGTTTACTGTGGTCAAAACTAGTTGGGTCTATTTATAGTTCCAAAGGAGTGCAAAGATATATCATCTGCAGTGTGCTTAATCTAGCAGTGGATTTATTAACAAGGTGTTAAACTGCTTTCATTTTTCACTGTTGTAAAGTTAAACTACTTGTCCTCACTCAAGAACTTGAGATGCTCTTTATTCAGTTTGTTACTTAGTTTCTTTACTTCACTTGTTATGGTTAGTTCATATGCATTGTTGTGGTTACTTCATATGCTCAGGTACAAGAAGGTTGGATACTTGGATACTGATGTTGGTCAGCCTGAGTTCACCCCTCCAGGGTTTGTGTCACTTCACGTTTTTGAGGAAAAGACTAAAGGTGTAGTATTTAGATTTTTATGTCTCAAAAAGATATCCTCATATATATCGTGTGCTCCTTTTGTTGTGATTGATTAGATATTTTGTCCCTTCTGTTATGATTGCAGATTTGACAATTTTATACCTGCGCAATCCAAAGAGGTAACGTAACGTAGCATGATCATTATGACTTCTTAATGTTGTACTGTTGGGAAATATCTATAGTTAAATGATGAATATGGAGTCTCACATGTGACTAAGCTAATGCTTTTGTGAAATTATTTTCTGGATTCATTTGTGAAATTACTTCTTCACTGTCCGATGGTTCAAACATTCATGTTCTACCACCTCCAGTCCTCCAGTCAAAAATATTTCTCACATTTGACTTTGCATTGTCTTCAATGCGTATCTTTGACCGCCGATATCTTCTGGAACCTGAAATTTAAAATGAGAGCCCTCTCGTTTTAAGACTATCATGAGAACCCCCTGGATACCGTGTGATCAAGATCTGAGACACAGGATGAGTTCCATGTGGCAGTTTTGTCTTCCACCTTGGGCCTCTTCCTCGAGCTCATGAGCTGCCCCAAACTGACATCCATGGCTGACCTTTAGGGATGGGGGTTTTGGGGTTTGGTTGAGCTTCTCTCCTTCCGACCGGCGGTGGGCTTGGCGGTAGGCGGAATGCAAGTTGGCACTGCACTTCCAGCCACGGGGGTTTTGGCAGGCAGTTTGTGCTGTGTCGAAGTGGGGTGATCTTTCCGGAGTGGTTCGAGGAGGGTAGGGTCTAGGGGTGGTAGCAGAGTTTGTGGATGACACAGTGAGCTGGTGGTGCCTGGGATGGGAGGCACCAGAGGCTGCTTGGAGGCAGGTCTGGGGAACTGGGGGTGAGGGCAGCAGTCAATGGGGAACCATTAGCAGGGGATAGTGGAAGGTGCGGCTTGCAGGGACGAATGAGGCTACTTGCAGAGAATGAACCTGGATGGTTCCTTTTTTTTTTCTCAAACACGCAGGAGATCAGCGTATCATTATATTAAGAAGAAAAAATATGGAGTAGTAACCCCGTACAATGGTTTCCTTTTTTATGGGACTATGGGAGAAACACCCAAGGCAAAGAACCCCCACTTACACCAGGCCTCAACAAGTAAACAAAAAATACAGACCCAAGACCAAGTCGACCAAATAGCCAAGCTAGCCGGCTGTAAGGCGAGGAGATGAGAAATTCCTCGAGCCCCAGCTAAGGCCCACAAACTAAGATTTTCCTTGATAGCAGTGAGGAGCCCATTCAAGTTAGGCTGCAGACTGTTAAAAACACAACGATTTCTATGGTTCCATAGCGACCAAGGTTAAAACAAAAGTGCTCTTTCTAGTTGCTCCCCCTTCTGGAATATTTCTAAGAATCCTTCAAATTTATGAGATTTTACAAGTTATTTGGGAGACAATTCTACACGCATAAGTTGTATTTTTCAAAACTAAATAGTTTAAGGGGGTGTTTAAATCCCTGGGTATGGGGGTGTTTAAATCCCTGGGTATAAAGTTTTTGGGTCCTGTGGCACATGTGCTAACTTTAGCAATAAGTATCCAATTATGGCCTAATTAGACTCAAAAGATTCATGTCGTGATTTACATGTAAAGTGTGTAATTAGTTTCTTTTTCTATCTACATGTAATGCTTCATGTATGTGTCCAAATATTCGATGTGACGGGGTGTAAAGTTTTTGGAGGTGTATCTAAACAGGCCCTAAAGTTATTAATGTTTGTAGTTTTTAAGGTTTGACTGAATCTTGTCCTTAACAACATGTTTTCATGTCCTTAGGTAGTACTTCTGAAAATATTATGGATCCTTACTTTTAGGAGGTCCTGATTGTTGCAAATTTTGCTAGTGAAGATGTGCATGTTCAGTTCCGTAGAGTTGCAAAGTGCAGATTTCCTTCCTATTCAAGGTTTAAGTAGGGGGGAGGGGGATAAAGTTTAACACTACTATCTTTCTATCATGTAGCTAGTAAATCAGTGATCATCTGTAATCTGGAACCTATCTAAGCCCTGTTGCAAATATTCTAGGTGCTTCTTTTTTGGTGATATTTGTGCAAAAAGGAATCCGAAACTTCTCTTGAATTACATATTTGGCCTTCATGATTATTTTCTTCAAGAGTTCTATTGCCTTGGTGAGGTTGAAAACCTTAAGAAATCAGCTATACCGCTTGTTATTAATACTTCAGGATGGGTAAAAGGTAAGAGTTGATTGCTCCTTCCTTTTGATAGTACAAGTGTGGAATGGTCCTTTTGATTATCATCTGCTTTGTTGAATCTCTGGTTTGTTTTTCTGAACTCATTGATCGTGTCTGTGTAATGTTTAGGTACTGGGCTTCATGTTCTAACAGAGATGTTGAAATATGTGTCCCCAAGTCATGTTATTCGGGTATCCAAGACAGTAGAGCGTAAAAATTTACCAGGTGGGACGTTTTGGATGAATGAAGACGAAGGAGATTCATCAGTGAATTTAGTTGAAATTCGTGCAGCACAGAACTCTCCTCGTCAGTAAGTATTCCATAAATGAAATTCGTGTGTACTTTGACTGTTATTACCTTTTGCTAATGGATGTTTCCGCAATGCAGTCTGTTAGCGAAGAAAGAGGCATGTATTATTCGTGACCTCAGGCTTATCGCTTACTTCAGGCAGTGCTTACCAAGAGAGTTCCCTGTTTTCTGTTTTGATGATTTAGTTCAAGGCTTTGGTTCTATACATCCATTTCGGCTTCCTCTGTCAAAAATACATGTTATTGATCTGCACTGCCAGGTGATATTTTACTACCACTTTACCTTCATTCTAATTGTACTGTTTTTCTTTGAAGAAAACTTCTAATTGTACTATTATCTAGCTTTATATGTGGGAAGTGGTAATTTTTGAGCTAACCCTTGCCTTCAATATGTTCAATGTAAAAAGTGGTATTTGCTAAATTTTCCAGTTGACTGTTTTAACTGAAATAGTATGTGGAATATGTGGCAAGGCTTGATACCTTACATTCTCTTTTTGCATTAGTGCCACATGCATAGAAAAGCCAAAGGCACATTTGGATGTGATTGTTGGCTATGCGATGAGGAGGTGTTTGGTTGTCTTGTTAAGTATGTTGCATTTGTAAAGATTTGTTGGACTTGTATTGCTTGTGGTCACCTCATTCTTATGCTGAGATTAATATCTATTACCTCCATCTTCTGACCACCTTGTCCTTCGTCTGTCCTTCCTTCCTAAATCGGCAGCAGGCCGCACTCTGCTCATTCAAGCCAATAACTAAGCATTCACAGCAGGCCACACCTTTGCTTCTCCATCTCAACTGCTCCTTTCCTAAATCAGCATGCTAACTCCTCCAATCTTTCTTGGATTCCTCTCTTCAGCAGCCAATGAGTTCTTTAGGAAACATGCCAAGCACCTCCTCGCTAGTCGCTACGATAAACCAAAGGTTGTGGCAGTGAGGTAGTTTCGGCGTTGTTGTCAGAGGACAACCGACAGCTGTTCAGCGCCAGTGCCCTGTCCTGCATGCTGATGGAGCTGGACCAGGACTCCCTACCACCACGGCCGAAGGTGGACAGTGATGATGGCACGGTGAAGCTGTTTGGTGAGGCCCTGTGGGACCAGAAGAAAAGGTGGGCACACCAGGAGGATGGTGAGGTCAACCATGAGCCGAGCACGCTAATGATCTGTGAGCTTTTCATCCAGCCCTAAGGCCAACATCGCTTTGCTGCACGTCACTGGAACCAGGTGTCGCCCTGGGTGGTGGTGCAGGGAATGGGAGGTGGAGGTGGGAAGGTGAGGGGCAAATGTCCTAGTATGCCCAATTTTTGGTGCTTACTAATGCAGCATTCAAAACACTTTTTGCATTGTGCATTGCTGCATTAGGCCTAGTGCCCTAGTTAATAGAACCTCTGCATTATGGAAGGACTGGATTATGCCGTTATGCAAGCAACCGAACATGACCTATATGAAATCAGGCATGATGTCTTAACTTGGTTGGGTCATATCATAGGCAGTTAGACCTTGGATTACAAAATTTAATCTACCACTACAAGTGTATAGTAGCTAACAACCTACAATTTAGTTCAGTAGAAGACAAACAATGATGAACCTACTAGCAATCTAGCATACAATGGCTGGTTGGTTTCAAAACTACAGAGCAAATAATTACATAATTATGGGAGATGTATAATTCATTTCCTTGAGACACAGTGATCCGATATGGATTATATTTCTATTTTTAGAATTTTATGGTAAGGTATTGATATGAAGTCCATGGGTGTGTTTTTATAGGTTTCAGTTTCTGGTACTGATGTCCAGCGCTTCTTGAATGGCACAATTGTTGGTGTGGCAACAAATGACCCTCCTTTTTTGTCAACTGAATGTTCCACTCCTTGTTGCATTGGGCTAGGTACGGCAAGTTTTATTATAAGTTGTTGAACGGTTTATATTTTTGTAGCCTTTTCTCAAACTAATTAAATTTATTTTTGAGATTTGTTTCCTGTTACTGTTCTTATTCTGAGTTAGTTTTCAGGTTTCATCAAAGCCATAGATATTTCGGAAGACTCTATTCATTTGATCACACCCGTTTCTTACAAGCTTATGGAAAAGGTCGACATCCTTTTCCGGAGCTGTATTGCTGTTCCTAGTTGCCTCTTGCAGGTAATTGTCTGCTGTTTCAGTTATTTGAAATGAACTGACACGTTCGTAATAGGTTGTGTACAGTTGCTTATGATGCAGGTGTTATAGTTCATGACTAATGCAACATTGTTTTGTCACCAAAGGAATACTCCTAATTCCTAACTAGTATACATATAATATTACACTGATTATCAGCATTTTCTTGCCAAAAAGAACCTAACTAGTATACATATATTAAACTGACTATCAGTATTTTGTTGCAAAGAAGAAGAAGAAGAAGAAAATGTTTACAATAGTTGATATGTGGAATGTTGTATGCTTCACATTATTTATGGCAAACATTGCATCGAATAGTTAACTGATCCAAATATCTTAAACTTCCTTTGTCCAATATGACAAGCATAACCTGGTGCAGGACACGAGTATCATGAGTTGTTGGCTACTACTAGCTTTTTCCCTCGCGATGCATTTTCTATTCTGGTTCCATGTATACTCACTGCAGGAATTAAAAGTAGGGAAGGACTAAGTTTTGCTACCTAGATACCAAGAGGACCATAAAATTTCCCCATTGTAATATAAAGTTCAATTGGGAGTTGCACTCTGTTTGATAACAAATTATTCACAAATATTAAACCAAGAAGAAAACAGTGGTGTGGTTTCATTCCTAAAACCGCAGTTGAGAGTTCTTCCCTTGTGGGTCCATGATTTCCCTCTCATTGGTACTTGAACTTGCAGGTCTCTGATATATTAACCGATATAACAGACAGGCTATGGGAACTCTAGATCTTTGGAGATGCTTCAAGTATGGTCATTACGGATACCATGTCTACAATTAAGAGTGGCGATGAACAACTAAACTAAGATTGCGTAATTAATAGGCCCGTACAATATAAATTTCATAATGTATTGGTTAAATTACCTTGAAGATTGAAAGATGTGGACAAACTATTGATAACTTATACTTCGATGTGCATGTTAATATTCTGTTATTGAATATGCAACATTAACTCTTTTATACTCTGCCTCTGATTAGCTTAAGTTTTCTTTGGTTCTAATACACTCAATGTATATGTTAGATATTTTAGCCTTATTTGTATAGCTCTAGCTTCAAGATCCAGGTTCAATCCATAGTTAGTAGATTAGATTAAAGTGGTTTAAATATTTGTATCTAGTCTAAACTATAAACAAAATTAATCATCTAAAGGCTTTGAATGTATCTTCATCTCTAGCTTTGAATATATGATCTCTCGTACCTACACTATGGATTCGTTAGAGCTGTAGTAATGTCAAACAAGGCCTTATTGATTGTAAGAGTAGGGACGCACTCCCTCCTTGTTTTCCTCTTTTTTACGCCAGATATAGGTGCATCATTATATTAACAAGAAAAGGTCCAAAAAAAACAAGTAATTAGACACTAGAAAACACGTGAACTCTATATATCTCACCTAAGGTTTTTATGGTGGAATCTGCCTCTCCAAGTTTAAGTATCTAACTCAATATGGATACATTTATTTTTATTCTCACTGATCTTTCAACGGTAAATCAATGGTTACTTTGAAAATACGTTAGGAAATGGCCTGTTTGTTTGAACTTTTAGCCACTTTTAGGCCTCCTTTGATTGAACTTCCTTTGGCTTCCAAAAAGACAAAAGCCCGGGGGAGGGGGGGGGGGGGGTGGTTGAGGGTTGGGGGGTTGGGTTCCCTCTGCTCTGCTTCCCGGAAAGGTGAACCTATAGTGTTATGGGCTAAAAGTTGTTTTCTCACTACTTCCCGGAAAGGTGAACCCATAGTGTTATGGGCTAAAAGTTGTTTTCTCTCTAGAACAAAACTCATAGCACCTCTCCCCAAATAGAGTAAGACAACCCCTCAAAGGTAAATTAACAGAGTATATAAACTATATTGAATACATTTAGGAGCCAAACACATGGCACACTACAAGGAATACAAAATTCAGCTCAATCGACCAATACCAAACGCGTCCAGTATCAATACCGGACATGTACGGTATACACGGGTAGCTCACTTCAACTCCAAATCTTTCTTCGTTCGAATCCAAACTTCCACACAAGTTGCAGGAGCCTTCCAAATATGTTTCTCAACACAGATAACCTCTAAAAGATCTTGCACAACCGAGAGGATCACAAATATCAATAAAATGCGAATTGTGACAGGATATTTGTTTTACCAAAGTTCTCACTCCTTCTCAGTCCTAGTCTCCATTGAGGTGGCTGCGAGCAGCCTAGCAAAGGTCAGCCTAGAGGATACCACAAAGGTCACTCTAGCCGCGGTCTTTTTCCACGGCTTTTCTGCCTTCCACTAACTTGATCTCTTCCCTTTCGGCGGTGAGATCGACTGTTATAAACTTTCAAGGCATGCCACAATCTCTTTTCAGACCAAGGAGTCCAAGAGTAACAAATGCAAAACACAAGATCGATGATTTACACAAGAGTGACTTGATCTCTTTTTGGCTTGCTCTCTTTTGAATTTTCTCTCAATCCACTAATGGATTTTGCAGTTGGGATCAATTACTCACTAAGAGCGGGTGGAGAGTGTTTGCAAAGCTTTAGAAAGAGTTTGGGTAACGGCAGAATCAGCAGCCCTCAAGGAGAGGGCTAAGAGGTATAAATACCCCACTCCCCGAAACTAGTCGTTGCAATACCGGACGTGTCCGCTATGCACATGGACAATTAGATCAAAAGCCACCTAGAAATTACAAAAGGGGTTGGGATTTCCAGTCTGAAGTTAGCAAGTTAACCAGAGAACCTTGCCTAGAAATTCCAGGCCACTCAGAACTGAGAAACAACAACCCTGTGAATACCGGATACATTAGTTTCTCTAGCCTATCTCTCTCAAACCTCACATGGGTTGCCTTGAGAACTTATATAACATCATCTATCACCATGTCGCATCCCTATTAATAGTACAACATTCAGTATGACATTCCTATTAACTTAATTTCAAATGAAAAATGAAATTAAACCTTTTGAGTTGATGTTCTTCAAACCAATGTCGCTTTCTTCCATCTGCATCAAATAGAGGATGCCATCATGAATAATTATGATTTTTATATTGAGCACCTGACTTGATTCCATTTGATGATTTATTATAAGTGTATCAAGTCACTTCAATCAACACTTCTTTAATAAGAATTTAATTCTCCATATCAATATGATCTTCAAGCTTGATTAGTACCTTAACTAAATGCAATTTTCACCGTAGCTAGGTCCTTTGGCCACCAATCCGTCGCTTTCCCTTCACCCTTATTTAGTACATCAAAAACTTTTTATTGCTATCTTCACCACCTCAAGCCTTCTAATCGTATCTTGCTTTAAATCATCTATTCATTTGTACTGTTGTCTTCTTGATCATGATTGACCAAGCTTTTAATGTGAGACCACTCCATAAGCAAACCCCTATGTCTCATATACAATTAATATACCAAAGCTTGCCGATTTATTTTGATAAACTTTTTCTTTCATATGATTCATTAATGTCCCACGATATGTAAGCCTTTGTATGAATTCTATTTTCATTGTTGTCTTGTGTTTAAGGTTGATTGCATATGCAACAACACATCATTTTTTGGTTGTGTTTCAACTTAAGTATATGTGAGACAAATCATTTCCTGTTTTACACATAGCAAACTTGTTAGACTTTAATCGTTGTCATTCAATCTTCAAACCCACTAAAGGGTTAGATGCACTTACACCTGTGACTGTTCCCATTTGCATCATCGCAAGTCATGTTTCCTTCCACAGTCACCTCCCTGAGGCTAGCCATCGCCCCACACGACCCCATGAGGCCATGAGCCATTAGGATGTTCTTGTGGATCGTCCGTAGACTACAATCATTTACACAAGAAGAATATCATTCCAACTATAACATACTTCCTGGGGCTGCCTCAACTAAAAAGCAAATCAATAGACCTTGTCTTTCAGTAAAGGGGAGATAAATTACTACATTAATTCAGTACTGAATGTGGATGTTGCAATTAAAAGGTAGCGAATGTGCAACGAGTCAACAGTTTTAGGCTCATGAATACTCGGATACTGCTAAGGCCCTGTTTGGATCCTTGGAATCGAATTTATTTTAAGAATCATAATTTACACCCATATTAATTAACTTAATATGGTTATATAGATTATATTTGTATATTATTGTTGGCTATACGAGAGAGATACATATGTGTTGTACTTTTACCGTGTGGAAGCGAGTTGAAGAGTATGCTATAAATTGTAAAGTAGAAATATATCATGGTGATATCTAAAATCAAATTCCATATCTTACACTATGAATTTGAGATAGGCTAATATGTGACTTTAAAAATGGATAGAATGTCATATTCCAAGTGAAATAAATTATGTTATTAATTAGATTTCAATTCTTCCAAAATGAAAGGACCCAAATGACCCATAACAGAAAAATAGGGAGTTTGTCAAACAATATTAACCTTGGTCTTGCCAAACTCCAAATTGGATGGACGACATCTCGGGTCTGTAACCGTGTCAGCAAAGATCATCGCCCTAAGGAGATCAAATGCGAAGAACCTTATGTGCGGAAACAGATTGTGTTGCATGCTCCAATCAGCAAGATCAATACTATCAAGATATAAACCTACATGAACAAAGAAAAGAAAATTCAACTGAATAAAAGCATGCTACTAAAACTAAAAATAGAGAACAACTGTTAAAAAAAAGAGACCAGCCACATAAAAGGGTACTATACAAGGCATGGGGAATGTCATTGTGATGCACATGCGCTCCTATAGACGGTGTGGGTGTCAGTCAGAAGTTATCGCATCTAGACTGTTTGTTGCAGTTTCTTTAGGGACTTGGGATATATTTGGTATCTTAATGGAATAGATCAATCATATTCCCTTGTTTTCCTCTCCCTTCCCTTCCACACGCTCCCTGTCTCACGATCAGCACGTTGCCTCCACGAGCGTTGTCGTGCAGTTGAAAGCTCAGGCAGCTGTTGAAAGGCCCAAAAGTAGGCTAGAAGAGGGTGAATAGCCTAAATTTTCTTACAAAGCACAAACTAGTACACGGAGTTAGTAAAACAAATAGCGAAAGCAAAACACTAGCTCTAGACTATTCTATGCAAGTCACAAAACAAGAATTCTACATAAGTTATGCACACAACCGAGAAGGTCAAGCACTCCGAACCTAAGTGATCAACACTACGCCACAAGTGCTAACTCCTTGAACCTAAGGAGTAGCAAGCTAGACAAGTGAAGGCACAAAGAGAAGAGGATCGAATACGAAATGTGTCGATGGAGTGAAGTTCGGATGCCGTGTATAACCAATCACCGTGAGAGGATATCCAATAAGCTCGATGAAGACCAATCACCAAGAAAGAGCAATGGAATATCAAATCATCCACTCGATGGTGGAGAAGAGAATAGACACTTGAATTTTTGCCGAGGTTCAATTGATCGCCGTCCAGCTACTCCTCATTGTGGCACCGATCTTCCTTGGTGGAGCACGAGCTAGGTTTCACATGCCAATCCCTCACCGGGAGCCATTCACTAACACAAGAGAAGTGGTTTCTCACCATATGATCTTCACTAGAGTTAGTTTTAGCACTCCGTCGGGGAATAACCACAATAACCCCTCAAATCTTCTTCTTTGATGTATGAAGCATCTAGGCCCTAGTGGTTTCGGTGATTAATGACAACAAGACGGTTATTATGACTAACGTGTGTTTTGCAGGATAACCTAGAGGTTAGGTCATAATAATATGTAGGTTCAAGCCCCTAGCGATGGAATTCGATTCGGTTTTCAAAGGATGGAAGACAAGACGGTGATAGGCTAGTGCCAAGTATCGTTTGGAGTTGAGAGACACTTGGCGTAGTCTTAGATTTTGTTTTTCTCTTTGACCGTACTATTAAGAGGGGTTTGGATGGGTAGCTTGACTTAGAGCAAGATTAGAAAGTGTAGATGTGATGCACACTTGTCCAACATAGCTCTAGATAGCCCAGGGAGACTCTTGAGAGAGAGAGGATCAAACTTCGTTTTGGAAAGTTTTCGATTCGGCGAAGTTTTGATCAAATTAGAGGCGTCGGACTCTACCTAGTATGGGCGTCGGACCAATAGTTAGAGTCCGACGACACGTGGCAGCCCCTGGACGATTCTCAGCGTGCCAGGGAGCGTCGGACCCTAGCTGGATGGTCGTCGGACCATTGGCCAGAGTCCGACAGTGCCTCTGGGTGTTCAGCGAGCGTCGGACCGTCGAGAGAGTGAGCGTCGGACTAATGTTTCTTAGCGTCCGACACTTCCAGAGAGGTTCCCGCAGCGAAAAAGAGCAACGGACTTGGTCCGACGGTGTGCGTCGGACCATTGATCCGTGTAATAGCCGTTGAGAGGCACTGTGCCAGCTGTTCAAAAGCGTCGGACTGAGGAGCGTTGGACCATCGAGTTTGGTCCGACGCCCCTCTGGCACAGGTCTGAGCACAGTGTGACTGTGAGAGTCGGACCGTGGTGGATGGTCCGACGGTCGAGCCTCTGCAGCGTCCGACGGTTCGAAGAAAAGTGAGAAACGGCTAGTTTTGGAGAGGGTGAGTATTTATACTCCACCAAAGTCTCCATTCTATCTCTCTTGCCACTTCTAACAGCTGAAGGAACCCTTGTTGATCTTGTGAGAGAGCAAGAGCCCTAGGGAGCATTGAGTGAACTCCATTGCTTGTGAGCTTCTTCTCTAGAGAGATCAAGAGTGACTTGTGTGTATCCATCACCCTCTTTGGCCTTGTTCCTGGTCAAGTGAGAGTCTAGGCTTGTTATTCTTGGTGATCGGCATCACCTAGACGGTTTGGTGGCGATCGGTGGCTTGGTGACCGCTTGGAGAGCTTGTGGGCGGCCCAAGTCGAAGTTGTCAGCGGTTGTGGGCGATCCACCGCACCGGAGAGGCAAAGGATCAGCCCTTAGAGAGCACT
Source organism: Eremochloa ophiuroides (assembly GCA_038502445.1). Lineage (NCBI taxonomy): Eukaryota > Viridiplantae > Streptophyta > Magnoliopsida > Poales > Poaceae > Eremochloa > Eremochloa ophiuroides. The sequence continues at coordinate 37,363 of JAHLJS010000167.1, forward strand.
TGGTCTTTGCGAAGATCAAGGGGGAGCTACACCCTTGCGCGGGTGCTTGTAATACCCCTGGTATTACAACTTAATTAACCTGCCATGTCGTCATGTTTAAATTTAAGCATCTGCATATGATTGTGCTTAGGGCCTAGAGTGATTTTATTTCAGCTAGTATTGATTGTGTAATTAAGTCCTCAATCAAAAATCAAAAATCAAAAATAAAAATTAAATATAAATCAAATTAAACCCTAAAGTTGACCTAAAACCCCAATTCAAAATCTATAATGAATCTGGGGAAAATGTCTTAATGAAAGTTGTAGAGCTTTTAAAATGGGACAACTTTTATTTTTGGATATTTTAAAGTTATATTATAGAAATTCAAATTAAACTCAAATTACTATATTGAAATTTAAATTTGAAACTTCAATTTCAAAAATATTGAGGATCTTTAGAAACTTCCTAAATAGAAGTTGTCAAGCTCACTGATTAGAACAACTTTTATGTTTACCAATTTTCAAGTTGTTGAGAAAAATCAAAAGTAATTTTAAAATTTCAGTTTGAAATTCAAACCCTACTTTTACCCCCTTTTCTGTAATTTCAAATTTTTACCGAATTTGAATTTGGTGTCAAAAGCAAAAGTGATCTACTGGAAATACCCTACAACTTTGCTATTCATCACTTCCTCGGATTCGATTGAGAACAGATCAAATTGGCAACAAATAGCAATTGACCTACTAAGTCTACTACTGTAGCTACAGGGGTGTCCCCCCGTTCTTCTTCCTCGCCCGTACGCGCGTGCCGCGCGCGGCGCCGGCCACCGTCCGGCCGACGTGGGTGGGCAGGGCCATTGTCGAGCAGCCAAGAGGGGGCCCCGGACCCAGCTTGAGCTTATCCCCTCCCTTGCCCGGCTTATAAGCCACCACCGCACCGCCCCGTTCTTCATTTCTCCCACCCGCGGCCACTTTCGAACTCATCGGTGTCTGGCAAAATCCGCCGTGCTCCGTCCTCCTTCACCATCTCCATCTTCCAGTTAGTTAGCCCATTTCCTTGCGCATCTAGTGCTGCCTTTGGTTCGGCTTGGAGTGCTCTGTTGGACCCGGAACACGTGCGGTTGTCCTCGGTGTCCGTCAGAGCTCCGCCGCAGGTCTCACCGTCGAGCCCGTGCCGCTGTGGTGAAGGTCTGGCCTTCTCACAGAGTGTTTCGAGTTCTTGGTGACTCGGTGAGCCTAATCCTTTAGATGGTTTGTGTTCTTGCGTCCCAGGTTCGTCGGAACGTGTTGTCGCCGTCGTCGCCGAGCCGTGTCAGCCGTCGTCGTCGTCACGCCCACCTCTCCGCTTTGCCTCTGGCCGAATCAATCCGTCTATCTACCCCGTGGTGAGCCCCTGAGTCCATCCATGCCTATTTCCGTAAAGTTGCCACACCCCACTGGCCGGAACGCGAGTTGCCGCGCCGCCGTTCCGCCATGGGCGAGTTCCTAACTCGTCGGAGGCGGCTAGGGCTAGGGATAGGCGCGTAGCGGTGTCGTCTAGGGTCTAGGGGAGTCGTAGGTCCGTTAGCATTCGCCGGCGGCGAAGGCCGCGCCGTGCTGCGCACGCGCGCGCGCGGTAGCGTTTGGCCGGAGGTAGGGGACGACCCTGACAGGGGTGGCCCGCCTGTCAGCGGCCGGGAGAGAGAGAGCACGAGCTCGCGGGGGCTGACGGCTGGGGCCTGTCTATCAGCGGCCGGTCCGGGGGAGAGTGCGAGCGGGCTTCGGTCGCTAGGCCGGCCTGCGATGCTGGGCCAATTGGGCCGGGTCGCTTTTCAATTTCCCGCGCCATTTAGTGTAACTTTTCTTTTTATTTTTGAAATGAATAGTATGGCTTGTTAATCTTTTTGTATGAATTAATTTGCTTCACCAAAAATTATGAAAAAATTCGTGTATGCCCTCTGGAATGTGTACTATTTTATAAAAATATTAGAAATGTGTTTTGAGCACTTTCTGTACCAACTAAAAATTAGAACATTAAATGATAAATGAAACTTTGATGATTTTTAATAAATTCCCTGTTAAGTCCAAAAATCATGAAAATTTAATTGGTACTGTTGTAGTCCAGAGCTAACTGTTGATGAAGTTTGGCATCAAATGGAAATATTTAAATATTTATTAAATTATATATTGGCTTAAATGATTAATAAAAAGGGATAGAAAATGAAATGATTATTGATTGGTGTAATTTTTGGATTGCTTGAGATTCTATGTCAATCACCTTTATGACCTAGGGCACTGTGAATTAGAGCAATCATGGCTAGCCTATGGTAGGGTCTTGATCATGTGTATACCTTATTTATTTTGAATTTTATCTGTCATTTCATGCGCATCGCATTCATACATTCATTCATTGCAAACGTGTAGTGACCGAGAATCCGGAGGTAAAGTCTGAGAGTGCATCTGAGGAGACTGCTCAGGAAGTTGTGCAAGGTTTTGATATTTGTGGCACTGACCCGGATCTGACACTCTACACAATCGAAGGCAAGCCCCGGTGCATTTGCCCCTCTCCTTGTTGATTTAAAATGTTTATCACTCGAGTTAATCTATTGTATTAGGTTAATAGGAGTTGATTGACAAGCAATTGATGCATTACCACCCTTGACCACTTATCAATACCTGAGAACCTGATTTATTTAAAGTATAATGCTAAATGATTAGATTTGCAAAAATGCTATTTTCAACTGTGATGATACAAAATAAATGAATCACTTTATGGGACTGGTTTTGTCCTTGTTGGTTGACAGTGTTCCTAGCTAGTTCATTGTCATCAACGGGGATAGGTTTTCCCATTTGGTTGGCCAACTGTTTGGGTTAGAGTCCCAACTTTCGTCGCCATCGGGAAAGGAATGTGAAAACCGGGTAGTTACCAGTGTACTTGGGTTAGAGTCCCAATGCATGGTTTCTAACGGAAAAATATTAGGGACCGTTCGTTGTCAGGCCTGCTGTAATCAAGACTTTGCAACTAGCCACATACTACAGGAAGCCTCTGACTCCGGTGGCTCTACTGCTGGAACCAACAACCACGCACTGCGAGTGGAGAGATGGCGGAGTAGCATGTACCCTCATGGCCGTCGTGCCTGGAGACGAGAGGAGTACTGTACTCTCGGGTGACGCAGGACCGGTTCCGGTGTATGAAAATTCGTGGTAGGCGGGGTTGGCGTATGCAAGCTTAAGTGCTACATACGCAGTGTGGATATGGATTCCTAGCTGGGTATTAATCAATTCGAATCGTCGTTGCTCCTCAGTTATGGAGACTTGATCCTCACACCTATAGTGAATAGTGGTTCAGAACTAGGATGTTTTTGAATGGATAAAGCAAATGAAAGAATGTTGATATATGAGAAAGAACTTGGAGATATGGTTAATGATTAATAGTATTATTGAAATAAAATGTTGAGATAGGAATAGTAATACTTTTCCGCAAAACTCTTGAACTCTTGCTAAAGCCTTACCTTGACTTCCCCTCAGCCTGCATTCCTGAGTCTAATTTTACACTCTTAGTCGGGTAAGTCTTGCAGAGTACCCCATGTACTCAGGGTTTGTTAACCCCGTTGCAGGAGGGCAGCAGGAGCCTGAAGTCTGTCTCGCTCCGTGCTGCGTCACTATCGTCCAGGAGAGTGAAGAAGAATAAGGTTGAACCTGTGGGCAGGGTTCATGTAATACTTATCTATCGGTTGTACTGTTGTTCTATCGCTACTGCTACCCTTTTAAAATATGGTCTGTAATAACTGCACCTAATTTCCATTCGAACACTGGTTTGTAATATTAAGTACTATTTACTCTTCCGCACTTTTACTCTGATGTATTTTGTTATGAAATGTTGTAACCTTGTAATGGCTTCGCAATGGGATCCTGTCGGAGATAACGGGTGCTTATGTAGCCCGGCAGAGCCCGCCTAGGTCATCTGGAACACGGGCCCGGCTGTTAGATGTCATTAGTGGCGATGACAGGTGCCTGTGGGCCACGTGATTTAGGCGGTTCTGTTACAGTGCTCCAACGAGGACTAGTGGGGAGTGCCGACTCTCCGATACCTCGGGAAAAACCGGATTTGTCTTTCTAACTCTTTACATTCCCGTATTTCCTCTGTGTTCTCTACTTTCCTAGAGTAGTATACTTGTGATAGGACTTGGCTCTAGGTTGCATAACTTATTTTAGGAATAGAATTGACACAAGCACTTGTGGGGTGACATTGGGCAAATTGCGATAGGTTGAATTGTATTTGCGAAAAATTATTAGTTGCCCAATTCACCCCCTTCTTGGGCATTCTTGATCCTTTCAATTGGTATCGGAGCCTTGTTGCTCATTAATTTGGCTTAACCGCCAAAAGAAAGGATGTCCGGTGGTCACGATGGTCCCCCTCCCGTCTTTGACGGTAACGATTTTCCATATTGGAATATTCGTATGGAGGCATACCTTGAGGTGGTGGACCTTGGTGTTCACAAAGCTGCCACACAAGGGTACCCCACTCCCAAACCCGGCGCAACCCTCACACCCGTTGAGGAAGAGCACGAGAAGTGGAATGCTAAGGCTCGAAACATCATCTTTAGAGGCCTTAGCAAAGAGGTGTTCAACCGTGTGAGGAACCACAAAAACGCCCATGCACTATGGTCGGATATTTGTGCGCTCCATGAGGGAACTAAGAATGAGCGAGAGGAATGATATTATCTTATCATTGACAAGCTCAATTCTTTCAAAATGCTTTCTAATGAAAGTGCTAATGACATGTATTCTCACTTGAATATCATTGTAGAGGAAGTAAATGGCCTTGGACTCACTCAAATCTCACCGGCCGAGGTTGCAAGGAGAATCCTCAATGCTCTTCCAACTGAGAAGTATGGTCACATTGTAACCGTACTTCATCAAACGGATCTCTCCAATGCAACCCCCACTCAAATATTAGGGAAGATCAATGCTCATGAGATGTACATGAAGATCACTTCTCAAGATGGATCATCATCCAAGAAAAAAGAGAAGAAAGACTTGGCACTCAAGGCCGACAAGAAAGGCAAAGCTCAAGTCAAGTACACTTCTATTGACTCCACAAGTGAAGATGATGATGAAGATGTGAAGATTGCTCTCATGGTGAGGAAGACCACCAAGATGCTCAAGAAGCTCAACAACAAGGGAATCAAATTTGATTCCAACAAGAAGAAGTTCTTCACTAGTAGCAAAAGAAAGTTCATCTCCGAGATGGATTGCTACAATTGTGGAGAGCTTGGACATCTTGCTCATCAATGCCTAAAGCCCAAGAAAGACAAGTTCAAGAACAAGAACAAGGGCAAGAGGCAAGATTCAAGTGATGAAAGTGAAGATGAGAAGAAGAAGGCCAAGCCATTCAAGAAGAAAGAGTTCAAGAAAAAGCAATTTTGCAAAAGCAAGAAGAGTGGCAAGGCTTACATTGTTGGTGATTGGCTCACCGACATTGAATCTTCTAGTGGCTCCTCCAGTGTAGAAAGTGATAATGAAAAGGAGAAGGTGGCCGCTCTTGTGATTGGGACTTCACTTCCTCCACCGCCATCACCGCCCTCATCTCCAACACACCTTTGCCTTATGGCTAAGGACAAGAAGGTACAAAGTGATGATGACAGTAGTGATAGTGACAATGAATATGATTCACCCACCTATGATGAACTTGCTAGCTTGCTTAATAACTACACCAAAGTTATAAGAAAGCTAACAAGGAAAAATGAAAACCTAAAACTTGAGAATAGGAACCTCTTAGCTCAAAATGAACAATTCACTAAAGCTAGTGATGAGCTTAGAGTTGAAAATCAAAATGTGTCATCCAAGCTCAAGGAGCTCAAAGCCAACATAAAAGAGCTCTGATAAACTTGAGAGGATACACATTGAACTCACCACTAGTTACAATAAGCTAAAAGAGGACTACACTCAAGTGAAAGTGAATCATGACAACCTTGCTATGACTTATGACTTGCTTTCAAATGAAACACATGATGCTCCTAACCTTGTTGTTAAGTGTGACATAGCTACATCATGTGATGACTTGATTGATGATATCATTGAGTAAGGTGCAAGTAGCAAAGGCAAGGAAGTGGTGGCGGCCGATCGCCATGATGACTATTTGAACCTCAAGATTGAAAATGAGAACTTGAAGAAAGAGCTTGAGAAGCAATCAACCACCAACACCATTGTCATTGAAACGGTGCAACAAGATGATGAAGTTGAGGTGCTTAGAAAAGAAAACAAGATACTCAAGAATGAGAAGTGTCACCTTGCAAGCTTATTGGAAGAGAACAAGAAGTTGATGCAAAAAAAGAGTCATCTCACCGTGGGCTTGCAAAAATTTACAAGAGGCCAATATCTCCAAAGTGATCTCCTCATGAACACCGTGATGAAGTTTGATAGAAGTGGGATTGGCTACATAGGTGAGAAGGTGCAAAACATTAGAGCTCAAAATCGCCTCAACAAAGCAAAGAACAAGCCCAAGCCCAAACCTAAGAGATGCTTTGAATGTGGACAAGAAGGTCACTTTGCTCATGAGTGCAAGACACCGCCACCACAACCTTTGCCCAAGCATGCTAGGCCCTTTGCCTTTGATGCTCATTACATGCTAAGGAAAGATTCTAAAGGCAAAGTGAAAGTCATGTTCCTAGGAGACCCTAACAAGAATAGGCCTAGGCAACTATGGGTGGCAAAAGCTTTGGTTGAGAAAGTCCGGAGCCCTTCTCAAGTATGGGTTCCTAAACATCAAGCTTGATTTGTTGTGTGTAGGTGAACTATAAGACCGGTGGCTCTCATTGGGTAATTGATAGTGGATGCACTCAACATATGACCGGTGATGCCCGTATGTTCACCTCTCTTGAAGAGAATGTAGAAGACCAAGGAAAGATAACATTTGGTGATATCTAATGATCATTCCATATCAAATGTGCTTCTAGTTGCTTCTTTGAGCTTCAACTTGCTATCCGTTGGTCAATTGTGTGATCTTGGCTTCAAATGCCTATTTACAAGTGAAGAAGTGGTTGTTTCCAAGAAAGATGACAATGAAGTGATATTCAAGGGCTTCCGGTACAATCACCTCTATCTAGTGGACTTCAACTCGGAAGATGCAAATTTGAAGACTTGTCTATTCACCAAACAATCTCTTGGGTGGCTTTGGCATAAAAGGCTTGCACATGTTGGGATGAGCACACTCAAGAAGCTATTGAAGAAGGAGATGGTGAGAGGATTGAAAGATGTTGTATTTGAAAAGGACAAATTATGTAGTGCTTGCCAAGCCGGGAAGCAAGTGGCAAATACACATCCATCCAAGGCATTTGTGTCAACTTCAAGACCATTAGAGCTACTTCATGTAACACCCCTGGTGTTACATTAACTAAAACCTGCCATGTCATCATGATCGCATGCAAATCATTCCGCATTTAACCCTGTTAAGATGCATCAACTAAAATAACTTTTATTCTTGCATGTGATTGTGCATATGTGCTTTAGAGTGACTTATTATGTAAATGCTTATGTTTGTGAGTATTTATCTAAATTCATTTGGAAATTAAAAAGAAAATCATTTATAAATCCTAATCGGACCCAAAACCCTAATTTAAAAACTAAGATGAATTAGGCATTGGGCCTTAAATAAAAGTTGTACATCTTTAAAAGTTGAGCAACTTCTATTTTGGGTAACTTTGAAGTTATTAAATAAAATACCAAATAAAACCCTACTCTATGTTTGAATGGGTAGGTTTGAAATATAACTAGCAAGAATCTGAGGATGGTTCCTTAATAAAAGTTTTAGCCCTTTCGAAATGGAACAACTTTCATTTTTTGAAGATTCTGAAGTTATTGAGTGGAAATTCAAATTAAACCTTAATTAGTGTTTTAAAATTCAAATTTGAAATGTGATTTCAAAATTATAAGGAATCTGACCACACACCTTTAATGAAAGTTGTAAGGCTTGTCAAGTAGCACAACTTTTATTTTTGGGTATCTTCAACTTATTTAGAAAAATCTTGAAAATTTGGTTGGATTAGAAATTAAATCCAAAATCCCTCTTTACCCCTTTTTGAATCATTCAAAAACTATTCAAAATTTGAATATGCTTCAAAAACCAAAGTTGCTCAAAATGAAATGTACTACAATTTCTATATTGATGATTTTTCAAGGTTCCACACAGATTTGGGAGTAATTGGTCAAAAACAGTAAAAAGGGAAATAACTCTGCTATAGTACCCGAGCCACCTTCTTCTGTTCGCGAACAGAGCTTCGCGTCCGACCGCGCGGCGACGCCATCCGGCACTGCCGGCTACCTGTCGCCGGCCGTTTTGGAGTTGTGGGGGCCCGGAGGACTGTCGGTCCCCTGTTCCCCTTCCCTGGCTCGCCTATAAGGGCGATGAGCCGCTCCTTTGCCTCTTCTTCTCCCTCCCGGTCGCCGGCGACCTTCCTCTGTCCATGCCCAAATTCGTCACCACTGAGCCATCTCTATCCAATCCACCGTGCTCGTGGGTTCATCACTTCCTGGCGCACCTCTTTGACCCATCCATGAGGTTCCTAACACTTTGGGTGCACCGGAACACCGTTGTCTTCCTCGCGGGCGGTCAGAGCACCGCCGCGAGCCGTTGTCTTGGGTGAGCTCTGACCCATGTCACCTTGTGTTTCGACTTCCATGTGGCCTTTGAGTGCTTATGCGCGAGTTGGTTTGGTGTGTGGCGCCCTAGGATCGCCGGAACAGAGTCTGGCCATCGAGCCCGAACCGCCGGATCCGCCGCGGTCGTCAAGCTCGCTCCTCTATGCCACCTCTGCTCCAACCATCTACCGGTCTAGGACCGTGGTGAGCTCCTGGTTCCCCCTCAACCTTTCTCCTTAAACGCTACAACCCGCTTGTCGTCGGAATGGCTCAACCGCGCCGTCGCGTCCGCCATGGACGAGCTCGAGCTCGTCGGAGGTGTGTTGCTTTTAGGCCCGGTGCACTAGGGTGTTCGTTAGGCCTAGGGGTTCGCGGTAGTGCGTTCGGTCAGGTTGTACGGGTCGCCGCCGGCGAGCTGCGCGACCGGCCGGCTTGGGCGCGCGCGGGAGCCCCCATCCCCTGCGCGAGGAAGAAGAGAGGAAGGGAGTGAGCTGGGCCGCGAGTGGGCCGGCCCAGGACGTGCAGGGGGCGCGGGCGAGCGCTCGGCCAGTGGGCCGGCCTGTTGGTTTGGGCCGACTCGGGCCGGTTTGCTGTTTTTCTTTTTCTAGGGAATTTATGAAGCATTTTCAAATTTCAATGCTTGGGAATAGTGCTGCAGTTTATTATTTTTGTATAGATTAGCTTACTGCAGGACAAATCATGAAAATAATTACATAGATTCTTTACAAAGTGTATTATTTGATAAAAATATAAAACATGAAATTTGGGTGTTACCTGTATGTGGTAAAAATATGCCTTTTAATTAATAAATGAAGCTTCTATGATTTTTGTAGGTCAATATAATTATCCAAAAATCATGAAATTTGAATTAGCACTGTTTTAGGGTAAGAACTATCGGTTAGAAAAGTTTGGGGTCAAATAGAAATAATTTGCTTATTTATTAAATAACTACTTAATAAATTGAATAATAAAATAAGTAAAAAAACCCTAATCCCGGTAGACTTGTGTGTTTTTGGATTGGTTGAAGACCATGGATCCTTCACTGTGGCGATCCTGGACAAAAATAATATCATCACTAGGTAGGGATAGTAAAGCTGTGCAGTGGCTTTCTATGACTGTTAAAATGGTCAATAAAAATGACATACGAAAACACCCTTTTACCTTATGAGAAATGTTTTTCAACTTTACCATGAAGGAAAGTTGTACTCAAGGTTGTTAATTAAATGTTTGATCTACATTTTCGATTCATGTCATTCCGCACCATGTAAGCATGCATCATTATTTTACGTGTAGTGATCGGGTGCTCGGAAGGAATCCTTGATTGCTCCCCGACAGAAAAATTATTCGTCAGGGAAGTCAAGAGGGTTTCTCTGGTTTTCTGACGGACGTGACAGACCTGCAACACAGGCAAGCCCTGGTGCATTCAGCCCCTCTATTTATAAAATTTTTATAACTGGAGTTAATCTATTGCATTAGGTTGATAGGAGTTGTTGGATAAACCTATTGATGCAGTACCTTCCTTGACCACAAAAATCCTGAACCTGTTTTGAAACAAAATGATTTGAAATATGCTTAGCCCTACTTAAATAAATTAGATTTGCATAAAATGCTATTTTTGAGCTGTGTGATATATATATCTATGCTAATGATTAATTCATGAAAAAGAGAATTGGTATATTCTCATTTGGTGACTGTGCACCTGATCAGTACATTGTCACGAGAAGGAATTTTCTTGCTCGGTGGTTGTGAATTTGGGTTAGAGTCCCAATGCTTGACCACCAGCGGAAAAAGGGATTTGAAAACTGTTAGGACACTTGTATTTGGGTTAGAGTCCCAATGCAATGTCGCCGGCGGAAAAAGAATTAGGGACCGTTCATTGTAGGCCTGCTATGATTGAGACTTTTCAACTAGCCACATACTACGGAAAGCCTCTGACTCCAGTGGCCCTACTGCTTGAACCGACAACCATGCACTGGGAGTGGAGAGATGGTGAGAGTAGCGTGTACCCTCGTGGCCGGCGTGCCTGGAGAGGAGAGGAGTACTGTGCTCTCGGGTGGCACAGGACCGGTTCAGGGGTAGGATAAGCCGTGGTAGGCGGGGTTGGCATATACAAGCTTAAGTGCTACATATGCAGTGTGGATAGGGATCCCCAGCTGGGTACTAATCGATTCGAATCGTCGTTGCTCCTCGGATATGGAGACTTGATCCTTTGACCTACAATTGAAAAGTGGTTCGGAACTAGGTGATTTTGAGAATGATTAAGAATTTGAAAGTATGACGATACATGAGAATGAATTTGGAATTATGGATATGATTAAAATAAGATTGAGTTAAAATATTGAAATAGGATAGTAATGCTTTTCTGCAAAACTTTTGACTCTTGCTCAAGCCTTACCTTGACTCCCCTCAGCCTGCATTCCTGAGTCTCATTCCTTTTTCTTAGTCGGGTAAGTCTTGTGGAGTACCCCAGTATTCAGGGTTTGTTAACCCCTGTTGCAGGTGAGCCGAGAGTACGATTCTACTTGAGACCGTGCCGGTTGGCGAATCGGGCTTGGATGATGAAGTGTATGATATAACCCTTGGGCAGGGTGTCTAGTTATATGACGCTACTCCACTACGGAACTCCGGTGGGAAAATGTAATTTATATTTGTAATCTATGTTTATGTAATACTTCCGCACCTTATACTCTGCTTCAAATTATTTGTGTAAACTGTTGTAATACTTGCAAGGTCTTTACAATGAGATCCTCGGGGAAATCAGGGTTTCTAAGGAAACCCGACAGGCCACCAAGGTCGCGGGGAACTCACGCACAGTAACCGGATGTCCTTGGGGACGATGATGGTGCACGTGGGCCCGGTGATCAGGGCGGTTTTGTCACACTTCACATGGACTTATTTGGGCCAACAACTTATGCAAGCATTGGTGGCAAGCTCTATTGCTTAGTGATTGTTGATGACTTTTCAAGATATACTTGGGTGTTCTTTCTTCATGACAAGACCGAAGTTGCCCAATCTTTCAAGAAGTTTGCCAAGAGAGCACAAAATGAATTTGAAGTGAAGATCAAGAAGATTAGAAGTGACAATGGGAAAGAGTTTGACAACACAAACATTGAAGTATATTGTGATGAAGTTGGGATCAAGCATGAAGTCTCATCCACCTATACCCCTCAACAAAATGGTGTAGTTGAAAGTAAGAACCGGACTTTGATCACCCTTACAAGGACTATGCTTGATGAGTACAACACACCGGAGAGGTTTTGGGCGGAGGCAATCAACACCGCATGCTATGCATCCAACCGCCTATTCTCTCACTGGTTGTTAAAGAAGAACCCCTATGAGCTACTCATTGGCAAGAAGCCGGACGTTTCCTACTTCCAGGTGTTTGGTTGCAAATGCTACATCTACAAGAAGCGGCAACACCTAGGGAAGTTCCAAAGATGTTGTGATATTGGTTTTCTTGTTAGTTACTCATTAAAGTCCAAAGCATATAGAGTATTCAACAATGCCACCGGCCTTGTTGAAGAAACATATGATGTGGAATTTGATGAATCTAATGGCTCTCAAGGAGAGCATGAGAATCTTGATGATGTAGGTGATGAACCACTAAGGAAGGCTATGAAGAACATGCCAATCGGAGACATCATGCCTAAAGATGATGAAGATGATAGTGATGATGTGCAAGTGATCAATCAACCATCTTCATCAAATGTGCCTCAAGATGATGAAGATAAAGATGGGGTGGATCCACATGAAGACACCCACATCACACAAGAAGAAGTTGAGGCACAAGCACAAGATGTTGATGCTCCACAACCTCCTCCTCAAGTGATTGATAGAAGAACTACTCCACTCCTACAAGCACATCCTCAAGATCTCATAATAGGGAGTCCTTCAAGAGGGGTTGAAAGTTGGCAATTACGGAGGCGCCATTAAAAAGATTGGTCTCACATAGTTGTCCCTGACCTGAACTTTTCTTAGGTGCATGCCATTCCGTCCAAATACAGCGCTAACGGTTGGTAACAGAGAGTAAAAAAGACTGAAATACCATGGAGTAGGAAAATGTGCACCACGACGCGCACCACGAAGGCGCGCAGCGCTGGGGACGCGAGCTCGGCCGCGGCAAGCTTGCGCTGGAACAGTCACGCGACGTTGAAGATCCCGCGGCCGAGGAAGTCGGCGACATTGAAAATCCCGGCATCCTGCTCGCGACGGCGGACGGCGGACGGCCTCGCGGTGGAGCGAGCTCGCGAGGCGGCGGAGCTCGCGCGCCTGGAGCCGCGGCGGACGGAGCCCTGCTCGCGACGGCGGACGGGGCGGCGAATGGCGGAGCTCGCGCGCGTGGAGCACCTGGCTTCCTGCTCGCATGGCGAACAGCTGACGGGCGGCGAACGGCGGAGGAGCTTTTTCCCGGAGGCAGAGGAGCTTCTTCGGGGCGGCCTGCTCGCGACGGCAGCCTGCTCGCCTAGCGGCCTGCTTGCGACGGCGGACGACGGACGGGGCGGCGAGCGCGTGTGGAGCGCCGCCGTGGGGGAGCTCCGCTCTAGACGGTTGCGGCATCGCGGGGAGCTCGCCCCGGAACCCTTGGCCGACCGCAGCGAGGGCGCGGGGGAGCTCGGTCCCGGCCGGCCGCCGCGGGCACGGGGGAGCTCCGACCCGGCCGGGCGCCGGGGAGGGCGAACAAGAGCCAGAGAGAGCGAGTGAGCGAGAGGATAGAGATGGGAGGGGTATTTTGGACCTTTTGACTGACCGGACCCACTTGTCAGGACTCCTAAACGGCAAGAATCTAACGGAATGCGGACGGAATGGCATAGAAGCAAAAGAAGTTCAGCAGGATGGTACTCGTGGAAGATCAAACTTTTTAATGGCATGTATGTGTGACCATCTTTTTTAATGGCATATATGTAAAAGACCCTACAATCAGCCAGGATTCTGTTTTTTTCACACATAGAATTGTATTTCTCATAACAAATCAGTGTTAGCCTAAATCATTGTTTTTTCAGACGAGTGAACAGGGCTGAAGTGTGTAACGTCCGTGGTGCAACAATTTTGGCTGGCTGGATTGTATGGCTGGCTGGCTGATTGTTCTGAGAGAAAAACACTGCTGAATGGCTGACTGATGCTGGTTGGTAAGTTCAAGCGAACAGAGCGATTATCCCTGCGTAGTCTAGACTCTAGACACCCATGCTTGTAATAACTTTTAGATCCATGAATATTAAGGCCTTATTTAGTTCGTGGGTGTAAAGTTTCTATGTCACATTAGATGTTCTATGGGATGTCGCATAAGGTGTTTGGATACTAATGGCGAAACTAATTACAGAATTCGCAAGTAAACCGCGAGATGAATTTATTAAGTCTAATTAATCTGTCATGAGCAAAAGTCTATTATGTAGCATCAAATCACGGAGTAATTAGGATTAAAATATATATCCTGCAAATTACTCCAATCTGTGCAATTAATTATTTAATATTATATGTGTGTTCAAATATCTAATGTAATAGGACTAAATTTTTAGCGTAAGAACTAAACAAGGCCTAAAAATTGGTATAGATAAAAAAATTGCTCGTAAATATCTAAATTGTTTATCTTTGCTTGCTGTCCATGAATTATTTTCCTTTCCTACTTATATATACTATACTACTAGAAGAGAGACAATACCGTGCTTGTTATGGACATTTTTTAACATAAAAACATTGTTAAACTGGCTCGTACTCATGGGGACACAAACCACACTGGCTCGTACTAGGACTAGTGCCACACAGCCGCATTTGCATGGTCGTCGGCTCGTCGCGGTGATCTCCACCGTTTGTTTGCGCGTGCTGCAGCGGTGATCTCCACCGTTTGTTTGCCCGTGCTCACGACTCTCGACTCTCGAGGCATGCTGCGACGATGTCCAATCCGACGACTTTTCGCCACGACTCTCGCCACCCGTGGTGGCAAAAATTGCAGGGTCAAAAGGCTGGAAAGTTGCCGTGTACGAGTGTAGCAGAGACGTGCTCCCTCCGTCCATAAATAATTATATTTTTTTTAATTTTTAGAATTTTTATTTGATCATTTATTTTATTTAAATTTTTTAATAAATAGTATTTATTTTATTATGACTTATTTTATCATTAGAGATATTTTTATAATAATTTATTTATTTTATTATTTACATAAAAGATTTAAATAAAATGAATAATCAAATAAGAACTATAAAAGTTAAAAAAATACAATTATTTGTAGATTACTTCGTACTCCTACGAGAGACGGGGCAGTAGCCTTTCCTCGTTGCAGGCTGCAGCTGCAGTTTTCTCTAGGTTACTGTCGCGCGTGCTCCGTCGCCGCCGCAGACGCCGCAAAACCTGTACGGCCACTTGGGTGGGACGGTCTCCATAACACCGGATTTTCGACATGTACAAATTCTCAACGTATGAAGAAATTCTCATGTGTGGGATACTGATGCATACGCATGAAAATACATGCCGTGAATCCATGTGGGGTGCCCACGGTTGCTTCATTGGACTGTCCGTCTGTTGACCCTAAAAATAATACTACTATCTGTCCTACTCCTTCCGTCCCAGAATAAGTGTTGTTTTTGACTTTTTAAAATCGATGTTTAACCATTCATCTTATTCAAAAAATTTATAAAAATTTAAAAATAAACAAATCAAGATTAAAGTACTTCTAATAATGAATCATTTTATAATAAAATAACTAGTTTTTTCATAAAATTTTGAATAAGACGAATGATCAAAAGAAGATAGTCAAAATCCTAAAACGACACTTATTTTGGGACGGAGGGAGTATGTATCTTTTACTTAAGTTTTTATTTTCTATTTGACCTCTCCATTAATTTAAACTGCTAACGGTGTTAAAGCCTAGGGAAAAGTCTGTTTTATCCTTAGGGTTTTCTTAATAGCCATGACATTCCATGGTTGATATTGTTGTATATTTTTTTGAATGCTCTTATATTGAATATCTCTATTCGCTTTAGCTTATCTACTCATGTTTTCACCTCTAGAACAGTGTTTTCTCATAATAAATCAGCATCAATCAAAATCAGCGTCTTTTCAACTCTAGCGAACAGAGCCCACTTTTTGCTTGTGTTAAATAAACCAAGAAACATACACACTACCACAATTCTGAATTACCTTGAGTGCTAAAAACCGCCAAGGAAAGGGGTTAAACCGCCAAGGAAATGATCCTTGGCCTTAAACCGTCAAGCAAACATACTCAAGGATAGAAGACAAGGAAAATTAGTTTCTTTGACGGTTTTGGCACTCAAGGATGATTTCCTTAAAGGCTGACCGTCAAGGAAACTATGATCAGACTAAATTTGCCAAAGGGCCAAAAAATATTACAACCGCCAAGAAAAATAGTTTCCTTGAGGGTCGACAACCGTCAAGGAAAATAGTTTAGACCACCAAGGAAATGTATCGAAAAAAAGAGAAATAATCTCACAATTGTTGTAGCTACGAATCGAACTCTAGACGTGAACTTTCACATGAAACTCACTTACCACTACATCACGAAGTCTTTTATGTATAAGTGAATGTTTTTTCTTTTTTTCTTAGTTTAGCAGATCTTATAATGGATATTAGAAAGCCTAGATAATTTCAAATAGAAAAAGTTTCAATTGAAAAGTTCTATATATCATCGAGTACTACAACTTTGGTTTAGGTTGTTTATCCATTTAAGTTCATTTGAAAGATTAAAAAAATTAAAATTCAAAACTCTGAGAATTACCTTGGCGGTTTCCATTTACACCCAAGGAAATGTCAATTACCTTGGCGGTTTCTAATAACACTCAAGGAAATGTGAATTTGCTTGGCGGTTCAGATTAACACTCAAGGAAATATGAAATTAATTTGGCAGTTTAAGTTTATCACTCAAGAATATGCATTTTCTTGGAGATTTCATACGAACCCCAAGGTAATGATATATCCTTATGGGTTCAGTTTTGCCCCTCAAGGAAATTGCTAGCCCTCAAGGTAATTCCGTTTTCTGGTAGTGACAGGTTTCGAATATCATCATATACAATTGCTTGTTATTATACTCGATCCAATATCAATCCTCCGGGAACATGAAATCCAACATCTAACATCATAAGATGACATACACCATGGAATGTCATGGATGTTAAAAAAAAACTCTAGGGGTAAAATGGACTTTTTCCCAAGGTGTTAACACCGTCAGCTGTCTGAATTAATGGAAAGGTCAAATAGAAAAAAAAAAACTCAAGTGGAGGACATATAGGGAAGAAACTGAGTTTCAGTATCACATAGGATAGCGATATTATTTCTAGGGCCAAAGAGAAAATTCTCTTTATTTTATTATTTTTTCTTACAGGGGTTTAATCCTAAGTATAATAATCTCTACCAAACAAGCTCTAAAGATTGACTCTAGTGCTTAGCATACGTACATGTGCTGAGGTAGAGCCATTTAAGCCACCAAAATATGTTTCTTCTTTACCGTTCCATATGCTCTCTAGTCAAAATATATTTCATGTAATTTTTTGCTATACTATATTGGTGTCACCTGATGTGAATTACTAACTCTGTGAAAATTGTGCATGTCAAGAAATTTGCAAATTAAGTTGTCTCATGGGTCGAGATGCAGAACAGTAGCTACATTCAATATCTTAAGTAGCCCTATAGCTATACTTTGCTGAAAAAAGAGGTTTGTAAATATGATTTGTCCATTTATGAATTAACTGTAGCCACAGTGTAAAAGAATTTTTGTCTCTGAGCCGGCTATGGCTGTAACTATAGCTCGATATAGCTCTGCTAATAACTGTTTTAGAGATAAACCGTTAAATATTTTAGCCCGCTATTTAAAACCTTGTTGAAAAGACGGGTCCTTTGCATGGAGTCAAATGACATTTAAATGAAGACAGTGTCACTAAAACTGTAGAAAAACATGGATGACCCGAGTAAGAAAAAAATACCTATCCTGTTGAGACAAAATATTGGGTCTGTCCAGCTGACTGAATTGTACGGTAAGTTAGATTGTGTAGCTGATTTATTATGAGAGAAAAATATTATTCTATAGCTGTCTAAAAACTGAAATTAGTTCAAGCTATACTTGGCCATGCAGCCCATGGGCCTGCGGCCCGGTTGAAAGCTCTATGTTTGGTTTTGGCTAATTGATGACACCAGTATCTGACCATATGTTTAAGCTTTTGATTACAAGCATGGTTAGAAGATCAAGTGGGAAACTATGACGACATCCAAGTCTTTGGAGTAAGCCCATCAACATAAAGATAAAATACTTCAACATTTGGTGCGATGTATGGAGCTCAAGACAAAGGTGAAACTCATAGGGCTCTTTCCATTTTGGTGATCAATACACTTTAGGGAGTGTGATTATATTTAGGTTAGATGACTGTACTATTAAGAGGGGAGAAAATCGTTTGCAATCTCGGTCATCAAGTGCCTCTAGATGAATTACTTTGAGCATATGCATTTAGATCTAGTGCACTAACTTAAGCCCCGCGAATTTTCTTTGAAAAATGCTAACACACCCTATACTTGTTGGTAAAACACTTTGTTGTCTTGGCACATTTGAAAACGCGGTTAAGGTTGAGAGGTAAAATGGGTTTGGTTCCTAATTTCCTCCTACCGAGCTTGCGAGGCAGGATTCAGCGGTTTCTGGAAGCGTCGGACGCTCAGAAACACTAGGCATCGGACTATTTCCCAGCGTCCGACGGCCAACCCAGTTGCACAGCGAGAGAGAGCGTCGGACGGCAGTTTTTCGAGCGTTGGACCATTTCTCTAGTGTCCGACGGATTGCACAGTACACAAGTTTCACTGGTTCAGAGCGTCGGACCCTCTACATTAGTCCGGCGGCCACTGTCGAACAGAGTCCGACGCGTTCCGTGCTCTCGAGGAGCTCTCTGGAAACGTCAGACGGTGGTTTCTGTTAGTCCAACGACTCGCGTCCGACAATCATCAGACGGTCCGACGGTCTGGAGCTAGTGGCACCAACGGTAAGATTCAAACGGTAACTCACACGTGACACGCGCTGGTTGGCTGGTGAGAGAGCGTCGGACGTGTTCTTTTAGTCCAACGCTCCCGCGCTATCATCCGACGCTCGGCATCCGACGGTGTGCAGAGGAGAGCAACGGCTATGTTGTTGAGTGAAAGTTTATAAATACCACATGGCCGGTTCTTGCTCACTCTCTTGGCTCTCTAACTTGTTGATACACCTAGTGAACACCCTCCAAGCACTCTAACTCACCTAGTTCACTTCATTCTCATTCCTAGTGAGCTAGAGTTTGATCCAAGTGCATTGTTCATCCTAGTTCATTCATTGGCACTTGGTGAGTGTTGTTGCTGCGGATTTCTCTTGTTTCTCTTGGTGATTGCTGTCACCTAGGCGGTCTTGGAGCAGCGGAGGAGTTAGCGGAGTTGGGGATTGTCTCCGGCCACTCCTGGAGGACTTTGTGAGGGGTTTGCACCTTCCCCGGCGGAGAGCTGCAAGGTAGCCTAATACATTGTGTTGACGGTCGTTAAGTACCAATTTTATACCGTCAACTAATGCCAAGGGAAGATCTATAATAGAAGCATAGGGGTTATTACTGACGAATTCCACGAGTTTGGTGAATTGTGTATTTCCAGGGATTATTCCAGAAAGGCCTAAAAGAAGGATTAAAGAGTATAATTACCACGAAACTTGATCACGATGGAAACATACTTCATCAGCAAGTTAGAAGGATCCAGAACACACCCGAAGCACCGGGGCCCGAGACCCACCAGGGTGGGGCCGACCGGCGCCCCCCTGCTAGGGTTTCGGCCCACCTTCTGGAGTCTTCTTTCACTGTCTCTCTGGAGTCATCTAGGCCTTTGTTCAAGTCGGTTTGATCCTACGGCACACGTTCATCCCACCGGGCTATAAATAAAGGGGCAGATCCCCCTCCCAGAGCACCAATTCATTCCTCATACTTCATTCGTCAAGAGTAGATAGAAGTTAGGGTTTCCAGTGATTAGAAATAGGGCTCTAGTTCTTCAAGTTCATAGTTTAAGCGTCTAGCAAGGTTCAAGTAGAGTTGGGCGCTACGCTCGGGATTCCAGATCCGTTCGTCTGGAGATCGGTGATATTATCTGGTATCTCATTATGACTTTGCTTTATTTTAATATATTCTTACTTATTCAGTTCTTAGTTTATTCTAGTTGCATATTCGATATAGTTGTGGTTGGTGATAATTATTGTCGTATGATCGTAAAGCGCCTAATTCAGTACTCGAGTGAGTTAGGTGGTATGCATTATGTAGACGTGGTGTCTAGATATATTGTGTACCTATGGTGGCACCCTGACGTGCCAGGTCGTGTGGTAGTCCGCGTAGGTGATAGTTGCGTTGGTTCCTCTATAGTCCACCCCCCGTACGTAGGACGAGCAGAGCGCGGTCGCGAAGGAGGTGACCCTTGTGTCTTAATATCCTCATTAGATGATGCTCCTTATGATGTTTTCTGAGTTGATTATGCTATAGATGAAGATGTGTAATGTGGCGTAGGCTGCAGACCTTATATTTAGTAATTACATAGGTTTCCTTTACTTTAGCCGAATCTCGAGATTGTCTTACTACATTAGTGAGTCTCTATATTCTATCTCTGTAATACCATTTACCTCATTTACTCAGTTATCATTTACCATTTATTATTGACTTATTTATCGCTAAAGCACTAGAGTTATGCATTATCGTAGGTCTGCACATTTATCTTTCCAATCATTATAGTAGATTATCCTAATGAGTAGAATGCCACATTTATCCTTTTGGCATAAAACAAATCAACGATACTCGGAATACTTACCGGGTGAAGTGCTATAATGGGAGAATTATCTGTGCACTTGCGGATATATTCTATAGTATTATTTTTAGGAGGCAAGTGAAGATTATTTTACCTTTGGTTTTTGGCATCACGTTAGGGATGACAACTTAACGTGAAGTGATGTTAAAAATACCAACAAGCATTTCTGGCGCCGTTGCCGGGGATGGCAATTGTATTCACTAGGATAATTTATTGAGTTCGTTGATTTTATCCGTCAGAATATTTATTCTAGAATTTCATATAGGAGAGTTCTTCATAGATAATATTAATAGAAAAACATAAAAATAACTATAGACATAAATACCTAGAGATAACCATAACCTTTTGTTTTAGCAGACTTACCCGTGTTTAGTTTATATTTAAATATCTTATATAGGGTAAGTGCATGATTGGTTGTGTATTTTAACTATTATCAATCAGGAATAACCATAGGAAGAAGGGTCTTACATTATTTTGTGAAGTCATGGCTGAGAAGACTCTACGTGAATTCTCTATCCCAAGCACTGAGAATATTCGCGTTGGGCCAACTTTCAACATTGGAAATCAAGATTATGAGATCAAGCCAAGCCTTATCAAAATGGTGCAAGCTATCACATTTACTGGAAATTCACTATAAGAAATCCTTCTTTTTATGACAAAATTCCTCACGACCGGGCCTGATTTTGTCATATAATATACCATAATATGACGCAAAATTATGTGTCGTCATAAATTGATGGGAGCTAGATTTTTTAATGACGACTTGGTTTTTCTGTCACACAAGGGTAGCAAATTTTTTCACAAATTGTCTGGCGCCGGGAGCCGTTTGACGGTTATGAATTTATGATGATTCATACAGATTTTATAAGACAAAGTAGACCGTCACTGGATGTTTTATCAAATATGACGGCCCCTAACGTCATAAAATACCCTAGTAGAAGTGGACCTTTGACCATGTCTGTTGGGCCTAAAGCTAGGCCTCGGCCTAGGTGAAAACGAAGAGCGAGCACGGGTGGAGGAGATAGACCGGGCCTAAAAGAGAGGGCTGAGAGACTTTTTTTTCTTTTTCCTTTCTTTTTAATTTTAACTTATAAATCTATTTTGAGTTTAAATTCAAGAGCTTTAAATTGTTCAAACAAATAAAAATGAAAAAATGTCCAACACCATCTTGGGTTTCTTGAATTTTCTAGTTGAGACCATCCAAGGTTTCGAAAACTGGTTTGAAGTTGTCAAAATTTAAAAATCCAAAATTTGAATCGTTCAAACTTTGTCAAATGAAAAATTGACCAAAACAAAAAATATAGATCTTGATAAGATTAACAAACTTGGTATTCATGACTTTTCTAGTTAAAACCATTTAGAGTTTCAAATACAAGTGTGAATGTGTCATTTTTTTAATTCAAAATTTGACTTGGTCAAACTTTGTCAAATGAGGCACTAAATGACCTCAGCGCAAAAACTTTTGAATACAAAGGTGTAAGAACTCATCAAGATGTACAATTATTATATAGGCTATTTTTTCATTTGAGAAAGTGTTAGTAAACATTAGTCACAAAATTATGAATCTCACAAAGGGTTTATGAAACTATATGAGAGATTTGTTAATTTAAAACTAAACTTTCTAACACTTTCTCAAATGCAAAAATGACCTATATAACAATTGTAGATATTGATAAGTTGATTAAACTTGGTATTCATGACTTTTCAAGTTGAGACCATTTAGTGTTTCGAAAACTGGTTTGAAACTGTCAAAATTTAAAAATCCAAAATTTGAATCGTTCAAACTTTGTCAAATGAAAAGTTGACCAAAACAAAAAATATAGATCTTGATGATATTGACAAACTTGGTATTCATGACTTTTCTAGTTAAAACCATTTAGAGTTTCAAATACTAGTGTGAAGGTGTCATTTTTTTAATTCAAAATTTGACTTGGTCAAACTTTGTTAGATGACACACTAAATGACCTCAGCTCAAAAACTTTTGAATACAAAGGTGTTAGAACTCATCAAGATGTACAATTGTTATATTGTATGATGCTTTTATATTTTGAAATAGTTATTTTGATTGTAAAAATAAAAGGAAAAGGAGAATATCCATTTGTATTAATTCATTTATATTTTATAACGTAGAAATTTAGCCCAGGCTAGCAGGTCCAAAATTGACCCACTTAAAGAAAACCCTAGGCTATATAAGCCATCCGTCTCTCTCATTCATTCCCTCTCCCTCCCTCAGCTGCACTTGCTCTCTCACGCGCGCGCCCAAGCATACGTGGTGGCGCGACACCTCCAAAGTGGAGTTCCTCCGGTGGTGGCGCTACAACACAGGGTCCATCCGCCGCCTGACCACCCGAGACTCCAATCCCCTCGACGATCTGAGAACCCAAGTCCCTCCTTTCCTATCTCGTGCCTCCTCTCTCGATTTCTCTCCCTCTCTGGATGTTTTCCACAAGCAGCAACGGCGGCGACGGCGCACACATGGCTCGCAAAGCTCATCCTCTACCGCCGGCAACCGATGCAGCTTCACCACGCCACGCGGCGACGACAGCGACGACGACTGGATCCCGGTGTTGGCGGCAGCGGCGACTGCTGGATCCTGGCAGCGGCGGCTGGATCCCGGCGTGCAGGCTACAGCTCGGCCGTATGGGGCATCCTCCTCCATGGTGCAGCGTGTGCTCATGGGTAAGCCCACAAACCCTAACATTAGCTTGCTGCGAGGGTTGTGATTAACCCTACCCTAGTCCTTGCAGGGACGAGATCATAGTGAATCCCCTCGCTCCCTCCCCATCCTCATTCCCTTAACCCGCATTTCGCTGTGCAGGATGTGGTGCTGCAGGTGGAGCAGGCCGCGTTTCATCCTCAGGTGCCGTCGCCGCTAATACAAATTAAATAAAGTTTGCCCCTATTTCTTATGTGATAATTGGTGTTTGAGATTTTCTTGTGTGAGGAATGGCTGCTCAGATCCACTTCAGAGTCTGTTCGTAGGTACAATTTTAATGCTATGTAGAGCAGGAGAGATGCGTTGGATTTAGACTAGAAACATTGGATTTGGACTACAATCAGGCTGCGTTGTATACGATTTCTGTATATGTTGATACTTGGCTAGGATAAAGAAAAAAATTAGTCTCTAACTCACGCATTACCTGTACCTCTGGTGTATATTTCTTGTAGTGCCAATCATCTATCATTAATGTCCTGACTAGCAGTGACAAAATAACAATGTATTCCAGTGAGTACTACTAGTCTACTAGTATACTGTATTTCTGTGAAAGGATTTGCTAGAAGATAAGTGCTTAATTATTTATTTTTTATTATTAACAGTGACAAACTTGCATTAGTAACCCTTAATTTGATTTTGGGGCTTACAGTAAAAGATGATGTTGATTACTAAATGGGGGTGGTGGTGATCTCACAAGGTCATATGAGATGAGCAGAAAAGAGCTTGCTGTGGTGAAGAGGCACCCGAATCATTGATCTTAGGTCTCTTGGCTAGGGAACTGGAGGTCCTGGTCAACTTGCTCCACAATGGGCAGCTCTCCTCCCTATGCTATGTGAGTTCCTCTCAGACCACCTCCCTTCTCCCTATGCGAGTGAGTTCCTAATGTCAGCTTTGTTATATATTGATGAATCTGAATGCTTGACTGTCATATATGGGATTTGTATACTAAAGGACCTACATATATAAATCATAAAGTACATACCACCATTCATTTTGATGCTTTTAAGTCTGTTTTTGTGGCTATTATACATCTGAATTTTAGACTTAATAGATTATTAATGTGGATTGTATCCTCTCCATACAAGATCTGTAAAACACTTGCAAGTTCAGTTATTCAACTTTTTTGTTGTTTCATATTCTCAGTTATCCTCTATGTGGACTGCAGCCTCTCCATACATATGACTTTCCAAGGTAGGTTTCACATATGATATATGCATTCATTCCCAAAGTTAAGTTTTAAACTATGTGATTTTATTGGTATGTAGTTGCATTTTCTTTGGCTCATCAAGAATAATGAGAACCAGAAGTCACTCTATATATACCTTCCTCTGCATTTTCTTAGTGAAAACTGGGTAAGTAACATCTGCGCATCAGTTAGTTTGATGTCGACTGTTAGTTGAATTAAGATAACAGTACTCTTATGCTATGAGAAAGTTTATTTTCTTATTTTTTGTAACAACTGCTATACGAGTACTCCTATGCTGCAGGATAAAAAGTGGTGCTTAGTTGATCTAAGGATGAAGTTTATAAAAGTTTACTGGACATAAGCATTTTTGTTGTGATTAATGAAAATAAAGTTGGCTAGATTAGAAAAAGCAAATAAGCAAACCCCTTGGTTGCCCGTGATGTAAGTACTCCTTGAATTCCAGTATTCTGAAAACAAGGGTGTTGTACATATGGCGGGAAATTAGATGCGGAAAAATTGTTAGCATGCATACCTTTGTGATGGATCAATGACGAGCTTTGGTCCCATCAGAGTTTCTTATACTGAACAAAGTGAGGCCCAATTGTTAATGAATTTTCTTTCTTTTTTTTGACAGAATAGACAATGAATTTTCTGTTTGCCGACACTTCATGTACGGATGGTTTACCCAATAATTCAAACTACATGATTTTGGCATTGTCATCATATAATGTGTATCTTATAAATTCTTTTAGTCTGTTATTCCACACTAGTTTGAGATATTGGAGTGAATTCTCTGATCTGACTCAACTGTAATTAGTAGTCTACTGAACATGTCCAAAATATAATTTCTAAAGTACTACAGTGCATCAGATCTAAAGGTTGCCCCTGTTATCTTGGATTTAAGGTTGCCTCTATTGTCTCCTTCAAATCAATGCATCCATACTGGACTAGAGCACCTTCAGACTAGAGCATCTGTGGACTGTTTTTTTTTTCAGAATAGATATGTGAACACATGCAGAAACTGATTGATCCCTAAACATAGCTCTCAACTTTATTTGAACTTAGTTCTGAACAAGATTACTTTCTTATTAAGCTGCTTGTGAATTATGTATAACCTTGAGCTGTGTATATGATAATGTGTACTCGACAAAAAATAGTTCAGATAAGTAGTATGTGTATGTTACAGTTGAATGCATTTTTACAGTCCAAGCCATATCTAATAATTTTACAACGCAAGCCATGTCTACTAGCTATATAAACATCTTAATAGTGAGTGTAATTTTAATTTTAGTTAACAAGTGAAAATTGTGCTTCTTTTAGTTAGCATTTGCATAGTACATTTTCCGTAGATCACTTATAGTGTCTTCATTGTTTTCTTTTTCGGATAACATTTTGATAGGGTCATTGGCGTTTTTTGCTGGGCTGCTGGCTAGAACTTGCTACTGGCTGGAACTTGTTTGGTGCAACAACTTGGCGCTAGATGCATACCAAGTTTGAAGAGACTAATGCACTACTGCGAGCGCTGTCCTGAAATTTTAGAAAGATTGAGGTAGGCATGAATGCAGTTTCTGAGGATGAGACCTTCGTCTAAGGTTTTGCTACCTTGCTAGAACTTACTCTATGGTTGGAACTTTATTAGAATTAGGTGCAATCTGTTTGCATGTTTCAACCTTTGTGGTAGAACCTAGAACTATGTGGAACCAATGTCTTTTGAACTTGAATTTATGTGTATACATGGTGGCTTGAGTGAATTATGTATGATTTATGACTTGTGATGTCAATCATGTGGATGATGGCTTGGCTGGTATATATGTGTATTATGTTTTTATGAGCTGTGATGAAAAATCAGTGTGCTGTCACTAAATATGCATGCCATGCTCGTCATGAATGAAAGGAAAATTTGTGATGTAATACAGTCGTCTCAAAAAACTATACATGACGTTCCCGCTTCGTCACAAAAACACAACCAAACCTGTCCTCCAACGTACCATTCATGACGATTCGTACATAATGTGACGCGTTGACTAACCAATATGTGACATCTACGATCGTCATAAAAGGTAACAATATGTGACAATAAAGTGTAGCCGTCACAAAAGGTCATGACATTATATGACGGTTTTCAAAATTTTGTCACACGATACTTTTTGTGTCGGTCGTTTTGTGACGACCGCGTGACGACCGTTTTTTCGTCATAAAGTACTTTTTATGACCATTTCTGTACTTTACATGACAGTTTGCGTTTGTCATACAATCCCAGATTTCTTGTAGTGAAGAAAGATGAAGATGTAAGTGTCCATCTGTAGAATTTCCTGGAGATTGGCAACACCATAAACATCAAAGGCATTCCTCAAGACGTCGTGCTACTTCGTTTGTTTCCATTCTCATTGGAGGGAAAGGCGAAGCAGTGGTTTTATCAGAATAAAGATCGAGTCAAGACATGGGTAGAATGTTCAAAACTTTCCTAGAAAAGTTTTTCTCAGTAAGTAAAACCAATGCTCTACGAGAAAAGATTTCAGAATTTTATCAGCAGAAAGGTGAATCTATTTCAGAAGTCTGGGAACGTTTTCAAGATTACATATCAGATTGTCCCCATCATGGAATGGAAAAGTGGTTGCTCATGCAAACATTTTATCACGGACTAACTCAAAGGTCACGTGAGCAGCTAGATGCCACTGCTGAAGGATCATTTATGTCACTCACCCCTGAAAGAGCTGAAGATATTATGGCAAAGATAGTAGAAAATCAGAATTGGATAAACAACACTCAGACATGCCATAAGAGTGAAGAAGTTCCAGAGGAAGTGTATGCACTGTCAATCAAGATGGATGTACTGTTGAACTGGTTAGAGCAAAGAGCCAATCATAAAAGAGATCGTCAAGCTATTCAAGATGCATTCAATTCCCAGAATCAATATGAAGGATCTTTAGAAATTGAGTTTGCATATCCCCCAGAAGATATTAGTACAGTCATCAAGTCTACTTCTCAGAAGTAAGGATGGAATCAATCTCGGTCAACCAGTCAAGGTAAGTACCAAGGCAATTCTAATTTTTCAAATCATAGACAACCACCCTTGAGAGAATTAATATTAGAACAAGTTAGAATTAATGAAAGGATTTATAAGAACCTTGCTTTTAATGATAAAGTTTTAGAAGGAATTAATTCTAAATTGGATAATTTCTCTTCTACTGTTAAAGAGCAAATATTATTTAATAAAAATATAGAATTACAAATTTCACAATTATCATCTACTTTGTTTACCACTAACCATGAGCAAATAAAAAGAGTATCTACTAGAGGAGGTAAGTCTACACGTGATCTACCTTAACCAAAAGGGGCACGTAGACCCTCACATTTAGTGCAGGTAGAAGAAGAAATTAAAAAGGACAATAGAGAAGAAGAAGTTGTACCACCTTCACCACCAGTTAAACCACAAGATCAAGAATTAACTCAAGACTTTCATGACACAACCCTCCTACCGTTTTCAAAACAGATGATCAATTTGGTAAGTTTGTAGAGATAATTCAGAAGTTATATGTCAATATCCCGTTGTTAGATGCCATGCAGGTACCTACATAGGCGAAGTACCTTCGAACCATTCTCAACAACAAAGGACCATTACCTTCTACTAAAGTTGTCAAGCTAACGGAGGAGTGTAGTGAGGCAATTCTGAGTTCTTCTCCAACTAAGAACAAGGATCCAGGGTGTCCCACTATTGATTGTTCAATAGGAGACCAGATGTTCAAGAATACTTTATGTGATCTTGGAGCAAGTGTCAGCATCATGCCCAAGACCGTCTTTGACAAACTCAACTATTCTACGCTCACACCAACCACGATGTGTTTGCAATTAGCTGACCAATCGGTTCACTATCCTGCAGGAATCGCAGAAAATATTCCGGTAAAAATCTGTAACTTTTTCATTCCTGTAGATTTTGTAGTATTTGACATGCAGGAAGAGAGGAAGATACCCCACATCCTTGGGTGACCATTCTTAAACACTGCAAATGCAACCATCAACGTCGGAGGTGGAGAGATCACATTCACCATCAATAGTCAAGAAGGGCGATTCGCATTCAAGGCAAGACTGGAGCAATGCCAAATATTGAAGTGTCATGAAGAACAAGATGCGACAACATCTCCGACACCGGAGATGAATCATGAAGAATAATTCAACTGGAGAAGTCCGGATCGGCGGATTCAAAATCCCCGAACCATCACCGAGAGGTAACTCGGTAGTTATCGGTAATTTAATTCCTGCATATTTACTTTCTCATAAATTGCATTATTAAAAAGAACTAAAAATAAGCATAGCATGATTAAAGCTTAAGCCCCATGTGATTATTACTAACGGAGTGTTAAAACCCCCGTCAGTGAAATTTACTGTGGTGGCAGAAAATTATAAAAAGACCATCATTAAAATTCTAATTTTTCATAGATTCATAAAAGTAATTTAGTTTTTCATTCTTGTGTCATTATACGGTATAAATACAGGAGACATTTGGAACCTACCATCATCACATCAAGTCACATCATGCATTATCATCAACCACCACCTTTCACTACCATCCAAACTTCATTATTTACACATGCACTACCCATCATCCATCCATTCAGCCAGAGAGAGTACCAACCCACATGCATTTGGAAGTAGATGAAAGTGGTGTCGACACTAGCTGAAGGAGAGAGCCAAAGGTGACCAGGTGGGGCCGGCCGGCCCCAAGGCCATGCCGGCCGGCGCCCCTCCATTTCTCTGCCTCTCCTCTCTCTCACTCATTCACACACTCACACACACTTCAGAGAGCAGGTAGCCAAGTTGCTTTACAGCTCGTGACTCCAAACCTCCATTAATCCTATTATTTGATTCAAGTTTAAGCAAAGAAAAGGGTAGAGAAGAAGTTTAGCAAGAAGACCTAGAAGAGAGATCACCACTTTGATTTCTTCTCTTCACTTGTTCTTGCTTGTTCTTATTTCATTCTTGTGTTCTTGTTCGTTCTTGCCGTGTTCTTCGTGTTCTTTATTTACAGGCAAGATGAGCAATGAAATGAAAGGTGCCATTCGATCCCTTGGAAGAGCCTTCTCACGCCGCACAACAAGAAGTCAACCATCATCACAAGTGCCATCGTTCGTCGGCTCCAACATGAATATCGATCCTCCGTCACCCTTCACGTATGATAATCCTTCATGCTCTTCCCAACCGGAAGAGAGGTATGAACTCACAAGCATAACTCAAATTTCATTATCAACTAGACCCCAGAGAGAAATTTTAAATGTGGTTAAAAACAAGAAATTTACGCATTCTCTAATTTTTGATGCCACTTTGCTTCATGAAACCGGAATGGATTCCGAGTTTGAGCTTATTTTTAGAAATGTTGGATGGGAAAATGCATGGCAAATTAATGAGTAGGGTAGCAAGTTACTCACTATAGAATTTATTAGCACCCTAGATTTTGATGATGATGAGGTTAATTTTAAAATGTTTAATAAACCTTTCACCCTCTCATGGAAAACTCTTAGTTTAGCATTGGTATTCAATAATCAATGTGTGGTCAATATTTCTGAAACTCTCCAAGACTTTGATAAAGATGATTTTTGGGAGAGTATCACAGCAAAGAAACCTGAGAGAAAACAAAAATATACTACTGAAGAAGTTCATCATCCCACACTGAGATTCATGTTTAAATGGCTAGTTTTTACATTCTTTCCTAGAGAGGAGTTAAATACTATTAAACAGGATGAGCTACATTTGTTATATATCATGATTAAAAAGAGGAAAGCGTCACCTGTAAAAATGATGTTGAATTATTGGAGAACTGTCCCTTCCTTGAGAAAGTGCAGTATTTCTTTTACTTTCTGGATTACTCGTTTAGCTGCAGGGCTAGGTTTATTATCGAATGTTTCACTTGTTTATATTTCTGATGCCCGCAGAATTATTGGTCATGATTTTTTTCTTTCGTGCTCGCATGCTCAAACGCCGAAATAATAAAATAGTTATGATTTATAATAATTATGACAATGAGTACGAACTGCCAGACAGGGAGTTAGGAATTTATTCTGTGCAGAATTTTGTTTTCCCATCTGTTAGAGCTAATAGTAATCTTCCCAACAATTGGCATGTGCCGGAAGTGCTCTTTCCATTGATTTTGCGTCCCGCATAATCGGAGTCTGAATAACCAATCAACTCAAAGTTTGACCTCTTAGGATACCATAATCCAACATCGGGTGTGTGCTTGAGATATCTCAATATTCTCTTGGTTGTCTTTAAATGACTCTCTCTAGGTGAAGCTTGATACCTTGCACACATGCAAACACTAAACATCACATCCGGTCTAGAAGCGGTCACATAGAGTAAGCTTCCAATCATAGACCTATATTTCTTTTGATCCACTATGTTTCCACTCTTGTCTTCATCAAGGTGACCATTTGTGCCCATTGGTGTGCTAATAGATTTTGCATCTTGCATCCCAAACTTCTTCAACATGTCCCTAATGTATTTGCCTTGGCATATGAAAGTTCCATTTTTCAATTGCTTGATTTGAATACCAAGGAAATAACTTAACTCTGCAATCATGGACATGTCAAACTCATTTGCCATCATTTTCCCAAACTCCTCACAAAAGTCTTGATTGGTTGAACCAAAGATGATATCATCAACATAGATTTGCAACACAAACAAGTCTTTGCCAATTCTTTTGGTGAAGAGAGTGGTGTGAACTTCCCCATTTTGAAACCCTTGAATAACAAGAAACCTCTCAATCTTTCATACCATGCCCTTGGATCTTGTTTCAAACCATACAAAGCCTTTCTCAATTTGTAGACATGGTTGAGCTTCTTCTCATCTTCAAAACCCGGGGGTTGCTCAACATACACTAGCTCATTGATATATCTATTCAAGAAAGCACTTTTGACATCCATTTGATAGAGGTTGATATCATGTGCACATGCATAATCTAGAAGGATCCTAATTGCTTCCAATCTTGCAACCGGAGCATATATCTCTCCAAAGTCCAATCCTTCCACTTGAGTGTATCCTTGTGTGACTAGCCTTGCCTTGTTTCTCACTACAATGCCATCTTGATCTTGCTTATTCTTGAACACCCATTTGGTTACAATGACATTGTAGTTCTTGGGCCTCTCAACTGACTCTCAAACTTGATTTATCTCAAAGTTGTTGAGCTCTTCATGCATAGCATTTACCCAATCACTATCATTTAAGGCTTTCTCAATAGTTGTTGGCTCTTCAAATGACACAAAAGAGTAGTGCTCACAAAAGTTTGCTAACTTTGACCTTGTTTGAACACCACTTCTAATATCCCCAACTATTTGATCCAATGGATGATCTCTTGCAATATGACCCGGTTGGAGAACTTGATTGCTTGAACTTGATTGACCCACTTGAGATTGACTAGCATTTTGATCTTCATCATCTTGTATTTGAGTTTGATCATGAGAACCACTAGAGTTTGCTTCATTTGGATTGACTTGCATACTAGGTTGAGTTTGCACTTGATCTTTGTCATCTTCATCTTCCACATCAACCACTTGCCTTGGCCCAATATCACCAATGTCCATGTTTTTCATTTTATTTATCAATTGAGTTCCTCTCACATCATCAAGATTTTCATCCACATCTTGGGAACCATTGGTTTCATCAAATTCCACATCATGAACTTCTTCGATAAGCTTGGTGGTGTGATTCCATACTCTATATGCTTTGCTTGTAGTGGAGTAGCCAACTAGGAAGCATTTATCACATTTCTTCTCAAATTTTCCCAATCTTGCACCTTTCTTCAAGATATAGCATTTGCAACCAAACACTCTAAAGTAAGCAATATTGGGCTTTCTTCCATTCAATAGCTCATATGGTGTCTTCTTCAAGAGCCGGTGACAATAGAGCCGGTTGCTACAATAGTTAGCCGTGTTGATTGCTTCGGCCTAAAAATCCAAACTCACATTGTATGCACTAAGCATAGACCTTACCATATCAATGAGTGTTCTATTCTTCCTCTCAACAAGGCTATTTGATTGAGGAGTGTACTTGGCCGAGAATTGATGTTTGATCCCAAACTCATCACATAGCTCATCAACTCTTGCATTTCTAAACTCACTTCCATTGTCACTTCTCACACACTTGATTGTCACTTCAAATTTATTTTGGCTTCTCTTGATGAATGTCTTGAATACACCAAACACTTCACTCTTGTCAACTAGAAAGAAGA
This sequence comes from Eremochloa ophiuroides, assembly GCA_038502445.1. Taxonomy (NCBI): domain Eukaryota; kingdom Viridiplantae; phylum Streptophyta; class Magnoliopsida; order Poales; family Poaceae; genus Eremochloa; species Eremochloa ophiuroides. The sequence goes on from JAHLJS010000167.1 coordinate 69,864, forward strand.
CCCATGTGTATCTTGTATAGTCATCCACTATCACAAAGCCATATTTATTTCCACCGAGACTAGCATAAGTGGTTGGGCTAAATAGATCTATGTGCAACAACTCAAATGCTCTAAATGTACTCATCATGCTTGTTAGGATGTGTGTTTCCAACTTGCATTCCCATTTGACAAGCACTACACAACTTATCTTTCTAAAATTGTACATTTTTCAATCCTCTCACCTGTCATATGTGACCAATCTATTGAGTTGTTTCATTCCAACATGACCAAGCCTTCTATGCCATAACCAACCCATACTTGATTTTGTGAACAAGCATGTTGACAATTGAGCTTCACTTGCATTGAAATCCACCAAATAGAGATTGCCATACCGAAATCTCTTGAATATCAAGTTGCTTCCATCAACACTAACAATCTTCACATTATCAACACCAAAGATGCATTTGAATCCCAAGTCACACAATTGAGCCACGGACAACAAGTTGAAGTTCAAGCTCTCAACTATCAAGACATTGGAGATAGACATATCATTTGAAATTGTAAACTTTCCAAGACCAATAACATTTCCCTTCTTATTGTCACCAAATGTGATACTATCAAGATTCCTATCTTCATTTGGCTTGATTGAATTGAACATATTTGATTCTCCGGTCATGTGTTGAGTGCACCCACTATCAAGTACCCAATGCCTCCCTCCAGACTTGTAGTTTACCTACAAAGAAATCAATTAGATTTTGGTACCCAAGTTTGTTTGGGTCCTTGGCGATTAGTGACCAAGCTCTTGGACACCCAAATAGGCTTCTTCTTTGGGCTCTCCTTAGGTGCACCAATGTACTTGACTCTCACTCCCTTTGCACTCTTTGTAAGCACATAGCAAGAATCAAGTCTAATGGATGACACATTAGGCTTGCTTTGCTTCATCATCCTCTTCTTGCAATATTGCTCCTTGTGCCCCACTTAGCAAACCACACCATTGCCCTCCACAAAAGTAGTCTTGTGGGGGACAAAGGCAGCTTTGTCCTTCTTGGGGGTATAGCCAAGACCCTACTCGTTAATGGAGAACCTTTGACTACCCAAACACTTAAGTAAGCGGGCATCTCCACCATAGGCATTGCCTAGTGCTAGAGTGAGCTCATGCACCTCCTTCTTGAGGTTCTTGTTCTCGACCAAGATTGTGGCATCACAAGTGACACCAACATCCTTAGATGAGGTAGAGGTGGATGTGCTACAAGAAGTGTTAGTGGAGGCAACAACAATAGGTGTATCAAATAAATCACAAGTAACACCTACGTCACATGTTGTGGGCACATCCTCTATCTTAGCCAACTCCAAAAGTGAAGAATGAGCTTTCTCAATCTAGAAGTGAGCTTCTTTTAGGCTCTCATGGTCTTCCTTTAGACACACATCCTTGGTCAAAGCTTTGCACTCTTTCACTTTCTTCTTAAGATAAGAGTGTGTGTTATGCAACATATCAAGGAGCTCCTCCTTGGAGAAGTCCTCCTCCTCACTCTCACTACCGCTCTTATCGGATTCGGATTGTACCTTTGATGGCTTAGCCATGAGACAAGTCGGTGTAGAGTCAAATAGAGATGGCTTGCTAGAAATAGCAAGACTAGTAATGGCATTCTTCTTGGTGATCTTGTGATCAACATCACTATCATCATCATCATCGGAAGAAGATGCGTCACTATCCCATGTGACACAATAAGAATGCCCCTTCTTCTTCTTGAATTGCATCTTCTTGTCCTTCTTGTCCTTCTTGTTCTTCTTCTTCTTGTCATCCTCATCATCACTATCATTCTTGTGAGGACAATCGGCTATCAAATGGTCCTTGCTCTTGCACTCATATCATCTCAAGGTTGGACCCTTGCATTTGGTGAAGTCCCTTCTCTTCCTTGCACCATAGCCCTTCTTTCTCATGAATCTACCAAATCTTCTCACAAGAAGTGCCATCTCCTCATCATCATCACTTGAGCTATCTTCATCATCACTAGATACTTGATTCTTTGCTTTGCACTTGTGCCTTGATGAAGTTGTCTTGAATGCAATGCTCTTCTTCTCAATTTTGTCTTTCTTCTCTTCTTCCTTCTCTTCCTTGACTCCTCCTTCCTTCTCCACTCGGTATGTCTCATGAGTCATGACATCACCAAGCACTTGTGTTGGAGTCATCTTTGAGAGATCCTCCCTCACAAGGATAAGAACCAAGGTCTCAAACCGAGGAGGTAGAGATCTCAAGAAGCGATGTGAGAAGTCTCTATCACTAATTGTTTCACCAAGAGCCTTGAGATCACTAACAATGACACTCAATCAGTGAAACATCTTCGGTATGCTCTCATCATCCTTCATCTTGAAGCTTGCATATCTATCTTTGAGAATGTATAGCTTGGCACTCTTGACGGCGGTGGTGCCCTCATATGTGTCCTCCATTTTCTTCCAAACCTCATATGTATACTCCAAGTTCTTGATTTGCTCAAAAACCTTCTCATCAAGAGCACTATAGATTGCATTGAGAGCAATGTCATTGAATTGAAGCTTTTCTTCTTCTCTTGGGGTGAGATCATTCATGTCAATCACAACAAAATCTTTCTCAACAATCTCCCACATCTTCTTATTCATTGATTTCAAGTGAGCTTTCATTTGCTTCTTCCAATAGCCATAGCTAGAGCCATCAAACCGAGGTGGCTTGTCCATATGGTTGATCAAGTCGTTGTGTGCCATTCTTGACACCGAAGGATGTTAAGCCTTACAACAACGGTGACCTCGGCTCTGATACCAATTGATAGGTCCAAAGAGGCTAGAGGGGGGTGAATAGCCTATTTAAAAATCTACAAACAATACTTGACCAAAGAATTAGTAATAACAATGGCAAAGCGAATTATGCGCTAGCCTACTCCTTCCTAACCGTTCTAGCTATGTCTCTAGAAGCACACACAAGCTATCCTAGGTTGAGTTACTCTACTCCTAGGTGGACAAGCAAACTACTAACACTAAGACTACACAAGAAAAGGTGCTCAATGTAAAGAGATGGGTGTAGAGTGGTTATACCTCCGAGTCGAGTAGTTTACCAATCACCAAGAAGATTACCAATACACACGAAGGTGATGGTCCAAGATCAACACAAAGATGAACACCAATTTATCCCGAGGTTCACGTGCTTGCTGGCACGCTAGTCCCCGCTGTGTCAACCACTACTCGGTGGTTCGGTGGCTAATTGACAACCAATGTCAAGCTCAACCAATGAGCGCCACTAGAACCTACTATGAGTAAGGTAACTCAATGACACGAGCAATCCACTAAGGTTACCTTTGGCACACCGCTGGGGAAGGCACCAAACCCTTCACAAGGTCACCGGAAGTGGCTGGAGACAATCACCAACTCCACCAAGCTCCTCCGCTGCTAGAAGCTGTAAGTGCATCTAGCCCTTTAGTGGGTTTTGGTGAATTGAATGACAAGCAATTAAAGGTCTAACAAGTTTGCTAAGTGTATGAAAGGTTTAACAAGAAAGCAAACTTGATGGTATTCCATATAATGTTCAATGAAGGCCAAGATTATGTATTGTTGCGTTGGAAGATCATTGATGCAATCTAGTTCAAGTGAAAGACAACAATGCAAATGAAATTGATGAAATGGCTTATATGGTGGGATATCATAGCATTATGAGAAAGCAAGCATATTTGGCAAATAGCAAATGAGATATGAGTTGATAGTCTTGGATTGGTCTCGATCATGACTTGCTTTTCATGAACAAGAAGAGTTGATAATGGATTAGTTGTGATCAAGCTAGAAGATATTGATGTGAGTGTTTGGAGTGTCAAGCCAAAATGAAGAGGATATAAGGAATTGTGAATTGGCTTGACCATATTGATGTTAATTCATACATGTCACTCCATGTGAAGCTTGATTGATATCCATATTCATATCTAGAAGATATTCAAGCAAGGATCAAATATTGATGAAATGGTTTTCAATGGATGCTTAATGTGATGTGACTTGAGTATGGCTTGATAGAGTGAAGATAGCAAGGAAAGGGCTTCGAGGTACTAAGCGGAGGTGAAGGGTAAGCAAAGGCTTGGACCGAGATACCATGGCTAAATTGAAGAAGAGAGTACTTGCATTTAGTCCAGGAACTAATCAAGCTATGAGGAGTCATATTGTGTTGAGGATCAAATCTTTAGTGAAAGTGATTTGAAGCCATGAATTGAATTCACATTTGTTGAATGGTTCAAGTCACATTCTCAAGATGGATTGGCTCGAAGGGATGAGACAAGGATGATTGCAAACCATTATGGAGAGAGATTGAGAAAGAGGACAATACGATTGATGGTGGAATCCCCAAATTGTAAACTGCAGCGGCAACAAGCTCAAAGGAGTTTAAATTCTTCTATGTTTTGAATTTGAGTTTAGGAAAAGCCGTACTATAAAGGGGGATACAATGCACAAGCTTAAACATGTGACCAAGTGCTTTAGTCTCCACCAAACATCCTAATTTCCACTGCCAAAACTAGCCACAAAATTCCATATCATTCTGATCTGTTTTGACAGCACGGCACTGCCGGCCTTAGGCGCGGCACTGCCGAGGTCCGGCACTGCCGGCCTCTGGCCCGGCACTGCCGCGACTTATTCTGACCGTTAGACTCGGGGGTGATTCAAAATCACCTCCTCGTCGCCCCCAACGGCCAGTTCGGCCATTCCCTCTCCCAGGTGCAACCAGAGAAGCTCTCTCTTCCTCTCTCTCACTCCATTGGAGCCCCTCAAGCTTCTCCCCTTGATTCCCCTCCGATTTCTTGAGAGTTTGAGCCTCCAAACCATATTAGAGAGCAGCCCCAACTGTTCTTCATCTCCTAGAGCACTTGATTCGCGTTCAAGCCGGTGGATTGTGTTCATTACACTCGGAGCAAGGCTCCTAGCCGGCTAGGCGTCGCCGGGGAGCTTCCAACTTGATTGTGGCAGCCCTGGGACGTTTGTTATCACCCTTTACATCTAGTGGAACACCCTCATCTCAAGAGTTCACTCTCTTGACTTGAGAACGAGGAGAAAGGCAAGCCTTGGTGGCGAGCCCAAGCCTTAGTGGCATACCTCAACAACGTGGACATAGGCAAGCCTTGGTGGCGAGTTGAACCACGGGATAAATCGCTTGTCCTCTCTCTTTGTGTTCTTGTGTTTTGCATTGCTTACTCATATTTGTGGTGATTTTAGGGATTGGTCCCGATCTACTTGTGTGCAAGCTTCCGCTAACTTCCAGGTGGTGGAATAGGCTCCTGCACACCTCTATAACATCTCTACAAAAATTGGTGTGCAGTCTCAGGTGTTGGCCAGGGCAGCACTGCCGCTCTGGGGAGCAGCAGTGCCGGGCGAGCAGCAGTGCCGGGTTATGTTCTAATGTTTGTTTGAGCTGAAATTTTACAGGTCTATTCACCCCCCCTCTAGGCCCCTCTTGGTGACATCAGGTCCTTACAGAAGCCGTCTAGATGACGGCAATCACCAAGAGAAATGAGAGAACTCCGCAGCAAAAAAACACGATCAACAAGTGCCAATGGATGCAATGATCAAAGCAATGCACTTGGATCACACTCTAGCTCACAATGGATGAGATTTATGCAATCTAAGTGAGTGTAAGTGTTATGAGGGTGCTCAAAAGGTGTATCAATAAGTTAGGGAGCCAAGAGAGTGAGCAAGAACCGGCCATGTGGTTTAAATAGAGTTCCACCATCAAACATAGCCGTTACTCTCACTCTACGTACCGTCAGACGCTGAGCGTCGGACGGTCGCTCAGGGGCGTCGGACTAATAAGTCCCGTCCGACGCTTCCCACTGGCGAAACGTGCGTTGCCACGAAGATAGATCCGTTTGAATTCGACCGTTGGCACCAGATCATCGGACTGAGACTGATGGTCCGGTGATCGTCGGACGAGAGTCGTCGGACTAACGAGCTGCGTAGTCCGACGTTTCTAGAGAGCTCCCCGAGAGCAAAAATTGCGTTGGACAGAGTCCGACGATTGGCCTCGGACCAATGGGGAGCGTCCGACGCTCCAGTCGATTGCCACGTGTCACACAGCTACTCAAGTGCACCGTCGGACGATGAAGCAATAGTCCGATGCACTGAAAAACATAGTCCGATGCTCTCACGCGAGTTCACTGGGCAGTCAGCCGTCGGACCCTGGGATTGGTCCGACGCTCGGCTATCAGAGCGTCCGACGCTCTGAATTGAGTTAGATTTAGCCTGTGTCAAGTTCCTTTGCTTGTGTGAGCTAACACATGTTACGGAAAACATTTCTTAGTGGGTGTTAGCCATTTTTTCAAAGAGTTTTGCAAGGGTTTTGAGTTCGCCACTAGATCTAAATGCAATGCATGATCCAAACATCTAATGGCACTTGATAACCATGTTAACCGTGGAATAACTCCCCTCTTTATAGTATGGCTATCTATCCTAAATGTGATCACACTCTCTATGGTGTCTTGATCACCAAAATGGAAAGAGCCCTATGAGTTTCACCTTTGCCTTGAGCTCCATCCATTGCACCAAGTGTTGAAGCATTTTGATCTTTATGTTGATGGGCTTACTCCAATGACTTGGATGCCATCATTGCTCCACACTTGATCTTATAACCACACTTGTAATAACAAAGCTTATACACAATGGTTAGATACTAGGTGTCATTAATTAGCCAAAACCAAACATAGAGCTTTCAGACGCTTAGCGTCCGACGGTGCACAGAGGAGAGTAATGGCTATGTTGTTGAGTGAAAGTTTATAAATACCACATGGCCGGTTCTTGCTCACTCTCTCGGCTCTCTAACTTGTTGATACACCTAGTGAGCACCCTCCAAGCACTCTAACTCACTTAGATCACTTCATTCTCATTCCTAGTGAGCTAGAGTTTGATCCAAGTGCATTGTTCATCTTAGTTCATTCATTGGCACTTGGTGAGTACTGTTGCTGCGGATTTCTCTTGTTTCTCTTGGTGATTGCCGTCACCTAGATGGTCTTGGAGCAGCGGAGGAGTTGGCGGAGTTAGAGATTGTCTCCGGCCACTCCCGGAGGTCTTTATGAGGGGTTTGCACCTTCCCCGGTGGAGAGCCGCAAGGTAGCCTAATACATTGCTCGTGTCATTGAGTTACCTTGCTCGTGGTAGGTTCTAGTAGCGCTCATTGGTTGAGCTTGACATTGGTTGTCAATTAGCCACCGAACCACCGAGTATTGGTCGACACAACAGGGACTAACGTACCGGCAAGCACGTGAACTTCGGGGATAAATTGGTGTTCATCTTGTGTTGATTTTTGGATTTGTTGTGACCATCACCTTCGAGTGTATTGGTACATTTCTCGGTGATTGGCCATCTACTCTACTCGGAGGTATAACTTCATTACACCCCTATCTTTCAACTTTGTGCAATTAGTTGTGTAGTAGTAGTGTAAGTAGTTTGCTTGTCCACCTAGGAGTAGAGTAACTCAACCTAGGCTAGATTGTGTGTGATCTTAGGGAATAAAGTAGAACGGTTAGGAAGGCTTGCATTTTGAGTAGGCTAGCGCACAATTCGCTTCGCCACTTGTTGTACTAACCCTTTGGTCAAGTGTTGTTTGTAGAAGTTTTAAATAGGCTATTCACCCCCCGTCTAGCCTCTTTGGACCTATCACCGGTCCGTGGCCCGGTATTTTGGCCTGGCCAGAACACAGCATAGCCCGAGGGACCAGGCCGTGCCTGGGCCGCCACCCAGGCCCGAGGCATGGCACGGGCACAGCCCGATAAAAATAATGGCCCGGTAGTGGCCTGTTACCTTAGTAGCCTTGTGAAATTTAGTCCAGCCCATCAGAATTCAGTTCTTTCATTTCCTAACCCTAAAGGCCTAAAGGCCCAATCCCCTCTCCTCCCCCACGCCGTTGCACGCCCGCACACCTCTCGTTCGCATCTCGCTACCGCACATGGCGCATCCGCGCGACACACCGACGCGACGCTCCTCCTCCTCTCACCGATGCAGCGGCGCCGCTCCTCCAGAACCCTTGGCCGGCTGGCCGCCTCCATCTTCTCCCCCGGACACCGCTCCTCCTCCATCTCAACCCCAACGCGAGGCTAGGCCGCCGGAGACCACTCGTCCCCCATCCTTCACCGTGAGCTCCGACGCCGGTGAGGACGAGGGCGCGAGCTCTGCCGCCGGCGGCTGGGATGAGGGCGCGAGCTCTGCCGTCGGTTGGGATGAGGGCGCGCCGCCTCGGGACATCACTCGCCGCCTCACCGGTGGGGATGAGCCGCCTGGCGAGCTCCTGGCCATGTCGAGCGCGAGCTCCTCGGCCCGCTTGGCACGCAGGCCCGGCCGTGCTCTCGGGCTAGCCCGGCGGCCCAACAGGCTGTGCCTGGGCCGGAGGCCAGGCACGGAGCCTGTCTTAGCACGGCCCGACAGGCACGACGTCCACCGGGCTGGCACGGCACGATGTCACGAAGAGAGCCATTAATTATATTTACAGAATTGCTCTGTGGCAGTCGCCTATTATTTTGTTTCGGTGTCATTCATTTTCTGTCCGTCGTTGGATGTGGATGAGAGGCTATGGTTGTTCATGTTTTTATGTGGTTGTGGCTGTGTCTGCCGCTGTCGTCGGGAGCGTGAAGCCCCACCACCGTTGTTTGCCGTCGCCTGTGATCGCCACTGTGGCTAGGAGGGGGAAGCGCCACCGTCGCCGTTGTTTCTGTGGCTGTGGCTGTGTCCCCTGCTGTCGCCGGGAGAGTGAAGTCCCGCTACTGATGTCAGCTGCCGTCGGTGGCCGGGTCGCTGTCGCTGGGACGGGGAAGCGCCGCCGCCGCCGTTGTTTCTGTGGCTGTGGCTGTGGCCGTCGCTGTCGCCGGGAGGGGAAAGCCCCGCCACCGCTGTCATAGGTGGGGGAGGAGAGGGTCGTCATGGTGGGGGAGGAGCCGCCGTCGTTGCCGGTGATGGGAGAGGAGGCACCGTCACGTGGAGGGAGAGCCGCCGGAGGTCGAGCGAGTGCATGCGGCCTCGATCTCCATGGATCCACCACCGAAGGTCGTGGTGCTGCGTCATCAAGGTGGGAGAGGGCAACTATGGCCGCTGTCGGTGGTTGGGGAAGGTGTTGTGGCCGCCGTCGTGGTGGGGGAAGGTCGTAGGGTCATGGGCTTCCGCAGATTGCGACACTGGTAGGGGCGTCGTCGGTGGAACAGGGGGCGAGGAGGAAGGCGTTGTCGGTGGAGCAGGGGGCGAGGAAGAAGGCGTCGGTCAGAAGGAACGGCGTCGTGGCTGTGCAGTGCCAAGGCGAGAGGTAGCTGATGTGACTGATGCTAATGCAAAAAATCAGGCAACCGCCATGGAGATAGACCCTTATATTTAACTTAATTCAGAGGATTTTTGCTTTACACTTTTGTACTATCTTTGCCAAAGCTGGTGCCGCCGGGCCTACCCTTACTTCACGCAGCTGCCTGACACCGCGTACATAGTGCTTGTACGTAGTCCTACGTAGTCCTTCGAGACGAGGAGCGTTGAGATCACCGGGTTTGCGCAGAACAAATAGTTCGGGCCCCCAGAAAGAAGAGCCTGCTTATCTACGACATATCGACATGCTCTTCCTCTTCGTCTCCTCTCTGGGCAGACATGCTCTCCTCTCTCGGCGGCAAATCCTGTAGGCAAATCCTGCAGCCACAATTCACCTCGATTCACCTGTGCTCTCCCATATTCATGGATAAACACGCCCTAGTCACATCACATCACACTGCATCCCGTACAGTACAGCCTTACAGCATATCCCTACACCCCTACTGCATGCAACGCAGAAGCAAGGAACCCAGTACTATCTAGCGTAGGCGTAGGCGTACGCGAGCACAGCCAGAATTTTTTATCTTTATTTTTCCATGAAGTTAAAATTAAAACTTCCATACTACAATTTTTGCATTTAAAAAGATGACTTACTTTTTAGCACTTACAGTATTTTTAAAACAGTGTTTTCTCTCATAACAAATCAGTCAAAATTAGCGTTTCTTTTTTATAAACCATAACTTAATATTTACATTAAACTAGCAAGGTGGCTATTATAGTCATCATACCTTTTACGTGATTTTTTAAAAAATATTTATTTATTGCTGTAATTGTTTCTCTTGATGTTTCCCAAATATATCTATATGCATGAACTCTGTACATCATCAACCAAATTTTTGCTCCTCCCAAAACCAAAATTGTGGATTCATAATACTTACCCTGTTCACTTGTCCAGATTTTAATTTCTTTTCTAACATGGAAAAATGTTTCTCTCATAATAAATCAGCATTATCACTATGAATTGAACACCATGCTATCATCCTGATACTTTTTCACTGTTCACTTGAGCTTATATGCTAAAATCAATATTTTTTAACCATAGAACAATGTTTTCTCTCACAACAAATTTATATAAGCTAAAATCAACGCTTCTTTCAGCCGAACAAAGCCTTTTGTTTTCACTTGTGCCAACTTCTTGGAAAGAAAAAAAATACAATTATGCCCTTTTCTCATGATTTTGTCAGTTTATATAGTCTTTTTATACTCTTTAAATTTTGATTTAGCTATATCTTAATCTTTTATTAGTATATAAACAAGGTACTCTCGAATTGTTTTCAAAGCCTTCTACTATATGAACCCATGTATGATTTGGGAAATTAGCTATTTGAAAAAAAAGGAACGATATAATTCTCTTTCATTTTTCATCTAAGTTAGCTATATCTTATTAATTGTATTTGGTTTAGACACTAACTCCTCCTGTCCCAAAATAAGTGTCGTTTTTTACTTTTTGAAGTCGACATTTGACCATTCGTCTTATTCAAAAAATTTATGAAAATATAAGAATAAACAAATCAAGATTAAAGTACTTTTAATAATGAATCATTTCATAATAAAATAATTAATTTTTTCACAAATTTTTGAATAAGACAAATAATAAAAAACGAGTCAAAATACACTTATCTTGAGACGGAGAGAGTAGGTTAAATCTTAGCAAGATGGCCCACACAAACAGTGCAGCTAACTAGTTTTTGTGATGTATTTTTGGATTCTTTTTACCTTTGAAATGATTACTTTCCCTGTTTTGATTGTGTTGGTTCTATATATCTCCATACGACCTGCTGCACCAACTTCATGTATTCCCGATAGATTTCTTGGCTTAAATTTATTGTCGCATAGGTCTTCTGCTCCTTATAATTTAAAATTATATCTAATTTAGTGTACTATATTTTCTTAATCGTATTAGTTTTGTCATACTATTTATATTCTTTATACTTTCTGTGTGCTTGTTTATAAATAGTTATGTTTTTCTTTTAGATTTATCCTTTTCTATTATTTAATGTTTTAGTGATGAGAATTTTTCTTTTCATTGTTATTTTTTGGCTGGATCTTAACATCCGTCTAGCTTTGTCTTTGGTCAATCTGATGTGCTGAGCAGTGCAACCGACACATATGAAGGGGCATGTTTTGATTTTCGTTCCGTATCATCATATCTCATGTCTCATTTTATTCCAAATTTCTTGTTATCCAGTTCTGATCACACACTTATCTTTTTATTTTAACTCTTTCTTTAAAGCCAAATGATATTAACTGGACCATATTTAATCTAATGTTGAAATGGTGTCTTTGGCCCTCCACATATGATAGATCTTGTTAGATTCTTAATTGTATTGTCAACAAGGCGCCAAAACCCACTTAGGGGTCTAGATGCACTTTCATTTATCCCTAGGGTATTTAGGTTGAGTGCTTCATGTAGCATCAATTTGGAAAATAACCAAGTGCCTATAAACATGCGAGATAACTAGTTTTGAGGGGGCACAACTTGGGGATTTGGCTATGGTTTGTATAGTTGAGAATGTTGCATAGGGTTAGAGAGACGAGGAGATGGAGAGGTTCTTGTTTGTGAGTTTTTTGCCATCCTAGATTTGAATAGTGCTAGCCTTCTAGTAGTAGTTTACAATCGCACATCCTCAAATAATACAAGGGCGAATTTCATGGCTCAACTGTTTCCCTCTCTCATGATCTGAGATTTACATTTTCTCTATTTTCGGAGGCATCCTTGGGGTGAATTTTTTAATTGTATTTGAACTAATTTCCTGAGTGGGTTTGAGTGTTTTGGGGGTCCTTGGAACTTTGTTAAATCAAGGTTCGAAGGCAGTGTTATCCCAAATGATAAATGGTAAATAGTTGGTTACTTGCCGTTTAGCCATTATTTAGGCTAAATGGTCACTTATTAGTTACATGGACAAAGCGCGATTGATTAAACATGATAATAGTCAAGTAAACTGAGACAATGTATCAACCCTACAGCATTTAAATGGTGTGTAAATGACTAAATGATTGTTTAATTGAACATGCTTGAAGCCCAACTCTCATCTCCCAAGTTCTCCCCTTCAAAGTCTTCATTTATAGCCTCTCTTCGTGAATGTCTTGAAGAACATTGTGCTTAGGTTTTTTGGATGATTTTAATTGGTCTTTAGGTGCTACGAGGACTTGGGAACATCACGAGCACATAGAAATTACCATTTTGAGGTTTCTTGCGAAACTCCAATTTGAGAAAATGGATTTTGACATTATCGTCTAGGCTTTGATCTTCTTGCCATTATCTCTTTGGTATAGCTTCAAAGTATGTTATTCAAGTTATGTGCAAAGTTTTATAATTTTTGAATCTCATTGGAACGGATTTTGATTTTTTTAGAGAGGATTTTGTTGAAAACAACTAGCTATGATGGTTTAAAAATCAGCATGGGGGATGCCTTTAGCACCGGAGGTGGTCATGCTGGACGTTGTAGAGTTGATGCTCGACATGGCGCCATAGTAGTCAGAGGGAGGGTTGTGAGTTTGGAAAACCATGTTTGCGCCATAGTAGTCAGAGGGAGGGTTGTGAGTTTGGAAAACCATGTAGAAGCATAATAAATTGTGGGATCATCTTGTACCCTAGGGAGAGAGAGAGTTGGGAAAAATATAGAAAGGTAAAATAAGTGGAGACGAATTATAGGAATACATTTATACCTTTTGGGTCAGAGTGTCTTCATCAATCATCACTTATTTGTTGAGAAGTGTAGAATGAAAGAAACACAAAACTTCGAGCATAAGGAATCCGCGACAATGTGGGTCCTCCAAAAAAATTAAGGATGAGGCGGGTCTATGAGCAATGGGAGCAAAACACGTTATCAACTTTTATACATGCTTTATGTAAACCTCTCGCAAGACGGGTCTTTGGAGTTTTTGACTCCTTGATACATTCCTGTATATGTTTGTACAGTGCCTTTCTAGACTCTTCTTACAATGGATAGCTCTCCTGCCAGATCCTTTTTTTTATAAAAAAATACCTCAAAAGAGTGTTGAAGCGGGAGATCCATATGTTGCATTAAATTGATCTCTCCACAGCTCCAAATCCTCGGCTCAAGCACTACTTTGCATATTTGATTTTATAAACTGCCATAAACTGTCAAAGCACTCGAAAGGTGTTAGTATTTATGTTTTTGTTTAGGTCCAGGGTATTATAAGATACCTAGCCAATGCAATTTCTTAAAATATAATAAAACTGTCAAGCTATTTCAATTTGCCGAAGGTTACAAGCTGGCGAGAAATGATGCTCATTGAAAGGCTATCCGCATAATTTAATGCGAATTTAACTTGACAGCCCTGACCGCTAAGAAAATGCATACAATCACCTGCAGAATAATATACAGAATAGATGTGCTTGAAGCACTTGAACATGTGACAAATCTAACCCAAATGTATAACTAAGAGTGACAATCACCGCAAAATGGCTTCATCATATATATAGTTCTACTCAACACAAACACATAAGCTCAAAAGACATATATCTCACCAGTGGCCACATCATAAACAAGACTAGCTGGACTTGCATGTTATTTAGGTAATATGGGTCGAACAAGTCAAGGATCCATTCATCAAGTATTCAAGTAGCATAGTACCAATGACTTGAGAAAAAAAGCCAAGTACAGAAATCTCCAGTGACTTAAGAATGAGAGAATCAAAAGTGCGGTGTGATAATTCGCTTAAAAGCGTAGCATCGATCGTTCAATCTTTCTTAGCATCTTCATCTGACAGCAGGACATAAGAGGTTCGATTTTATACAGGTTTCAATCGAGTGCCCATCATGGCAAATGGAGAAACTAATCACGCTGCCAGAGTCAGATGTTGCAAGATCAGGCACCACTCATCATCCCAATCCTCCACCCCATTTCCAATATCATCAAATAACAAGGTACAGAGTTTTAGTTTCATGAACTAGACCAGGGGAAGGTTTGGGAAGTTACTGTATTTATAGCTAGGGAAGATGATCCAGTTTTTCTTTAATCCTGAATCACATGTTAGTTGCCCTGCCTGATTCAGCACGAAACAATTTGAAACTAAGCAGGAAAAAGACTACGAGTCAATCTACTAGAGAAGAACCTACCAAACTGATGACATGCACTCCCAAAAGTAACCACACCACGGTCATGCCAAAAATCATATACTTCTTTAGGAACTCAACCTCCTGACGATGGAAGGCCATCCACAAAATATGGAACCGCCATGTAGAACTGATTCATAATGAAAAATGAAATAAAATAAAATGTCAGTATACTAATCTGTAGCTCATAGTTTGATGAATGCCAGGCCTTTGCTACAAACCAAGAAAATTGTGACAGTAACCCACGACAGCAGTCCATACACCCATAACATGCAAGGCAGAGTACTTAAACTTTAATTCGAGAGAGATCTGCCTGCTAAATACTAGAAATGTGTTCTACTTTGTCCAGCTGATGAAGAAAAATACTAGGCACTTCAATTATAAGTGACAGGGCAGGGTTCTTCAGGACTAATACTAGAGTTGAGGAAGGGAATTCATGATTAGCAATTTTGCATCTGCGAAACCAATACAAATAAAATATATTGCCAATGGAACGCGAGAAATGTACATAGTTTCTATGCTCTTTGTAGCTGCTGACAATTGTCTTGTGTCAGATGGTATGATATACACTGGCATTGAACTAATTTGCAGATTTAACATTTCTTTCCTCAATTTATGTGGTAGGACAGAGTGGTCAACCATTTATCTCCTGTATAATCACTATTTTTTTTTGGAAGATCCTATATGAGGCAATTGCATACAAGAATTATTATATTGTATTACTGAGTACCACAATTGTCAATTTGTCATCCAAAGGTTAAGGCCCACAAATACTAGTCACCATTTTAGTCCGTGTCAAAACTAACAAGTAGTTTCTCATAACAATGAGATGAATCACACATCTAATCTAATACGTGGTATAGTAATTTTCTGTATGAAGAAGATGAACCACATATGTAGGCTGTGGCACCATTAATAAGTGCAGAAACACATAAAAATTACATAATAAACTGCAAGATCACAAGCAACTTACTGGTTCATGATGGCACTGATCGATCTGCGCTTTTATCAGGATCTCCCTTCACCTTTGGGTGTTTCCAGTGGCAGCAGCGACATCTCCCTTGAGTCTTGGTCGTTCCAGCAGCGAGACATCCAGTTTCGGTAAGAGACGGAGCTCCATGTTCTTCTTGGTATCCTGCACCTCCTTGTCCGCGGCGTGCTTCACGCGGGCGACGTCGGCCGCGTGCTCCTCCTTGAGCCGAGCCACAGCAGCAGCGTGGGATCTCGGCCTTGTGATGCTCAGCCGCCTTGCGATGCTCCTCCCTGAGGCGAGCGACAGCAGCAGCGTGCTCCTCCTGGAGCTCAGCGACCACGGATGCCTTCACCTCGGCCGCGTGGCGAGCATTTGCGGCGCGCAACGCCTCCTTGAGCTGGGCGACCTCCGCTCTGGTCGCCACCAGCTCCTTGCCCTTTTCATCCATCTCTGCCACGGCCTTCTTCGCCATCACCGCCGCCTCCTCGATGCAATCAACCAATCCCCGCAACAAGTTCGTGTCGCCGGAAACTGCTTTGCGCTTCCTCGCCGGTTCCTGCTGCGTCGCCGGCGCCGGCGCCGCTCCTCGAGCCCTGTCAGTCGGAGGAGCGACGGGCAGGCTGCGGCGGGAGAGGAACGGCATGATCTCAATGCCGGACCTCCCCGCTCTGTCCAGCAGCTTCTTCATCACCACGTCCGTGCCCTCCGTCGTCACCGCCGGCACGCGGACAGATGCTCTGCTGGGCTTTCCCCACTTGACCGGGCATGGCCATGGCCTCGTCGACGGAGACTGGAGGAGGAAGAACCTGGAGTTCCACTCATCAGGGTCAGGTGTCCTCGGCATCTTGCCAGTGAAGAGACAGCCGCTGCCCGCCGGTCTGGGCCTGAACCGGTGCCACCCCACGGAGTCGCACACACTAGAGCATACTGTATATATAGAGAGAGAGAGAGAGGGGTAAAGACTTCACGTTGGCTGGCCATGCATTTGTCGCTCAGCACGGCCCGTATTCTAGCCCAGCCACCTGCCCAACCTCCTCACTCAGAGAGAGCCAGGGACATAGCAATACGAGATAGGAGAGAGGAGGTTCATCTCCGCGTCATCTTCGCTCGCGGCGCCGCTGCCGGGTGGGACCCATGCCGCCACCGCTGTCGCGGATCCGATGCAGGTGGACCGCTCGCCAGGCCGCTGCCCCCGCCGCGTCGCGCTCCTCCTCGGGCTCTTCCTCCCGCTCGCCGTCTCCTCCGGCTCCATCTCGTCGGTCACGCTACCGCCCCTTCTCGTCGTCGTGCTCCCAGTCCGGAGCCGCTCTCCTCTTCCAGCTAAGCACATGTGAGGTTCGACCCTGCACCCTATAGATCCACTTATTCTAGGCTAATCTACCAGGCTTTGTTGCATTTGTTCATATTTTTTTTCGTTTGGTTTGGTTGTTCATCCGAGGGTTGAATAATGCATTACTGGACGGGAGCACTGCGCCTCAACCCCAAGATATGTGATATTGGCTACTCAAAGGTACTGCTAGATGCTCACAAATTTCGTGAGAAAATGAAATACAGTTGCAGTCAACAGTTCTAAATTCCTTTGAGGTTGGAGGATTCTATTTTCATTAAATCATCTGGGGTCTAGCTCATTTTGGATTCCAATTTGGGCACGCTCAGGTTGATTTGAAATTTGGGAGAGATCGTTAGCAGTGTCTGATAGGGTTTTTGTCCGATTCATCACAGGGGCTATGGATGTACGATCAGCCGATGTGGGCATGCTCTAGATCAGTGCGGAATTAGAGGCGGCACTCCTCAACTGGTTGTCTCGCTATTTTTACTTTATCAGCCACACTGTTTTGCCTAATTCTAACAATATTATTGCTTAATGCCTAACACTATTTTGCCTAACACAATGCACATTTGTTGTGAAACATTCAATACTGAAATTGGAAGAATATTTTAGGGCTTCCAAAAGTAACTTAAACATTGAAACAAAATGCATGGTAAAAATTACCATCTATTTGCTTTCTTTGCATGTCAGCTGGGTGCCTAGACTCAATTAAAGTGACAGGCACTGAGCTTCTGAAAGTAGTTTTCTAGATCATAGGCCTAAGCATCGGTCCTCAGGTGATTCTTGTACATTTTTAATGTTGATGTCCACATAAAAATGCAAATGGATGGTTGCATATGGTAATACCATGATAAGTCTCATTTTACCACTAATTGATTACTTGTGCACATTTGGACTGAAGGAGTCTCATTTTACTTACAAGGCCTCTGCTTTCAAATAAGTCAGGCTTCAACAGAAGAAAGGTTAGATTTCCTTCTATGTGCTGGGTTTCAAAGCAAGGATATGAAGATGATCTTAGCAGGCAGCCACAAATTTTGGAATACATCCTCAGCAACCTGAAATCTCATGTCGAGTTTCTGACAGGTCAGCGAGCTCATCTCTTGAGGTTAGGTCAGGTCGCTAAGAGCGCTTTGCATGATTGCCTCCCCTTACGATCCATCTTTCTGATAGATGCGAGGAATCAACCAGCTGTTGCGTGTCCTCTTCTTTTGCAGGAATCGAGTGCCAGGCCTCTGCGCGCAGCAAATTAAAGGTAAGATGACGATGATGAAACGTGCCGTCACTAGTTCGTGATAGATGCCATGAACACCATATATTGGTGCATTCTGCCTGGGGTTTCACTCTAGGCTGTTCTTTTTGTTTTGTGTGACTGCATGTCCAATTTTTTCGGGCTTCGATCAGAGCTTTCATTCAGATGACGACTTGCACAGCATATGCAGCTTTCTTTCTCCTGCTGCTCTGTTTTTTTTGCGGAGTTGCCACTGGCCTTGCTTGTTGCTTGTGACCCTAGTACGTGATTCCATCCTAGTACATTATTCTCTCAAGTTTCAACTGCCTGCCTATTTAGTTGTCTTCGATCAACTGCATCAGAGTTGAGACAACTGTTGAGACAACTACTCTTGTTTGTCCTATTAATTTCTCTGTTATCTCATTCAGACGTCGGTGGCGCCAAGAACGTCAGCTGTCCAATAACAGTTTAGCACTTCAGGTAATGTTTCTCTCTGCATTTTTTTTTTACCAACAGCAATTCAGTGCACCAAAATTGATGTGCTTGCTCTCAGCTAAGATTTAATTATTTTTGTTCATTAGTTAGCTGCTGTAACTTGGCCTACATTTTTTTTAGTTTCAGTCAATGTTCTGAATTTCATGATACAGTGATTTACCTACGAGGACTTGCTTATACTATGCTTCTATAATAGCAATGGTACAATTGAAATTTGAAATAACAAGAGTTGATGAGTGACTACTATATAAATAGTAGCTCAAAGTATAAGTTTATTTCTTTCAGTAATTGACAAACTTGTTTCTAGCGAATAGGCTAATTTGCGTAGTAAGAATAGGCTAAATTATTGTGACATACCCTTAAACAAAAGAATTGGTCAGTGATCAACAAATATTGTTTCTTTTTTACTAGTAAGAATAGGCTAAATTGCCTAATTAGGAAGACATTGTTGCCTAATGAGTGATATTTAAATTGCCTAAGGAAATACAGCTTGCTAGGCTTTCTTGAATCCCTGCTTTTTCTGTTGATTGGTTGCTTCAATTCTTATTAATAGCAACTGCAGCCTCAGCTAGGCCACTATTGGGCAACATAAGCAGCATTTTTGGAACTGCATAGCTTAGCTCTTTTTTTTTCCAGGTTTACGCAGCAGCTTGCCATTTTCTCCGTAGCTTCTTTGCAGCTGCTTGCTGCTTATATTGATTTATTTATCCTTTTTCATGACCTACTCGCTCTTTTTTTGAGTGCTTGGTAATTTTGTAGCAGCAGCAGAAACATTTGCTCTCCAACAACAGTTTTAGGACTCCAAATAATGTTTCCCTCTGCAATTTTTTGTTTACCAACCGCAGTTCAGTGGATCAAAATTGATATGTTTTTGTGTTCGTTCCTTCCTCCCAGCTAAGATTTAATCATTTTTATTCACTAGCTACCCACTGTAACTTAGACTGCTGTTTTTTTAATTTGACTCAGTGTTCTGAATTTCATGATGCATTGATGTACCTTTAAGCTATCATGACTTTAATTTGCATGTATTATGCATCTATAATATCCTAGTAAGAATACACTAAATTTCTTAGTAAGAATAGACTAAATTACAGTGATGCATCTTTAAACAAAAGAGTTGGTTCAGTGATCGCCAAATATTGTTTTTTTACTAGTAAGAATATGATAAATTGCCTATTAAGAAAGAAATTATTGCCTAACTAATGATACTTAAATTGCCCAAACAAATACAATCTACTTCAGTATTTACCAGCAGCAACCTGGGCTCCAGGAACAGTAATATCTTCTCGAATAGGCATCTTTTTTATCTAACAGTAATGTCTCCAGGGTTTTCATTTTTCGAACATATGCATCTTTTTATCCTCCATCCAGCAACAATTTGACACATGTTATCTTTTTTTTACTTTGCAGGATCCATGCCATGTACTGAGAAACAAGGCGCAGGCTATGTACAGAAAAGATGCGAAAATGTGTGCTTTCCTAGGGAGTACATGTACAGTATTGTGGTTAGAAAACTGCAGATGTAAATTTATTGTTTTTCTGAATATATTGCTAATTTTGGGCCTGATTTGCCTTTTTGTCATATGAGGCTTGCCTGTTTTTCTCGTATATGGGTCTGGGCTACGCACGCCTTGACCGTGAAAGTCTATCAACGTGATTAGCATGTTTGGCAAAAGAAAGAAACATGTTTGCCAAAAGAAAGAAATGCTATTTTTAGTATAAATGGCATGGCCGTGCTTGGGGTTAGCTACACCCATATATATATATATATATATATATATATATATATATATATATATATATATATATATATATATATATATATATATATATATATATATATATATATATATATATATTCAATCAAGTTACTAGTACTAGCTTATATTTTTAACCAGTTAATTGAAATTATTAGCGCTAATAGTTTCTTTTAAATCAAATGTATAATTTTCGAACGACCTCTGATTTTAATATCAACATACAAGGTGGTTCGAAACCTCTAAATTTTGAACTACAAAATTTGCAAAGAAAAATGTCACTTGAATAATTTTAACTAAAAAACTTAAGCAGCTGCTCATGCCTCCTCCGGCCCCGTCGTCGTCGTGGCGGAGGAACTTCGTCGAGGTGACAAAACCCTTATTTTTTTTTTTGACACGATGACAGAACACAAGTTGAGTCTCTCTAATCCGGTCAAACGGTAGTCACTGGTAGGGATAAAAACAGATTGGATACGGATGAATATTACTGATATCATATTTGTGTTTATATTTCTGTTCGGATTCGAATATGGATAATATCAATTATGTCGGATAGGATACTATTGAATATCGACATCGTAAATATATGATTTAAGCATTCGGATACGGATACGGTATCAAATGTTGAATATCCGGACTTGGATACATACTGATAAAAACTCCTCTAAACAGATTCAATCTTGAATAGGGTCGAAAAATATCCGTAGCGTTTTCAAGTAGATACCGACGATGACCAAGAACGAGGACTGTCGCTGATACGTCCAGGACGGGGCGCCAAGGTTGTTCGACGAGCAGTACGGTGCTTCACCGTAGCTATGGACGGCTGCGTGAGGTTGTGACAAGCGTGGTCACATGCTCGTGAGAGCGAAACCCGTGGAACAATTGTGTAACGGTTGGCAAATCCACACGGTGACTCTTGGTCGAGCATTTCGTAATTTGTGGCTATTCGCACTGATCATCCTCTATTTTTACTCTGTATACATTCTGATCATCAAGATTCTCTCCTCTATACTTATTTCTTCCGCACTTATCATCGTCTATATCTCATACTCTATACCAACTATCATCAGTGGGGTCTATTTCTAATTTTTTCTAAATATATCCATGTGAGATCTTGTTTTAAAGGATTTATTAAAACGAATTTAATGATGTAATCGGAATTTAATTTAGTGTTTAGGTTTGTGAGTTATAACTTTTTTAGAGTTGAAAAAAGTGGGGTTAACCGCTCCTGCTCTGACACCTCTCTCCCGCGCATGTGTTTTGCCTGGTCCGGCCGTCAGGTGCCACACGCCCGCTACGCTAAATGTGACAGAACCGCCTAAATCATGTGGCCCACAGGCACCTGTCATTGTCACTAAATACCTTCGATAGCCGCACCCGTGACCCAAATGACCTAAAAAGCTCTGCCGGACTACACCAGCACCCGTATGTCCCCGAGGATCTCATTTTAAGCATCGTAGTATTACAACAGCTTATACAAATAGTTTGAGTCAGAGTACAGAATGCGGAAGTATAACATAACCATAGTTTTATAAATATAAGTTACATAATCCCAAAGCAGAATTTCGTAGTGGAGTAGCAGTATACTAGTCACCCTACCCAAGGGTTATGTCATATTCATATCTTCATCCATGCACGATCCATCAACCAGCATGGTGCCAGCAAGATTGTATACTCGGCTCAGCAGGAACAGGGGGAATAAAACCCTGAGTACATGGGGTACTCCGCAAGACTTACCCGACTAAAGAAAATGAGAAGAAGACTCAGAAATGCAGGCTAAGAGGAGCCAAGGTAAGGCTTTAGCAAGAAGCAAGTCTTTTGTTGAAAAGCATCTTAATTTTTAAGTTTCTACTTTCAATATTTTACCTCAATATTAATTGGTAGTCCTGAAGCTAAGTTGGTTCACATGTATCCTCTAAGTTCCAATTTCTTATCCATTCACAAATCCTAGTTCTGAACCACTCTTCGATGTAGGTGTGAGGATCAAGTCTCCATAACCGAGGAGCAATGGCGATTCGAATCGATTAGTACCCAGCTGGGGATCCCTAACCACACTGCATATGTAGCACCCAAGCTTGCATATGCCAACCCTGTCTACCACGGCTTTTCCAAAACCTGAACCGGTCCTGCGCCACCCGAGAGCACAGTACACCTCAAATCCAGGACTTTAACCCACGTGGGTACACACTACTCTCGCCATCGCTCCACTCCCAGTGCATGGTTGTCGGTTCAAGTAGTAAAGCCACCGGAGGCAGGGCTTTCTGAAGTATGTGGTTAGTTGCAAAGTCTCAATCACAGCAGGCTGACAACGAATGGTCTCTAATTCCTTTTTCCGTCGGCGACAATGCATTGAGACTCTAACCCAAGTACAAGTGTCCCAACGATTTTTGAATCCCTTTTCCATCGATGACGATGCATTGGGATTCTAACCCAAGTACATGACCACCGAACGGAAAATCCCTTTCCGTCGGTGACAATGCACTGGCCAAGTGCACAACCGCCGAACGGGAACATTACCAATTCCCTTTTTCATGAATTAATAAATAATATATCACAATAGCTCAAAATAGCATTTGGTGCAAATCTAAATTATTCAAGCAGGGCTAAGCATTTTCAAACGTTTTATTTTAAAATGGTTTTCAGATATTTCAGTGGTTAAGGTTGTTAATGCATCAATTGGGTTATCAATCAACTCCTATCAACTTAATGCAGTGGATTAACTCAAGTTATAAACATTTTTCAAATCACAAGGAGAGGGCTGAATGTACCGGGACTTGCCTGTTGCTTGGAGCCAATAGTACTTTGAAGTCAATCACCAAGAAAGATCCACGTCCACCGAGTGAAGACCTTACTCGGGACTTACCTCAGATAATAAATTCTCCCACATTCACTACACGAAGTAATAATGCATGCATAACATGATGCTCGATGAGATGTTTATGAATGCATGATAGCAATTACTTAAATTAGTGATCTTGAGTACAACTTTCCTTCATGATAAAGTTTCAAGTCAACTTCACTAAAAAAATGTGGTGATTTTGTAATTAATTTATGGACCATTTTAACAGTCGTAGAAAGCCGCTGCACAACTTGTTCAATATCTACGGTAATACACCAGTTAATGTGCCAAGGATCACTATAGTGAATGACTCAGGGACATCACTCAATCCAAAAAGCCACACAAAACCTAAAATGATTAGGGTTTCCATTTATTTTATTAATCGAATAATAGAGCATAAAATTAATAAACAAATTACTATCTCCAAAAGGTCTAAAACTTTTTCTACAGACATATCTAAACCCAAAATAGTACCATATTAATTTTCATGATTTTTGGATGAGTGTAGAATTTATTAAAATTCATCAAATTTGCATTTATTAATAAAAAATATAGTTTTATCTTCTGTAGAAATCATTAAAAATCCGTATATAATATTTTTATCAAATACCCCACACTGTATAGAATGTACAGAATTATTCTCATAATTTTCATGACAACAAATTAATCCCTATAAAAAGAACAATCTGGAGCACTATTCACACCCCCCCGAAAATCAGAAAACCCATTTAATTCTTAGGAAAAAATAGAAAAACTACTTCGGCCCGAGTTGGCCCATAAGCCAATAGGTCGGCCCAACGCGGCATCTCCCGTGCGTGGCCTGCGCTCTCCCTTTCTCTCACCCTCAGTGCGCTTGCGCACCACTGGGCCGGCCCAACTGGCCTGCCGAGCGGCCCACGTGGCCTTCTCTCGTTCCCCTTCTTCTCTCTGTTCTCTCTCAGGGGCGCCTCACACGCGAGCATGGCAGCGCGGCCACAGCGGCTTGACATCAGGGTGTGCCACAGCGAGCCTCCGGCGAGGCCGAGTACATCAGGGTGTGCCTCAATGCCCGCACGCTTCTAGCTAATTGCATGGTCGGACTAGAGCTTGGTTCACGGGCAGCACCATTCATGGCGGCCCGACGGTGGGCGGCTCCTCGGCGCCCCGCGTTCCGGTGACGACGAGTCTGGGAACCCTTAAAAAGCTACCCTCGGAGCTTCATGGAGCTCACCTAGGCACGATGCTCGTGCTAGTTTCGGCAGAAGAGGTTCGATGCTTGCTGGTGACGTCGGTAGTGGCCGCGTCGGTGTGCTCAGGCGAGGAAGCCTTGTTCCAGCGTCACCGAAGAGCACGGTCCACGACGAGGTTGCTCGCGGCGGTGCTCCACAGGCTGCGGAGAAGTAAGGCTTGCCCGAGAGCCTCGGATGACGAGAAGAAACGAAAAATGGCTCAATCGATGCGCTATGTGGTAGTGAAGCTAGTGGAGAGCTGAATTGGGTGGTGGATGACTGTCCATGACAAATTTTGCCACTGAGCGGTGCTCTGTCGGTGGCGAGCTAAGAGGAAAAGAGATGGCCAACGACGACGACTAGAGTTTTTATAGGGCAAACGGATGGGTGCGCGGTGTGGAGAGGGCCCCCACGGACCCGGCATCGATGGCAACAGGACCCTGGCCGACCCTGGGCATCGCCGGCGTGCGGCGCGCGCACATGCGGTAGTGCGTAGAGCAAAGGACCGTACCCCCCATGTCTATCACTGAAGCAGGCCATATTCCCCCTTTTTGTTTTCCCACAGTTACTTTTTATTTTTTATATGAAGTCAAAAAATTACCAAAATAAGAATTGTGGAAAAATTCAAGCTGAACAACTTTTGTTCTGGAAGAAGTTTAAAATTTCAAATAATTTTGAATAATTTAAAAGGGGTAATTTGCCCATTTGAAATCCATTTCAAATTCAATTTGAAACTCAAATTTTTTTTCAACAACTTGAAAATCTCCAAATATAAAAGTTTTTCTATTTGTCAAGCCCTACAACTTTTATTAAAGGAGTTTTGTCAGATTCTTGATAATTTTTGAAATGATATTTTAAATTTGAATCCTTAAACATCAATTTGAGTTTTATTTAAAATTTCACTCAATAACTTGAAAATCCCCAAATACAAAAGTTGTTAAATTTGAAAAGATTACCCTCAACAAGGATGATGGGTGTCGAACTCCAAGTTTCAAGGTAATGCAAATTTTAGTAGTCAATTATCATTAAAAGATCTTGTCATAAGTCAAGCTAAAATAAATGAAAGCATGAATAAAAAGTTGATAGAAAATGACAAGACCCTTGAAACATTAAATTGTAAGATGGATGCTCTCGCTTCTTCTGTTAAAGAACAAATGAGTTTTAATAAAATGTTAGAATCTCAATTAGCTCATCTTGTTGCTACTACTTCATCTCCTTAAAATACTTTCAATACTTCAAATATCAATGCGGTGATCACGAGGGGAGGTAAGTCCACTCGCGATCCACCAAATCCTAACATGGCATGGAAGGCTGCAAGAAAAGACAAGGAAGATGAAGAGGAAGAAGAAGAAGTGCCAGCACCTGATGACAACACCAAGTTCCAAGGAAAGACAGCCCCACACGAATATTATGACACCAATGTGCTGCTACCTTTTTGAAGATCAAGGAAGCAAACCACCGACGAACAATTCGGGAAATTCGTCGAGGTAATTCGTCATCTTTATGTGAATATTCCATTACTTGACGCAATACAGGTACCAACCTACGCCAAGTACCTAAGAG
Source organism: Eremochloa ophiuroides (assembly GCA_038502445.1). Classification (NCBI taxonomy): domain Eukaryota; kingdom Viridiplantae; phylum Streptophyta; class Magnoliopsida; order Poales; family Poaceae; genus Eremochloa; species Eremochloa ophiuroides. The sequence continues at coordinate 95,652 of JAHLJS010000167.1, forward strand.
ACATCCTCAATAATAAGCGCCCCCTGCCCACAACGGAGATTGTCAAATTGACGGAAGAATGCAGCGCGGCCATATTGAACCAACTGCCAACCAAGAAGAAGGACCCTGGGTGTTCTTTGGGACACAATACTTTGAGGATGCACTATGCGACTTGGGAGCAAGCGTCAACGTCATGCCAAAGGTAGTGTTCGACAAACTTAATCATACTATCTTGTCCCCTACATCAATACGCTTGCAGCTGGCGGATCAATCAGTCCGTTACCCGGCGGGGATAGCGGAAAACATCCCCGTCAAGATACACGGATTCTTTGTCCCCGTGGATTTCGTGGTCTTGGACATGGAAGTAGATGAGAAGACTCCACTCATCTTGGGGAGACCGTTCCTCAGCACTGCCAATGCAAATATTGATGTTGGAGCTGGAGAAATTCAATTCACAATCAATGGGACCCTGGAAACATTCAAATTCCGACCAAAGGTTGAGCGGTGCTCATTGATCATGCTAAGGGAGATACATGATTTTGCTATCGTAAAAGATTTGAAGAAGCCCAAATCACAACCAAAGGCAAAGAGCAGGCAAATATGGAAGAGAAAGGTGGTACAACCGACAACACCTTCAAAGAAAATTTCTACACCAGCCCAATGAGATGGTCCCTCTCCAGGGACATAAAGGATCAACTCTTCCATTAAGGTAAGTACACTAACATTTAAATAAAGTTTACTACCTTTATTTGCTCAAATTACTTTAGCATCTTAATCCCAAACCTTTTTCTGTCAACCAATAATTTTAGCATGATAGTCATTATTTAATTAATCTTCTGAATAAAATCGACACCAAGTGGGGCCCATGGTGAGGTCGGCCGAACCCCATCATGATGCCCCCACCTGCCACCTTTTGTCCATTTCAATCCATGCCTTATCCCATGCACGACAAGATCTTAAACAATTTGCATGATGATCTTAGTCACTAGCATGGCAACTTTGGATCTTTCTATACACCCACACATTCAGTGCTAATTGGCTTAACCCATGTATCATGTGAACTATCCCGTAGAGTGCTTCAAGACATATGACTATCAACTTGCACTCTAGGAGTTAGAATGTCTCTCTCATCCCTTGCTTCAATAAAATGCCAATAAAAATGTTCATAGCAAAGCATGAGTAATTTAAGAGAGAAATCATGTCATGACATAACCCATTTCTTCTCTCCTTAATTCCACCCATGAAACTCTTAACCAAATCACTCTTGCTAATCAAAAGAAACCAAACTTGACATTCACTTGAGTTCTCCCGTGAAGAATCTCATGAGCAAACAACCAATAGTCATGGTCATGTCTTGCTCCCTCCTTTCCTCTTTATTTCATTCACCACTGACTCCAAGAAAGGACCCCATGGGCAAGCATCCAAAGGAGAGAAGAATTGAGTGCTCCACCAGGCAAGAGAGGACTAGCTTTGACACCTTATTTGGCACATAGCAAATGGAGATGAGGCAGGGTTCGGCCGACCCATAGGATAGCACTTGACAGCTCCCACCTGCTCTAGTTCCAACAAAGAGTGCAAAGCAACAAAGTGCCTGAAATAGAGATGTGATTGATGGTTCGGCCGACCCACTAATTGAGCTCCATCACTTCATATTTTGTTCCATTCAATGCAACAAGGATTCCCCAGAGTTTTGGCACGAAATAGAAATGTGATAGGGTTCGGCCGACCCATCATTGTTCACCAATTCACACCACACTTCTCTATTCTCTACACATCTTGGATTCTAGCAACATGTTGCACAAGTTGGTGCACTAGGGGGTTCGGCCGAACCAGGCCAAGTGCCCTGCACCTTCTGCTTTCCTTCTCCATTTAATCCCCATGCTCGTGAGCTCATTCTGCAAACCAAACTACCAGCAAAGCACTTCGACATTCTAAAACTCTCTCTCTCCCCAACAAAGTTCATTTCTTTCCAAGAAGAAAACCCAAAAAAATATTCCCCTCTCATCCTTGTTCTTCAAGAGTTCATCAGCCGAGGGAATCAGCGAAGGTAATCATCCGGTAAGAAGTTTCAATTAAGCTAATCCCCATCATCCAAAGTTTGGTTCGTGTCTTTGTTTTGTGCAAATATGAAGAATCCATTCAAGGCCGCAGCAAATAAAATGTGCTCAGCATTGAGCGAGAGTTCATCACGACGATCATCCTCCTATGACACTGAGATACAACTCTCGGGGTCACAGGATGAATATTTGTCTGAAGCAAATGAGCCAAGCAACAACACGGAAAATGTTGAACAACCTTCTCATGATCATGAAGAATCCAAAGAAGAGGAATAACCTGTTAGAACACAAGACCAAGAAACAGACATTTGGGTCACTCCACAAGAACTTCTCGTCCTCAACTCCATCGGCAACCGCAACTTTGAATACACCAAGGTAATTGATTTAGTACTCCTCCAACGCATAGGTATGTATTAGGAGTTCTTTGATGTTTTTGGTGCAATAGGATGGGGTGAATTCTGGGATTTTTCTGGGTACCAAGGTAGCAAGAGTCTCACTTTAGAATTTATGTACACAGTAAAAGCAACTAGAGACAACATCTATTTTCGCTTGTTTAATCAAGCCTATGATCTTACTTGGGACCAGTTTAGTGCTTGCCTAGGCTTCATGAACTGCACCTCGAATTTAGAATCTACTACTCGAAGGTTTAATAAATTTGAATTTTGGCATGACATTACTGGAGAAAATAGAATGGGAAACCACGTACTAGTCACATTTGCAACCCCACACTGCGCTTCATGCATAGATGGCTAGCAATCACTTTGTTTCCCCGGGATGATGTGAGACCTGTTAGAGAGATTGATTTAAGAATATATATGCCATGGTTTATAAAATCCGAGTATCACCTGTAAAAGCCATGGTAGAACATTGGATTTCTGCACCATCAAGATGTGGATCATTTGATTTCACATCCATCATCACAAAAATGTGTAGCTACCTTGAACTACTAAATCGATTTAATGATTACATACCTACACATAGAACCATTCTAGGTGAGGAATATTTCATAAAGACTCGTATCATTGCCGGTGGTCCCCATGGAACAATAGAATTTAAATTCCATAATAATGATGCAAGACTCACTTTGTCATGCCCAGAATTAAAATTATATGGGGGCCACCCATTAGTACCTAACATTGCAGTAGTAGGCGGTCGATGGAGTTTTTCAGGTCCTGCTACCCATGAAAGAACGCGTGCTCCACAGCGTAATGAATCATCTGAAGAAGACGACAGCACCTATGCAGGCAACTCAAATGCCTGCTGGCCTCCAGCTCTGGAGGAGGGCGCCGGTCAGGGGCACAAAGTGCCAGATTTTCTTACTCATCTATGCAGGATGCAGGGACGCGAAGTCATCGACATGACATGGAGTTGCTAACACATCAGTTTGGTGTGCTGCGGGCTGGCCATGAGGCTATTCACAACATCACTGCACAAACCCAGCAGCAGCTCCAAAACTTTCAGGAGCAAAGTGGCAGACAGTGGGCTGCCTTCTATGCATATCATAACATACCTCCACCTCCATATATCCCACAGCACCCACAGCAGTTCCTGCGACCATATCCACCACAATATCCTCCTCACTACCCACCACGTCTACCTCAGTGAGACAACTGCAAAAGTGCAAGCTTAGGGGAGATTCTCTCCCCCACCAAGGTAAGTATTCTATCTCAGTATTTTATATTGCTTTTCATTTAAAGCACTTAAATAAAATAAACTAAAAACACCAAAAATATTTTCTGTTCATGCATGTTAATCTTTCTCATTGGAAATGATGAATAGTTGCTCTGTCAATATTTCTTTAATGCCTAGTTTACAACTTAGTATTTTTTTGAGTATGGATTACTTGGCTTATTTAAAATCATCATGAACCTGAAAACTTTATGGATGCTAAGTGCTAGAACTAAGTCTAAGTTGTTGTAAGATATGATATAGTGAAACAAGAGCCACTATAATATTGTTCTAAGCATGCATGATTACTGGAGATTTATTTTAAACCTTATTGTTCCTCAATGGTGATAAATTCCTACCACAGCCATATATGGTACACATGTCTAAAACCTTCCACTTAAACTATTTGCTTTGTATTGAGTGTTGTCAAGTCTTGTTGACCCTTATTGACAGTCTTATCATGCTCTTAAGATCAAGATCACGTACACACCACATATTTATGCTACTTCTATACTGGAAGTACGCAACCACATGCCTTTCATTTTCACCAAATAAAAGCTACATGTGTTAAAGTCATAAAAAAGATCTCTCTTAGTTGTTATGGTAGAAGAGATAAAAAGGGCTATACAAAATAAAAATAAAAAGAAAGAAAGATGGACACAAGAAAGTCCATAGAAAAGAAAAGAAAAATTTGAGCAAGTCTAGGCTCATAAATAAAAGAAAAATGATAGCCATGTCTCTAAAATTTATTAGAGAGAAATATAATTCAAATAGAGGAGCATTATATTCCATCATCATCCACACACTTGCACATCTTGATCTAAGGGCATGACACTTCTCTCTTTGGATCCAAGCTTTGACTCCACAACATATGCGAAGTAAGTATGCTATATTCTGTCATTCCTACTTTAAGCTCCACATAAGCCATTTTTAGAAGTAGGATGATAAAGAGAAGGCAATATTTATTTTATGCCTTGGTAAGGAATTATACACCATTTGAGCAACATGAGAGAACCATATGAGGAACGTTAAGTTTTCTTTTGCAAAACATTGCTAAAAACCTCCAGTATGAAACTTGTAAAGAATAAGAAAAGTAGTGCTCAAGTTAAACTGTTATGTCTCTCAACCACCTAAGGCAAAGGGAAGATCATTAGCTCCACAAAGGACTAAGGTAAAATGGGTGAATTTTTATAGCCAATTTCTCCATTCAAAAGAGAAGTATTCTGTTGTGCACTTGGTATTATTGAAATATGACATTGTAGCAACTCCTGATCCACCGAGGCTAAGTTTAATTATTTGTTCGGGACGAACAAAGGTTAAGCTTGGGGGATCCTGTTGACGGTGGATATACCATAATATTCCACATTCAAACACCGTCAACAAGCCTCGGATTCAAGGGAGAATAAACATAACATGAACATATTTTATCAATAACTAGTTCCACTTGTACTCTTAAGCTTGTGAATGCAGGGAAGACCAAAACAGTGCAAAAGTGAGCAGCTAGGGGTCACCTATGTGGTTCGGCCGAACCACTTCTGGTTGTCCCAGGCCACCACATTTCATCACCTTGCATACAACGTCAAATTGAAGAGAGGAGAGCCAAGGGTGGGCCCAATGTGGGGTCGCCCGAACCACTCATGGGGTCCACCTGGCTCTGGTGAAGTGGCAGAATCCGTGTGACACTCCAACCAAGTCATTCCATCCATCTGATCAACTTGTGCTTCCATTCAACGGTGGAGATCAAAGGCACACGGATTGAGGCGTAAAACGAAGCAATCAAGACATAACAAGTACCAGGGGAGAATCTATGACAGGTGGGGACCACGTTGGTGGGCCAAACCCACCAGGTGTGGGTCGGCCGAACCAGTGATGGTGGGCCCAAGCCACCTACACACTCCCTGACTGGTGGGGACTCCTTCTAGAAGCCCCTGGCTGGGCCCACCTGCCATGGGAGGTTCGGCCAAACCCCCCTGGTGCCCAGCCAGGACGGTTATCTCCCACCGCCTTCCTGCATGATGTTCACATGAGGAAATCTCCAACACAGTTGATCTGAGGCGGTTTCAAGGTCGGTTCATCCAAGGGCTAAGATGGAAAGACACATGGATCCCTGACGTGGCACCCCTTGCTCTCCCCTATAAATAGAGGCTGCCTCCACCCTCTCAAGACAGGATTCATTCAAGATACAAGTGAAGAACTAGTGTGGTTCCACCTTTAGTTGTAGTTGTAGTCTAGTGTGGGAGTTAGAGTTGAGTCGAGCTGCGCTCGGGGTCTCCGGAGTCGTCTGCTGGAGAGTCTGGTATAGCTCTTGTATCTTTCCCTTTCTGTAAGACTTATCTACTTTAATATATTATTTTTACTTTACTTTACTGAGTCTTTACTTAGTGCACTACAATTCTAGTAGTAGTATTGTTGTGAGTTATCATATTACTTGGTCGGTTTGCATTAGTTTGCGATCCTGTTCCAACTCAACGTGTGTTAGTTCATCACCTGTCATAGGGTGCTCTAGTTGCTTTAATCACAGCTAGAGTAGTGAGACTTAGCGTAAGCGTGGTGCTTAGGTTAAATCTTGCCTTTGATTACCGCTTGTCGCATGGATTATTTGTGGGTGCTAGCAGGTGGTGACAGCCCTGTCTAGTCTTAGTATCCCTCCACGTGTTTTGGGCAAGTTCTTAAAAGGTAGGCTCCCATAAGAGTGTAGGCGCTTCGGGTAGAGGTTTTGTCCTCTATTGTCTCACACTACCCACTGCACACCGGTAGTAAGGTAGCAATCCTAGTGTAATTTGACCATTTGATAGGATAGATCACAGGAGTAAAGTTTGAATCACAGGAACCTTTCTCACTCGTTGTCCTCCAACCTAGCTACACTACACTACTTATCTTTTAGTATTTCATTTGTTATCTTTGAATCATCACCTTCCTATCATACTTCGATTACCCCCTTTGCACTAGTTGTGCTAAGTTGAGATAGATTTCAGGATCTCCTTCTATTAATATTTCTAGCTATCACTTTCCCTTGGGATAAAATAAATAACGATACCTTGGAATACTCCCTGGTGAAGTGCTACAGCGGTATATTCTGTGCGCTTGTGGAATTATCCAATAGACATAAGAAATACCCTCAGGGCACTTCTGGCGCCATTATCGGAGATAGCCTAACACCCTGTCTCTGGTGGTTGCGCTAGGAAGTGTCAACACTTACCCGACTAAGGAAAAGGAGGAGAAGATTTAGGAATGCAGGCTGAGGGGAGTCAAGGTAAGGCTTTAAGAAAGAAGTAAAGTAAACAAATACTTTTGTAGAAAAGCTCTCACTTTTATATTCTACTTTCAATATTTATCACAGTATTAATTGGTAGTCCAGAGACTACGTCGGTTCCCATATATAATTCAATATTCAAATTTCATTTCCATTCTCAAAAACCTAGTTCCGAACCACTTTTCGGGGTAGGGTAGTGGATCAAGTCTCCATTAACTGAGGAGCAACGATGATTCGAACCGATTAAATACCTAGCTGGAGATCCCTATCCACACTGCATTTGTAGCCCTCCTAGCTTGCATATGCCAACCCCATCTAGCACATTTTTTTTCCAAAACCTGAACCGATCCTGCGCCACCCGAGAGCACAGTACTCCTCTCATCTCCATGCACGCCGGCCATGAGGGTACACGCTACTCTCGCTATCTCTCCACTCCCAGTGCGTGGTTGTTGGTTCAAGTAGTAGGGCAACCGGAGCCAGGGCTTTCCGTAGTATGTGGCTAGTTGCAAAGTCTCGATCCAGCAAGCCTACAACGAACGGTCCCTAATTCTTTTTCGTCGGTGACCATGCATTGGGACTCTATCCCAAGTACACAGTTATCCAATGGTTTCCAAATCCATGCCCGTCGGTGATAAGAAAAGGGGAACGCTGCCCCATGTGCACATCAACCGAATGGACACAGTTCCATTTCACATGATTCATCAATAGTATATCATAATAGCTCAGAAAATAGCATTTTATGCAAAAGCTAAATTAATTAAGCATGCCTAAGCATTTTTCAACATTTTTTTTTAAAATCAGGTTTTAGGGGTATATCAAGGCAGGTAATGCAGCAAGTTAGGTGACAATCAATTCCTGTCAAGCTAATGCAATATTTTAACTCAAGGTGATAAACTTTATGAATCTCAAAAAGGGCTAATGCATCAGGGCTTGCCTTGTATTGCGTAGAGTGTCGGATCGGGATCAGTCCCGCAAATGTCAAATCCCTGGACCATCTCAGGAATCACCTCCTCAGCAGAAGCCTCAACTTTGACCACCTCGCTTCCGGTCACTACACGTATGTAATGAGGCATGCTTAATATGATGCAGATGGTACGGGATACAGAGTATAGTAGTAAGTAATATGCAACCTTGAGTACAACTTGCCTTCACGGTAAAGTTGCAAGCCAACAAAACCAACCTATTGTTTTATTGACCATTTTAACAGTGGTTGAAAGCCGCTACATGACTCTACAACTACTACCTTGTGACAACCTCTATTTTGCCAAGGATCACCATAGTAAAGGATCCATGGTCAACAATCAACCCAAAAGTCACACAAAACTACAGAGATTAGGGTTTTATATCTATTTTATTATTCAATTATCCAAACATTTAATTAATAGATGAGTGAACCATGTCCATTTGAGCTCAAACTTTACCAACAGATAGATATCGACTCAAAATAGTACACATAAGTTTTAATGATTTTTGGATTAACATAGAATTTAATAAAACTATTCAAAGTTGCAATCATTAATTAATATGCACAATTTAGTTCCTACAGAAACTGTCCAAAACATATATTTAATATTTTTATTAAATACTATATACAACAAAGAGCCTACACAATTATTTTCACAATTTTTAGCCCAACAGAATTATTCATACAAAAATATCAAAACCGAGAACTTTTCCTCCTATTTATAAATCAGAAAACCTATTTGAAATCCGCCGAAAATGGAAAAATCCATTTCAGCCTGGGGCGGCCCAACTCGGCACAGGCCGGCCCAGAGCGGCTTGTGCGCTCTCGCCCTCACCCGGGCGTCTCCCCGAGCCATTGGGCCAGCCCAATTGGCCCAGTAAGGCCCGGCTCGGCCACCCCCTCTCTTCTACCTCGCGCAGAGGGGAGAGGCGCTCCCGCGCGCTCATGCTCACACCGGCCGGCCCCGGGGCTCGCCGACGGCGAGCCGAACGACCCTTCCAAGCGCACTACCGCCAACTCCTAGGCCTAACGAACACCCTAGCGCACCAAGCCTAAAAGCAACATGCCTCCGACGAGCTCGAGCTCGTCCATGGCGGACGTGGTGGCATGGTTGAGCCATTCCGGCCACAAGCGGGCGGTAGCGTTTAAGGAAAAAGGTTGTGGAGGACCAGGAGCTCACCACGGTTCTAGACCGGTAGAAGGTTGGCGAAGAAGCAGTACGGAGGGGCGAGCTTGACGACCACAGCGGATCCCGGCGGCTCGGACTCGATGGCGAGACTCTGTTCCGACGACCCTAGGGCGCCAGACACCAAACTATCACGCGCATGAGCACACAGAGACCACACAAAAGTCGAAACACAAGGTTACATGGGCCAGAGCTCACCCAAGACGGCTGGCTACGACGACGAAGCTCGCGGCGGTGCTCTGACCACCCGCGAGGACGACGACAAGCGTTCCGGCTCGTACGGGGCACTACGGCCTGCACCACGGGGTGCAATCGATGCGCAAAGGAGCTAACTAGTTGGCTGTGATATTTGAAAGGCTGGTGGTGGACAGGGCACGGTGAATTTGGTCGGGCACTGAGACGAGCACGACGGCGACCGAGAGGGAGAAAGAGAGGCAGAGGGACGACAGGGCGGTTTTAAAGGCGAGCTGGGAGGGGGCAGGAGCAATTCGGAGCGGCGTGGGGTCCCCTACTAGCTCAGCTACGCGGGGAACACGCTGCTGGCCGGCATGGGCGGCGCGGCGCTCGCGCGGCGCGATCAGGCGGCCGTGGCTGTGCCCGAACAGGAAGGGGGCAGAGTACTGTAGTGCAGTTAACTCTCCCTATTTTGGTTTTTGATCAAATTCTCTATATTTTTGCACCAACTCAAAATTCCACCAATATCAAAGTTGTAGTACTCTTAATTCTGCACAACTTTGGTTTTTGAACCAAATTCAAAATCTGCATAGCTTTGAAACTATTCAAAAAGAGGTAAATGTACTTTTTGAATGTTATTTGCAATTTGATTGAATTCTCAAAAATCTTCTCAAAAACTTGAAATTCTGTGAAAATAAAAGTTGTTTTGCTAATTGAGATTTACAACTTTTATTAAGGGAGTTTGGTCAGATTTTTGATAGTTTTGAAATCAGCATTTCAAATTTGAATTTCAACATAGTAATTAGGGTTTAATTCAAATTTCTATTTAAGAAATTCAAATTTTCCCAAAATAAAAGTTGTTACATTTTAAAATATCTACAAATTTTATTAAGTCACCATCATTGGATTCAATGTGGTTTTTGAATTAGGGTTTTGGGGTCCGATTTAGTGTTCAAATTGATTTTTCTTTTGAATTTTCTTTTTGTTTCCCAATTTGGATTTAATTACATAATCAAACAAACATTTACATACCAAGTCACTCTATAAACCCTAAGCACAATCATATGCAAGAATAAAACTCATTTTAAATTGATGCACGGTAATTGGGTTTTATGCGGGATGATCTGCAGATAATTATGATGACATGGCAGTTTTTAGTAACAGTAACACCGGGGTGTTATAGCCTTTCCCCCTTAAAGAAATCTCATCCCAAGATTTAATACACGACTGTTGGTGCTTCTTAGTGTCAGCAGAAAAGTCCGCAAGCGCACGGAAGTACCGTTGTAACCTTCATCCGGAAGTATTCAGGGTATCGTAATTTCCCAGAGGAACGGTCTTTGTACTTAATCTCTTAAACTAGTTTACTCGGAAGAGATGGAAGGGATAGCTTGGGTAGAGAGGTTCTTCTAAGGTCAAATGCATATAAGCGATGGAAACTTCCCCACTACTTGCATGCTTCACGCCCACTGACGCACCTGGTCTGCCAGGCGATACCAGTATCAATGCTATTCCGCGTCCGAACGTGGGGGGATGCTGGTACGAGTGGACAGGGCTGTCACCACCTACCACCTACCCCTCTACCCATGGGCGCGCGCAACATACGAAGGTAGACTCTGGCCGAGACACCACGTCTACGAAGGCGACTACTACTCTAGTAGTGTACAGGAACATCCGTCTCTATCAGGAGTCCTCTTACTAGAGCATCCGTCCAAAGGGCGAACGACGATCTCACAAACAAGTAGCTTTATGGAAGTAACATGCTTAATGAATCAAACCAAAGTTGAACACGAACTTCTTACTTCAAGTAGCAAGACGATCGTAGAGGTACAAGTTGGATCGAGAGCCGACAAGCCCGGCACTTCGTCCACCCGGAGGCAGAACTACTTCGACTTTGCTCTTTCTCCAACTCTTGTCCCTCTCTCACTCCCTATACTTCGACTCCGCTCTTTCTCCAGCTCTTGTCCCTCTCTCACTCCCTATGCTAAATTAGCTATAAGCTAATGGAATGGAGCTTGCTCTTCCTCTCTACATTGTGACCTCTTGTGTTGGTGAATCAATTGATGAATAGGTGTACAGAGGAGGCCTCCTTTTATAGCTTGAGAGGAGGGGGTTCTATGCAAAAGGATCATCCTCACATGGAAGGATCCAAATCGACCTCCAAAGGGCGGTTTTCACTTGCCATCTGTGTTGATCGTAGGTGGGACCATCCTTGGGGAACCACCGCCTTTTGGGAGTACGTGGGCCTCGTCGATAGCTTCGTTTTGACTAGTGATTCTGCCCAATCGGAGTTTGGATGAGTGAGTTATGGCCAAAATACTCAAGTCTACTCGTGGAGTCCTAAATTGGATTCGAACTTATATATCTTTTTATTGGGAACTCCAAATAATGCAAATAATATATGCATTTTGATCAGCGCGACGAGCTCTCCACAATGGTGTAGTCCATTTTATTATTTGAGATACTTTTATGTTGTAAAAACTCGGATATTCCTGCAACATAGTGGAAAACACCAAAACTTGTGGAACTTGTTAATTAAAGAATATTTTTCTATGATGTTCCATGGATTTATATTATTATTGGCGGTATAAAATGTGACTTAAGGACCGCCAACAAGACCCCCACACTTAGTTCCTCAAGTAAAGCTTTAAAGGACTAAGATGGGTCATCTCCTTGATATATAACCTGCATACAAGATATTCCAAGCTTCACCTACACTTGTGAACTTCAAAGTGTCTACCACATTTTCTTGGGTAATTGAATAATGGAACAACATGGATTCAAATCCCCTTGCATTAGTTAGCTTAGAAACTTGGGTTTTTATAAGATTTTGAAAAAGAAAAGATAGCCTTGCTCTTCAAATGATACTCTCAAATCGGTCATATATGTGTCTAGTTCCTCACCAAGGCATTTTGGAATTGCCTTCTTTCATAACCCATCTCTAGAGATTTTGTGTGGAGTTTTGGGTTGGTATGAAAGTGGGCATACTTGCATCACATATATTGTCAAGTCAAAAACCAAACCACACAGAAATACAAGTCATACACTAGATTGAGATGTGCAAGTGTGTGGCATGGAAGATGATTCCTAATTCTAACTGTTTTTGGTATTCCATGCATCATGTCTCTCTTTATTGGATAGATGGATGATTCTTTGAAAAGCATGGGCTATAAAAGGAAATATTTATATATGTATTTTTTTTCTTGAACGGGGCTTTGGACTTTCCCGTTTGTTTATTGCTAAAAAATTTTTTCTCTCTTTTCGTGCCCCTTGGCATGTGTATATATATATATTTTCTCTTTTTTTGTGTCCCTTGGCATACTTTTTTTTAAACATAGCCCATATCTCTTCTTAATGCAAACTTTGAATGGAGAGATATCATGATGGAATGCGAGGAGTAATTATATGGTGGAGGATGAATGCGTGACTCTTAGGGTAAGAGTCGATATTTTTATTTGGTGGATAAGTGTACAACTCTTAGGGTAAGAGTTAGCATTTTTGGTGGATGACAGGGTGCATGTTGTGCGCAACGCTTAGTGTAAGAGTCGGCATTTTATTGGTGGGTGCGTGTGAACCTCAATCATGGGTGCATGACCATAATCTCACATAGGTCACAACAATTTGACAAAACTCAATGATCCGACAAGCAACATATGACTAAAGGTTTGCAGAAGTTAAACATGTCATATGGCCTTGGTGGGAAATTCATTGTCATTGAGGAGCATGCTATCTCATTTTGATTTTGTAAAATAAATCCCAAGTCCATCATAAAAAGAGCAAGGTTCAAATCATCCAGCTATATCACATCCTCCAATTACTTAGACAACATGGAGTCCCTATGATAGTTGTTCACAAGTTATAGGAATGTTGGCGAGGAATAAGGAGTATACAAATTTTATCAAAGAATAGCATGGAGATGGCGTGTTAGAAGTTTTGCATTTTTAGATTATCAGATTTAAAACTTCAGAACTTAGGGAGATGTGAGGGTAGAGGTGCACAAACCACCGTTGAAGATGAAGGAGGTTTATGGAAGTCATGTGTCCTGTCCTTGTTGCGTGATGAGTCACTCGGTGTTGTGCAACGTGCAGGGGAGATCTTGAAGGTGTGTTAGGTATGCTTGAGAGATCTCCCCCACACTTATTCTTGTACCTGCTTTATTTTGATAAAAAGAAAACAAAACAAGAGCAACAACAACAAGCAAGGACTCTATTGGCTATAAGACCAGAGAGCAAGAAAGATATTATTATTATTTCTTTTTTATTGAAAACTTGTTCACTCAACTTTTTATAAACAAGGCCAAGTTAAAGATGCAGAGAAAGATATGCCTTGGTTTATCTCCATATCAGATTACTTTCATTGATTATGTCAACAACTCAAAGTTCATTGATCAAATTTCAACACCATGTCAAATTTTGATCAAAGAAGGCCATTTTAACCTAAGCACCATGCTTAATTTTAAAAAAAAAGACCTATGGATGTACCTTATAAGACTACACCCAAACCAGAGTTTATAACATTAGCAAAGGAAGCATGAATTTGTATGATCAAATAAAGACAATTATAAGAAGTTGGTGAACATTTATTTACCTTCGCATACCTGAGTATATGTACCGGCAACATATATGTATGAGGCGTTGAAGTTGTTGTTGCAGCTAGCATGATGGTTCTGCTCAAGTGATCTCCGAAGCCAGGCCACACATACATGAATGAGCATGGGCCATGGGCCTTGATGATACTAGCAAAGGTTCAGAAGAGGGTGACTCCCAATCTATTTTTTTCTAGTTCTCTTTCTTTTTTTGTTTTTTTAGTCTCCCTCATCTCTCTTCTTTTTTTTCTTTCATTCATTTTTTTCTTCTCTTTTTTTTATATCATCTCTCTCTTTTTTCAATATTTATATTTTAACTCTCTCTTCTTTTTTTTGCAAGGCGAGACTAACATCTTTATCATCATTTTTTGAATGACCCTTTGGTGTGCATGGAACTTGGGTTTCTCACCGTCCTCCCCCACACAAAGACTTTTGCGTAAAAGTCAAGTGCAAAGTTAGGGTCTTCTTACGAGAGTGTTCCATTACCTAGGAGTGCATCAAGCTTTTGTAGTTGATGTCGTTCCATGTCGTCAAGCATCATATGACTCGAGTTCTTCTTAATCTTTCCTGAAATGGTTAGCGACATACCCGAAGGTGCATACTAACTTGACAATATGCCCTCACCATTTAAAGAAGATATATATATATATTTGAAAATAACAATAGTAATAATAATAATAAACATATATTGTTTTAAGGATAATCCGGGGTATCTCCCGGCAGCGCTTAAGTTATGGTCTTAAGCTTGACCGTGGGAACTTCTTCTTGCAGCAATCAATGGTGGTGTAGTTCCCAGCTTTACCACCAATCATAGGCATTAATATTCAAGCTGTAAGGTACGCACCATCGTACTACTATGGGATTTGCAATGTTCATGACAAACATAAGCATTCACAACCATTCTCTCAAAAAGTTAAACAACTAGAATCAAGAGATGGTTGCGAGATCCTCATAGAAGCAGGTGGTCCGAAGCGAAACAAACTCTGGAGACCTTGAGCATGAAATGTGAGGGACCTCAAAGCCATGCTTGTTAGTGGGCCCTTTCTTGGCTCCAGAGTTGTTGCTTCGGGCATGTCTGTGGCATGGAAGTTTTCATTCTCAAAAGATATATCATGGAGGATGATCACTTAACCTTGACCATTAACGAGAACAATGTTCTTGATGGCCAGAGGGACATGCATCTTGTTCGAGCATGGGCGCAGGAGAAGGATTCGCATGCTCGAACAAGTAGCTTTGCTTCGCCTTTAGGTTTTCGAGCAAGTGCTATGGTTGGCAGAAGCAAAACTTTCAAACTTCTCATCGGGTCTCCCTTCTTTTTTTTATATATATAAATAAGATTTTCAAGAGGGTGCCCTATGAGAAGATCAAAATCGAGGATGGCATAGATGAGGAAGTATAAGAAACTTCGGTTCCATTAATTTCCAATGGCACTACCCTAAAATTCCCACAAAACTCAAAGATGAGTCAGGATGAACTTCGGAAAAGTTTGTCGGTCGGGACTAGCGGCATATCGCCCTAAAAGGGTTTTCGCTGGAATGAAAGTAGTCCCAACTGTGAGGTTGTGTAGGGCTTTCACAGAAGTCCCCTTAATGAGCAAGGCATGGTTGTGGGAGGTGAAAGAATATGAATTTCTTCAGAAGAACGTTTCACTTCCAACAAGCAACAACCGTGCTTTCGATGACTCAGCATTAGGGGAGACTTCCTAAGAAATGTCAGAATTTTGTGCCAAGAAATGTTTTGAAGTTTTGCCATAATCCTCGAATTTTGATAGCGAACTCCAAAGGATAAAACATTCCTTCCTTCGGTGTTCATGGTTCGGGTGAGGGCTCAACAGACGAATCAAAGGATGGCAAGGGAAAGGATTCGGCTGCTGAGGGCTCTTCAGAACTTGACATGCCCTTGTATGGAGGGGTTTGGGTATGATGGCGGGAGAAGCGTGCTTCTCTAGGATGCAAACAAGGATTTTCCTCTATTCCGTCATGGTTTTTATGAAAACGACCCTCCAACGGTTATGTCAAAGCATAGGGCAGCATCTATGTCTAGATCCGAACAAAGGATATGCAAAAGCACATTATCGGATAAAGACAAGTCTAGGTCAGCATGTATAAACATTGTAAACCTGGCCTAGGCTGCACCTATGGACTTCTTCTCTTTTTGCTCAAAATCAAGGTTTGCCCTTGGTAGAGCGGCGATACGAGACATGGGTAAGAATGTAAGATAAAACTTGATCTTAAGTTTATCCCATTCTCCATTCGTACTTTCTACGACATCAGTGTACCATTGTTTTGCCTCCCGTTGAGGGAGAATAGAAACAACTTCCACTTAAGAATTTCTTGTGTCATGTCAGGAATGCTTAGGCATGAACACAATTCCTCGAATTTTTGCAAATGGTCAAAAGAATTTTCATTGTCGTGACCAAAGAAGGGTTTTGTCTGAACCATAGCTTTAAATCTTGGGTGGAGTTCACAACTGGATGGAAATTTTGGTTTTGAAAAAGAATGTGGTTCAAAGAACTCCCCCTTTGAAGCAGAAGAATTTTGAATTTGGAGCTGGCTTCATGGTGAAGGGATCGGATAAAAAGGAACATTTTTTTTTTATAAAAGGAAAAGATAAAAGGTTTTTTTGATAAAACACAAGAATACAGGGGTGAACTAGGTTCGGAGATAAATACGACAACCGTTCCTCGCCAACGGCACCAGAAAGCTTGTTGGCGCTTCTTAGCGTCAGCAGAAAAGTCCGCAAGCGCACGGAAGTACCGTTGTAGCCTTCACCCGGAAGTATTCAGGGTATCGTAATTTCTCAGAGGAACGGTCTTTGTACTTAGTCTCTTAGACTAGTTTACTCAAAAGAGATGGAAGGGATAGTTTGGGTAGAGAGGTTCTTCTAAGGTCAAACGCATATAAGCGATGGAAACTTCCCCACTACTTGCTTGCTTCAGGCCCACTGACGCACCTGGTCTGCCAGGCGATTCCAGTATCAGCGCTATTCTGCGTCCGAACGTGGGGGATGCTGGTACGAGTGGACAGGGCTGTCACCACCTGTCACCTACCCCTCTGCCCGTGGGCGCGCGCAACATATGAAGGTAGACTCCGACCTAGACACCACGTCTATGAAGGCGACTACTACTCTAGTGGCGTACAGGAACATCCGTTTCTATCAGGAGTCCTCTTACTAGAGCATCCGTCCAAAGGGCGAACGACGATCTCACAAACAAGTAGCTTTATGGAAGTAACATGCTTAATGAATCAAACCAAAGTTGAAAACGAACTTCTTACTTCAAGTAGCAAGACGATCGTAGAGGTACAAGTTGGATCGAGAGCCGACAAGCCCGGCACTTCGTCCACCCGGAGGCAGAACTGCTTCGACTCCGCCCTTTCTCCAGCTCTTGTCCCTCTCTCACTCCCTATACTAAATTAGCTATAAGCTAATGGAATGGAGCTTGCTCTTCCTCTCTACATTGTGACCTCTTGTGTTGTTGAAACAATTGATGAATAGGTGTAGAGAGGAGGCCTCCTTTTATAGCTTGAGAGGAGGGGGTTCTATGCAAAAAGATCATTCTCACATGGAAAGATTCAAACCAACCTCCAAACGGCAGTTTCCACTTGCCATCTGTGTTGATCGTAGGTGGGACCGTCCTTGGGGAACCGCCCTACACCTGTCAGAAGAAAACTGGGCCCGAGAGGCCCCACCATGGATGCGGCCAGTCCCCTGGTAGGCCTATCTGGCCACTGCCTTTTGGGAGCATGTGGGCCTCGTCGATAGCTTCGTTTTGACTGGTGATTCAGCCCAATCGGAGTTCAGATGAGTGAGTTATGGCCAAAATACTCAAGCCTACTCGTGGAGTCCTAAATTGGATTCGAACTTATATATCTTTTTATTGGGAACTCCAAATAATGCAAATACTATATGTATTTTGATCAGCGCGATGAGCTCTCCACAATGGTGTAGTCTATTTTATTATTTGAGATACTTTTATGTTGTGAAAACTCGGATATTCCTGCAACATAGTGGAAAACACCAAAACTCGTGGAACTTGTTAATTAAAGAATATTTTTCTATGATGTTCCATGGATTTATATTATTATTGGCGGTATAAATGTCTTAAGGACCGCCAACAACAACTAGGACCTTAGGTTAAGTAATGGAAAAGAAAACGTGTCAAGTGAATCTAGTTCAAACTTGACCATAAAACAAGTAGGAAGGTTTACATATTACATGACTGAGATGGAAGTTTTACATCTACAAAGTAGTAAATTATTCGGGGAAGTTTTCTGAGAGATAGTCTTCTGATTCTCAGGTGGCTTCATCTTTTGAATGCTGACTTCATTGTATCTTGTACCATCTTGTGGTCGTCCTTCGAGTAACACGGTCTTTCCGATCCAGGACTTGAATTGGGTACTCAAAGTATGTTAGATCAGGTTCAAGTTCCACTCCTTCAACGTCAATGACTTGATTAGGGACTCAAAGGCATTTCTTGAGTTGTGATACATGGAATACATCGTGTACGGCTGAGAGGTGTTCTGGTAATTTTAATTTGTAGGCTACCTTTCCACAACGTTCCAAGACCTAAAATGGTCCGATGTAACGAGGGGCCAACTTGCCTTTGACTCCAAAATGGCTGATTCCCTTCATTGGTGAAACCTTAAGATAGACATAATCTCCCACCTTAAATGTTAATGGTCGACGCCTTTGATCGGCGTAACTTTTCTGTCGAGACTGTGCAACTTTCAAATTATTTTGTATCTGCCGGACCTTTTCTTCAGTCTCTTCCACCAAGTCAACTCCAAAGAACCATCTTTCTCCAGGTTCAGACCAATTCAGTGGAATTCGACACCTACGACCATACACTGCTATAAACGGTGCCATCTTGATACTTTCTTGATAACTACTGTTATACGAGAATTCTGCTAGGTCTAAGCATTCGTCCCATGTGTCGGTGTACATGCCCTCCAACACTTGATTGACACTCTCAGTCTGACCATCAGTTTGCGGATGATACGCCGTACTATGTAGAAGTTTTGTTCCCAATGACTTGTGGAAGGACTTCCAAAAATTTGAGATAAACTGAGTACCTCGATCCGAAACAATGGTTTTCAGCACCCCATGAAGCTTCAACAAATTTTCTATGTATAGCTTTGCATAATTTGCTGCCGTGTATTTGGTTTTGACTGGTACAAAGTGAGCCTGTTTAGTGAGGTGGTCCACAACCACCCAGACTGAATCATAACCTCTGGATGTCTTGGGCAGACCTACGATGAAATCCATACTAATATCTTCCCACTTCCACGCAGGAATAGGTAATGGTTGCAGTTCTCCAGCTAGCTTCATGTGCACAGCCTTTACTTTCTAACAAGTGTCACACCTGCCTACATACCTAGCAATTTCTATCTTCATCTTAGTCCATCAGAATTTTTGTTTCAAATCCTGGTACATTTTATTGCTTCCTGGGTGAATGGAAAATCTGGTCAAATGGGCTTCCTCAACTATCATCCGAAGTAGCTCAGGAACCTTTGGTACAACTAGCCGATTCTTAAACCATATGACACCCTTATCATCAATCCTGAAGCAATCTGCCTTCCCAGCTTGAATCTTCTCTTTGATGTGCTTAATACCCTTGTTATTTTTCTGAGCGGCAATAATCTGCTCTCGAATAGGTGTCTCTATACTAATATTGGCCAGCCTACCAAGTTGAACTATTTCTATACCTAACTTTTGTAGCTCATAACATAAAGAAAGATCTCAGGGCTTCACTGTGAGACAATTGCAATGAACCTTCTGACTGAGTGCATCGGCAACCACGTTCGCCTTGCCAGGATGATAATGTACTTCATGGTCATAATCTTTTATCAACTCGAGCCATCTTCGTTGCCTCATGTTTAACTCTTTTTGGGTAAAAATATATTTTACGCTTTTATGGTCAGTGTAGATGTTGCAAGTATTACCTAGCAAATAATGACGCCATATCTTCAGGGCATGAACTACAGCGGCCAATTCTAGATCATGAGTGGGGTAATTCTCTTCATGGTGCTAAAGTTGTCGAGAAGCATAAGCAATGACTCGGCCTTCTTGCATCATGACGCATCCTAAACCGGTACCAGAAGCATCACAGTAAACATCAAATAGCTTTTCAATATCCGGCTGAGCTAAGACTGGTGCACTTGCAATAATTTCTTCAGGATTTGAAATGCCTTCTCACATTCAGGTGACCAGACAAACTTCACTTGATTCTTCAGCAACTCAGTGATTTGCTTGGATATTTTGGAGAAATCCAGAATGAAACAATGGTAGTATCCCGCCATCCCCATAAAACTATAGACTTGATGTACTGTGGTTGGTGGTTTCCAATTCAGAATGTCTTCCACTTTTCCTGGGTCAACAGACACGCCTTCTGCTGACAAAATATGTCCCAGGAATGTTATTCTATCCAGCCAGAACTCACACTTGCTAAACTTGGCATAGAGCTGATGTTCCCTCAAGTGGTTTAGAACAACACGAAGGTGATTGGCATGTTCTCCGGAGGTCTTGGAATGGACCAAGATGTCGTCGATGAATACGACCACAAACTTATCGAGCTCCGGCATGAAAACGGAGTTCATGAGGTACATGAAATAGGCAGGGACATTGGTTAATCCAAAAGACATAACTAGGTATTCATATAGGCCATATCGGATGGTGAAGGCTGTTTTGGGAATGTCTTCAAGACGATTTTTATTTGGTGATAGCCAGACCTAAGATCAATTTTTGAAAACACTTTGGCTCCAGAAAGTTGGTCGAACAGAAGATCTATACGAGGTAATGGATACTTGTTTTTGATGGTTACCTCGTTGAGTGGGTGGTAGTCGACACAAAGTCTAAGGGTTAGGTCTTTCTTTTTCACAAAATGGTAGGACAACCCCAAGGAGAGGAACTAGATCTAATGAAAACCTTATCTAGGAATTCTTGCAGCTGAATCTTGAGTTCGGCTAATTCGTTGGGAGGCATCCTATAAGCTCTTCGGGATATGGGTGCTGTTCCCGGCTTCAATTCAATACCAAACTCCACTTCATGATCAGGAGGTAAACCAGGTAAATCATCAGGAAACACATCCGGGAATTCACAGACTACCGTAATATCATATACCTCTTTGACTGAGGTAGCACACACTCTTCCAATAGCTCTCTGAGGAATCGGAAGTTGGATGAGAAGTTGAGATTGACTTTCAGGTATGTTGACCCTTATTGTCCTATTCAGCACATCTATGACGGCCTTGTGCTGATACATCCAATTCATGCCTAGTATAACATCTATGTCTTAATCTTTCAGCACTATCATTGAGGTTGGAAATATATGCCCTCCCAAGACTATAGGTACCCGATGTACTACTTCCTCAGTACTCATACGCCCTCCAAGCGACTGTACAAGAAAAATTTCTTTTATTTCCCCAATTGGAATTTCATGCTTGATGACAAATGTGTGATTGATGAATGAATGAGATGCACCAGAATCAAAAAGCATAATTGCGGGATGACTTGCGACAGGGAACCTACCCAACATGACGGGTTCTCCCTCGGGAATATTGCCAACCTGGGTGTAGTAGACCTGACCTGCTTTCTTCACCACCTTTCCATTTTGGGCATGCTGCTGATGACCACGGTTTTGAGCTTGCTGCTGCCCAATAGGAGCCTTCAGTGCATTCTGGTTGTACTGTTTTAGAAACAGACAATTACGAGCCCAATGGCCCATCTTGCCGCAGTTGTAGCAAGGGTGATTGTAGTTGATCTGTGGAGTGGTGATACGAACGCCAGGGGCATTCGGCTGAGTGGTGTTTTGCTAATTGGATGTCTGGGATGTGGCAGCAGTACGAACAACAACATGTTGTTGGGGATATGGTGGACGTGAATGATGAGTGGGATGATAAATAATTTTCTGGCGCTTCTGATTGCCGAAAAATCCAGCAGACCCAGATTTCTTCTTCTTCTCGTCCTGGTGCTTGCAGTTGCTTTCTTCGTACGCAATTGCTATGTTGACAGCTTCATGATAAGTGCAATGCAAGTTATTGGACATACTTCTCTGAATCTTAGTGTTCAGACCTGTTGACACTTCTTAGCGCAACCACCAGAGACAGGGTGTTAGGCTATCTCTGATAACGGCACCAGAAGTGCCTTGGGGTATTTCTTATGTCTATTGGATAATTCCGTAAGCGCACAGAATATACCGCTGTAACACTTCACCCGGGAGTATTCCAAGGTATCGTTATTTATTTTTATCCCAAGGGAAAGCGGTTGCTAGGAATAATAAATAAAAAGAAAGAGAGATCCTTAAGTCTATACCAACTTAGTACCAGCTAGTGGTAGGGGGGTAAATCGATAGGTAGAGGAAAGGGTAATGACACCAACACACAACAAGTATTAAGATAACTAAAACATAACTAGTAGAGTATAGCTAGGTGGAAGGACAACGAGTGAGTATAAGACTCCTATGGTACTTACTTTACTCTTGTGACTTACCCTATCAAATAGATGACTTATACTAAGATAGTTACCTTACTACCGGTGTGCAGGGGGTAGTGCGAGACAATAGAGGACAAAACCTCTACCCGAAGCGACTACACTCTTATGGGAGCCTACCTTTTAAGAACTTGCCTAAAACACGTGGAGGGATACTAAGACTAGACAGGGCTGTCACCACTTGCTAGCACCCACAAACAATCCGTGCGACAAGCGGTAATCAAAGGCAAGATCTAGTCTAAGCACCACGCTTACACTAAGTCTCACTATTCTAGCTGCGTACCAACAACTAGAACACCCTATGACAGGCGATGAACTAACACACGTTGAGTTGGGACAAGATCACTATCAAGTATAAAACAACTAGAGAAAAAGACAAGACACAACAATACTATAAAGAATAGTAAAGACTAAGTAAGAACTTAGTGAAGTAAAGTAAAGATAATATATATTGATAAGGATAAAGTCTTGCAGAAGGAAAGGTACAAGAGCTATACCAGACTCTCCAGTAGACGACTCCGGAGACTCCGAGAGTAGCTCGACTCGACTCTAACTCCCACACTAGACTAATACTACTACTAAAGAGTAGAACTTCACTCTAACTTGCTTCTTGTGTTGTATGGTGTCTCTTGAAGAAGAGTGGGAAGCCTCTATTTATAGTGGAGGATGAGGGGGTGCCACGTCAGCGATCCGCGTGCTCCTTGCCTCTCCACCCTTGGATCCGCCACCTTGTAACCACCTCAAGATGGACGGCTTTGGTGATTTGAGCACATGGAAAACATGCTTGGAGTCGGTGGAGGCCAACCGACCTGGCTGGGCACTGGGGGGTTCGGCCGACCCCCCTATGACTAGTGGGCCCAGTCAGGGTCTTCTAGAAGGAGTCCTCACTTTTCACTGAGTGTGTAGGTGGCTTGGTTCCACATATGGCAGTTCGGCCGACCCACCCTTGGTTGGTGGGGCCCACCACCGTGGTCCCTATCTGTCATAGACTCTTCCCATGTGCTGGTTCTGATTAGTTTGCACATTGTCGCGTTGAATCCTTGTGCTTTGCTTCTCCACCATTGAATGGAAGCACATGTTGATCCTGCCACGTCACCAGAGCTAGTGGGCCCCATGGGTAGTTCGGCCGACCCATGGGTGGGCCCACCCTTGGCTCTGATCTCTTCCATTTGATGTTGTATGCACTGTGTTGAAAGGTGGTGGCCTGGGGCAACATGACATGGTTCGGCCGAACCATGTAGTTAGCCCCTAGCTGCTCACTTTTGTAATGTTTTGGTGTTTCCTGCAATCACAAGCTTAAGAGTACATGTGGAACTAGTTATTGATAAAATATGCTCATGATATGTTTATCTTCCCTTGAATCCGAGGCCTGTTGACGGTGTTTGAATGTGGAATTTTAGGATATATCCACCGTCAACAAGACCCCTAATGAAGCAATCTTTCTTCTTTTGATCAGTATTGGCATGCTCGGGTGCATACTAGGACAGATGGTTGAATTGACCAACATATTGCATCACGGTAGATTCCTTCTGCTGCAAGGCCAGGAATTGGTCAAGCTTCATCTGCATTACACCTACGGGAATATAATGGGCGCGAAAGGCTTCTCGGAATTCTGCCCAAGTCATTTGATGTCCCGCTGGTTAGGCTACCAAGAGATTTGCATACCAAGCACTAGCCGCGCCCCGGAGTTGCTGGGCTGCAATGGTGCTCTGTACATTGAATAAGACTAAATTTTTGCTCCATGGTACGGAGCCAATCATCTGCTTCCAGTGGTTCATCCACTTGGGTGAACACGGGGGACGTGTATCAGTGAAGTCAACATAGGTGGTCTCGTCACCATTGTTTCTGCCATGATGATTCCCACGACTATTCTGATTCTGTGCAATCAGTGCAGCGGCATTAGCCAAAGCTGCGATGGCATCAGCCAAGGTAGATGGAATAGGCAGGGCGTTCGGAATACCACCCCCATCCTCAGAGGTTCCAGCACCAGACAAATGGGTGTTGACAGGCATCTATTTACAAGCAAACTAAACTTAAGCCTTACATTACTTAATCAAAACTTAGTAGTAGTACACACCATAAAATTACAGTACATAAGCTACAATACTAGTACTAAATAAAGTTCCCAAACCACAACTAAGATTTCTTGGCAAGCACTGATATTACAAACACAAAAGAGAGAGACTAGCTGACATTCCTAGTCCTACAACTAGCCTAGTCGTCGTCGACAGCGGTCGCATCCAAGGCGTCACCATCGTCATCGGCCTCCTCGACATCCTCCTCTGCGTCCTCCTTGTTCTCCACCTCGACCACCTCGATAGGCTCAATCTCCTCATCAACGTCCTCCATGTCCTCATCCTCAGGACCAACGACAACTCCCATCTCGGGATCCTCAACATGGGGCTCCAGGATAGGGTTGAGCTGATCGTTCAGCCTGTGCACCTCCTCGTGCAGAGCATCGTTGTAGTCCTCGATCTGCTCAATGTACATTTCCAGCTAATGCACCCTAGCCCGGGTCGCGCCCTCATGCTCCCAAGCTGTGTCCCTTTGTAGAGTCAGGCGAGCGATCTCCCTCCGCAACTGTCTGATCTTAGCCTCATCCTGGTAGTGCTCCTGACTAGCCAGGGTGAAGTCCTCCTTCATCTTCTCCACCTCTTTCTCCAGCGCGGCGTGGGTACGGCGGGGACGACGGCTGCTGGAAGCCTCCCCGTCGCGTGGCGCCAACTAGTGACGTGGAACTCCCTTGGGACCCGTCATCTTGCGAGTCATCTGCTTAGTGCGTGCCATACTGGAGAAGACAAGTTTGGATTAGCGAGGATATTATAGGCTAGCGAGAATAGGTTTGAAATTCCCTAACCCATATACCACTTTAAGGAGGAAACTGATTAATATGTGAATTTAACATGATGCATGAATCGAACTTACAAATTTAAACCATGCAATATAAAATAAACATGATAATAATATGTTTTAAAACATAGGGCTAGTAATATGCTACTCCACCTGCTACCACTGCTATATTATTGAATAACAGAAGAATATAAGTACTTTGGACCAAAATATCAATTTAACTTTTATGATCCAAAACATTTGAAGTTTTGCAAAGTAATACTACAATGATTTAGCAATGGATCGCTTTGATAGCAGCTGTGACAGAACTGCCTAAATCACATGGCCCACAGGCACCTGTCATTGTCACTAATGACCTCTGACAGCCGCACCCGTGTCCCACATGACCTAAAAGGCTCTGCCGGGCTACACCAGCGCCCGTTTCTCCGATAGGATCCCATCGCGAAGCCATTACAGAATTACAACATTTCATAATAAAATACATCAGAGTAAAAGTGCGGAAGAATTACATAGTACTTAGATTACAAACCAGTTGTCCAAGTATAATTTAAATGCAGTTATTACAAACTATAAATAGATAGCAGTAGTAGTAGAGTAGCCAAATACAACATACTTAGATAGCAATAATAATAAGAACCCTGCCCAAGGGTTTAGCTTCACTCATCATCTCTCCCTTCCTGGATGATTGTAATGCAGCAGGGGTTAAGACAAACTTGCGGTGGCTGTTCTCCTGCAACAAGGGGTTAACAAACCCTGAGTACTGGGGTACTCCTCAAGACTTACGCGACTAAGAAAAATAGGGAGAAGACTCAGGAATGCATGTTGAGGGGAGTCAAGGTAAGGCTTTAAGCAAGAAATAAAGTAAACAAATACTTTTGCAGAAATGCTCTCACTTTTATATTCTACTTTCAATATTTATCACAGTATTAATTGGTAGTCCAGAGACTACGTCGGTTCCCATATATCCTTCAATATTCAAATTTCATTTCCATTCTTAAAAACCTAGTTCCGAACCACCTTTTGGGGTAGGGCAGTGGATCAATTCTCAATTAACCGAGGAGCAACGACGATTCGAACCGATTAAATACCCAGCTGAGGATCCCTATCCACACTGCATATGTAGCCCTCCTAGCTTGCATATGCCAACCCTGTCTACCACGGCTTTTTCAAAACCTGAACCGGTCCTGCGCCACCCGAGAGCACAGTACTCCTCTCATCTCCAGGCACGCTGGCCACGAGGGTACACGCTACTCTCGCCATCTCTCCACTCCCAGTGCATGGTTGTCGGTTAAAGTAGTAGGGCAACTAGAGCCAGGGCTTTCCATAGTATGTGGCTAGTTGCAAAGTCTCAATCCAGCAAGCCTACAACGAACGATCCCTAATTCTTTTCCGTCGGTGACCATGCATTGGGACTCTAACCCAAGTACACAGTTACTCAACGGTTTCCAAATCCATGCCCGTCGGCGATAAGACATGGGGAACGCCGCCCCATGTGCACATCAACCGAACGGACACATTTCCATTTCACATGATTCATCAATATTATATCATAATAGCTCAGAAAGTAGCGTTTTATGCAAAAGCTAAATTAATTAAGCATGGCTAAGCATTTTCAACTGTTTTATTTTAAATCAGGTTTCAGGGGGTATATCAAGGCAGGTAATGCAGCAAGTTAGGTGACAATCAATTCCTATCAACCTAATGCAATATTTTAACTCAAGGTGATAAACTTTATAAATCTCAAAAAGGGCTAATGCACCGGGGCATGCCTTGTATCACGTAGAGTGTCGGATCGGGATCAGTCCCACAAATGTTAAATCCCTGGACCACCTCAGGAATCACCTCCTCAGCAGAAACCTCAACTTTGACCTCCTCGCTTCCGGTCACTACACGTATGTAATGATGCATGCTTAATATGATGTAGATGGTACGGGATACAGAGTACAGTAGTAAGGAATACGCAACCTTGAGTACAACTTTCCTTCACGGTAAAGTTACAAACCAGCAAAACCAACCTATTGTTTTATTGAACATTTTAACAGTGGTTGAAAGCCGCTACACGACTCTACAACTACTACCTTGTGACAACCTCTATTTTGCCAAGGATCACCACAGTGAAGGATCCATGGTCAACAATCAACCCAAAAGTCACACAAAACTACGGAGATTAGGGTTTTATATCTATTTTATTATTCAATTATCCAAACATTTAATTAATAGATGAGTAAACCATGTCCATTGAGCTCAAACTTTACCAACAGATAGATCTCAACTCAAAATAGTACCACATACATTTTTATGATTTTTGGATTAACATAGAATTTACTAAAATTGTTCAAATTTGCATTTATTAATTAATATGCACAATTTTAGTTCCTGCAGAAAGTGTCCAAAACATATATTTAATATTTTTATTAAATACTACAAACAACAGAGAGCCTACACAATTATTTTCACAATTTTTAGCCCCAAAAAATTATTCATACAAAAATATCAAAACTGAAAACTATTCCTCCTATTTATAAATCAGAGAACCTATTTGAAATCCGCCGAAAATGGAAAAATCCATTTCAACCTGAGGCGGCCCAACTCAACACAGGCCGGCCCAGAGCGGCCTGCGCGCTCTCGCCCTCACCCGGGCACCTCCCCGAGCCACTGGGCTGGCCCAATCGGCCCAGTAAGGCCCGGCTCGGCCACCCTCTCTCTTCTACCTCGAGCAGAGGGGAGAGGCGCTCCCGCACGCGCGCTCACGGCAGCCGGCCGCGGGGCTCGCCGACGGCGAGCCGAACGATCCGACCGAGCGCACTACCGCCAACTCCTAGGTCTAACGAACACCCTAGCGCACCAAGCCTAAAAGCAACACGCCTCCGACGAGCTCGAGCTCGTCCATGGCGAATGTGGTGGCACGGTTGAGCCATTCCGGCAACAAGCGGGCGGTAGCGTTTAAGGAAAAAGGTTGTGGAGGACCAGGAGCTCACCACGGTCCTAGACCGGTAGAAGGTTGGCACAGAAGCAGTACGGAGGGGCGAGCTTGACGAACACGGCGGATCTCGGCGGCTCCAACTCGATGGCGAGACTCTGTTCCGACGACCCTAGAGCGGCAGACACCAAACCATCACGCGCATGAGCACACAGAGACCACACAGAAGTCGAAACACAAGGTTACATGGGCCAGAGCGCAACTAAGACGGCTGGCTACGATGACGAAGCTTGCGGCGGCGCTCTGACCACCCGCAAGGACGACGACAAGCGTTCCGGCTCGTACGGGGCACTACGGCCGGCACCACTGGGTGCAATTGATGCGCAAAGGAGCTGACTAGCTGGCTGTGAGATGGAAAGGCTGGTGGTGGATGGAGCATGGTGAATTCGGCCGGGCACCGAGACGAGCACGACGGCGACCGAGAGGAAGAAAGAGAGGCAGAGGGGCGGCAGGGCAGTCTTAAAGGTGAGCTGGGAGGAGGCAGGAGCGATTCGGAGCGGCGCGGGGTCCCTTACTAGCTCGGCTACGCTGGGGATCACGCTGTCGGCCGGCACGGGCGGCGCTCCACTCGCGCGGCACGGTCGGGCGGTCGTGGCTGTGCCTGAATAGGAAGGGGGCAGAGTACTGTAGCGCAGTTAACTCTCCCTATTTCGGTTTTTGATCAAATTCTCTATATTTTGTGCACCAACTCAAAATTCCACCAATACAAAAGTTGTAGTACTCTTATTTCTGCACAACTTTGGTTTTTGAACCAAATTCAAAATCTGCACAGCTTTGAAACTATTCAAAAAGGAGTAAATGTACTTTTTGAATGTTATTTGCATTTTGATTAAATTCTCAAAAATCTTCTCAAAAACTTCAAATTCTGTAAAAATCAAAGTTCTTCTACTAGTTGAGCTTTACAACTTTTTTAAGGGAGTTTGGTCAGATTTTTGATAGTTTTAAAATCAGCATTTCAAATTTTAATTTCAAAATAGTAATTAGGGTTTAATTCAAATTTCTATTTAAGAACTTCAAATTTGTCCAAAATAAAATTTGTTCCATTTTGAAAGATCTACAACTTTTATTCAGACACCATCATCATATTTAATGTGGTTTTTGAATTAGGGTTTCGGGGTCCGATTTTGGGTTCAAATTGATTTTTCTTTTGAATTTTCTTTTTGTTTCCCAATTTGGATTTAATTACATAATCAAACAAACATTTACATATCAAGTCACTCTACGAACCCTAAGCACAATCATATGCAAGAATAAAACTCATTTTAAATTGATGCACGGTAATTGGGTTTTATGCGGGATGATCTGCAGATAATTATGATGACATGGTAGTTTTTAGTAACAGTAACACCGGGGTGTTACATTAACTCAAGTTATAAACATTTTTTAAATCACAAGGAGAGGGCTAAATGCACCGGGGCTTACCTGTTGCTTAGAGCCAATAGTACTCTGAAGTCAATCACCAAGAAAGATCCACGTCCACCGAGTGAAGACCTTACTCGGGACTTGCCTCAGATAATAAATTCTCCCACATTCACTACACGAAGTAATAATGTATGCTTAACATGACGCTCGATGAGATGCTTATGAATGCATGATAGCAATTACTTAAATTAGTGACCTTGAGTACAACTTTCCTTCACGATAAAGTTGTAAGTCAACTTCACTAAACAATGTGGTGATTTCATAATTAATTTATGGACCATTTTAACAGTCGTAGAAAGCCGCTGCAAAACTTATTCAATATCTACGGTAATACACCAGTTAACGTGCCAAGGATTACTATAGTGAATGACCTAGCGACATCACTCAATCCAAAAAGCCACACAAAACTTAAAATGATTAGGATTTCCATTTATTTTATTAATCGAATAATAGAGCATAAAATTAATAAACAAATTACTATCTCCAAAAGGTCTAAAACTTTTTCTACATATATATCTAAACCCAAAACAGTACCACATTAATTTTCATGATTTTTGGATGAGTGTAGAATTTATTAAAATTCATCAAATTTGTATTTATTAATAAAAAATGTAGTTTTATCTTCTGCAGAAATCATTAAAAATCCATATTTAATATTTTTATCAAATACCCCACACTGTATAGAATGTACAGAATTATTCTCATAATTTCCGTGACAACAAATTAATCCCTATAAAAATAACAATATGTAGCACTATTCACACCCCCATAAAATCAAAAAACCCATTTAATTCTCAGGAAAAAATAGAAAAATTACTTCGGCCCGAGTCGGCCCATAAGCCAATAGGTCAGCCCAACGCGGCCTCTCCTGTGCGCGGCCAGCGCTTTCCCTTTCTCTCGCCCTCAGTGCGCTTGTGCGCGACTGGGCTGGCCTAGCTGGCCTGCCAAGCGGCCCACGTGGCCTTCTCCCATTCCCCTTCTTCTCTCTGTTGTCTCTCAGGGGCGCCTCACGCGCGAGCATGGCGGCGCGGCCACAGCGGCTCGACGCCAGCGAGCCTCCGGCGAGGCCGAGTACATCAGGGTGTGCCTCAATTCCTCCCGCACGCTTCTAGCTAATTGGATGGTCGGACTAGAGCTTGGTTCACGAGCAGCACCATTCATGGCGTCCCGACGGTGGACGGCTCCTCGGCGCCCCGCGTTCCGGCGATGATGAGTCTGGGAACCCTTAAAAAGCTACCCTCGGAGCTTCATGGAGCTCACCTAGGCACGATGCTCGTGCTAGTTTCGGCAGAAGAGGTTTGACGCTTGCTGGTGACGTCGGCAGTGGCCGCGTCAGCGTGCTCAGGCGAGGAAGGCC
This sequence comes from Eremochloa ophiuroides, assembly GCA_038502445.1. Taxonomy (NCBI): domain Eukaryota; kingdom Viridiplantae; phylum Streptophyta; class Magnoliopsida; order Poales; family Poaceae; genus Eremochloa; species Eremochloa ophiuroides. Next base: position 126,610 of record JAHLJS010000167.1, read on the forward strand.
CTGTTCTAGCGGCACTGAAGAGCACGGTCCACGACGAGGTTGCTCGCGGCGGTGCTCCACCGGCCGCGGAGAAGAAAGGCTCGCCCGAGAGCCTCGGATGACGAGAAGAAACGAAAAATGGCTCAATCGATGCGCTATGTGGTAGTGAAGCTAGTGGAGAGCTGAATTGCATGGTGGATGACTGTCCACGGCAAATTTTGCCGCTGAGCAGTGCTCTGCCGGTGGCGAGCTCAGAGGAAAAGAGATGGCCATCGACGACGACTAAGGTTTTTATGGGGCAAACAGATGGGTGCGCGGCGTGAAGAGGGCCCCCACGGACCCGGCGCCGATGGCGACAGGACCATGGCCGACCCCGGGCATCGCCGGCGTGCGGCGCGCGCACGCGCGGCAGTGCGCAAAGCAGAGGACCGGACCCCCATGTCTATCACTGTAGCAGGCCATATTCCCCTTTTTGTTTTCCCACAATTACTTTTTATTATTGATATGAAGTCGAAAAATTCCCAAAATAAGAATTGTGGGAAAATTTAAACTCAGCAACTTTTGTTTTGGAAGAAGTTTGAAATTTCAAATAATTTTTGAATAATTTAAAAGGGGGTAATTTGCCCATTTGAAATCCATTTCAAATTCAATTTAAAACACAAAATTTTTTTCAACAACTTAAAAATCTCCAAATACAAAATTTGTTCTATTTGTCAAGCCCTACAACTTTTATTAAAGGAGTTTTATCAGATTCTTGATAATTTTTCAAATGATATTTTAAATTTGAATCCTTAAACATCAATTTAAGTTTTATTTAAAATTTCACTCAATAACTTGAAAATCCCCAAATACAAAAGTTGTTAAATTTGAAAAGCTTTACAACTTTCATTAAAGGTGTTTGATCAAATTCTTAGTAGTTTTGAATTTGTATTTCAAATCTAAATATTCAAACATAGGGTAGGGTTTTATTTGAAATTTTATGTAATAACTTCAAAATTACCCAAAATAGAAGTTTCTCAAATTTTAAAGATTTACAACTTTTATTTAAGGCTCAACATCTAATTCCATCTAGTTTTTGAATTAGGGTTTTGACTCCGATTCTAGGGTTTATAAATGAATTTCTTTTTAATTTTCCAATTGGATTCAGATAATTACACACCACACAAACATTTACATAATAAGTCAATCTAAAGAACCTATGCACAATCACATGCAAGAATAAGATTTATTTTAGTTAATGCACAGTAAAAATAAGTTTATGCGAGATGATTTACATGCAATCATGATAACATGACAGGTTTTAGTTACAGACACCTAGGGTGTTACACCAAATATGCTGGCATTTAGCGTACATTATAGAGTATCCGGTGCAGCAATTTTTTCATGTATATGAACCTCCAGTGACTTTAGGCTACCCGCACCGGGTACGAGACCGAGTCCTCCAGTACCGGTTTACCGAACGGCGGAGGTGCAGCGGCGTACGCCATGCGGTATGCGAAACACGCGGCCACGCTAAATCCAACGTCTGCGCGGCGGCATAGCGGAGGTACGGCGTGGGCCAGGGAGGGAGTCCGGGAGAGAGGAGAGAGGTACTGCACGGGCCCCACGTATTCAACAACCAAAAAAATGTTATAACTCGCAAATTAAAAACCTAAATTAAATTCTGATTACACCATTAAATTCGCTGCAATAAATTCTTCAAAACAATATCTCACATGAATATATTTAGATAAAATTTATTTATAGACATGTGGACCCTACTGTGGATAGAGGATGATATAGAGGATGAATGGGTACGGGAGAAAGTGATATAGAGTAGATAATCTCGATGACTAGGATATAATATTCCTTTTAGAGGATGAATTTAGAGTAAGATGAGTACGGATAGTCTTAATTGATACGAGTGCAGATGGTCTAATAGCTGGCTAAAGTTACAATTTTAGTAGTGACCAGGAAACCAAATTTCGAATGCCTTGAAAGCCGATGCCGATGCCGATGCCGATGCCGATGCCAGAGTAGATGACGGGACTCCATGGCATGACAGGGCCTAGGTCGGCAGCACGGAAGAACACGCCGTTTAAGGCCCTGTTCAGTTTAAAAAAGTGTAAGATTCCTCATCATATATGGAGTATTAAATGAAGTAATAGTTGTTACATATTTGTACTTTTTACCTGTCTTTGTCGAGACAAATCTTTTGAGTTTATTTACACCATGATTGGACAAAAGTTGTCAAATACAAACGAAAGTGGTACAATGCATTTTTGGTAACTTTTTGTCAACTAATCAGCCCCTAACTTTTCCATAAAAATTTTAACTTTCAAGTCACATCATGTCACATCAAATATTTAGTATTAAATATTAATAAAAAGTTAATTACATAATTAGTATATAAATCGCAAGATGAATTTTTGAGTCTACTTAAATTATAACTCTTATCGAAAAAGTTAGCACATATGCTACAGTAGTTAAAATTCAAACATTTAGCCCAAATCACAGTCCAAGAAGCATCTAGGTCTTGTTTAGTTCCCAAATTTTTCTAAACTTTTTTCAGATTTCTCGTCACATCGAATCTTTAGACGTATGCATAGAGCATTAAATATAGGTAAAAAATAACTAATTGCATAGTTTGTCTGTACATATTGAGATGAATCTTTTGAGTCTAGTTAGTCCACGGTTAGACAAAAGTTATCAAATACAAACGAAAGTGCTACCATATCAGAACCTAAACTTTTTCTCCAACTAAACGGGTCCTATGGAAACTAAGTCATTGTATAGGTAGGAAACAACAAAAGTTGTTCTATACAAACTATACATGTTGAAATCATGGTCTATATATCGTAGAGTACAAAAATTAATAAGGAGAGAAATTGCATGTAGTTTTTAACATTGTGACTGCTCTAAGTTAAAGAATGCATTGTAACTTAGGGCATATTGAGCGTTCAAAATTTTGGACAAAATGACGTTGTAGCACGCGTGCTAATTTTTGTAATAAGTGTCCAATCATGACTTAGGCTCAAAAGATTTGTCTTATTGGTTTTGCACGGACTGTTCAAACATATAAAAGATTCATCTACATTTAATGCTCAATACATATGTCAAATATTCAATGTGACGAGGATTTTAGAATTTGTAAGTGCATACACCCTGTTCATTTGACCAATTAACACTTATTTTCAACTATAAAATAATATTTTTCTCTCATACAAAACAGCATCTGATAAAATTAACACTTATTTTCTGCCCAAACGATAAGGGCATGAAGCTTTTTTGTGGCATTACTCTTAACAGCTCTAGCTTCGCGTCTCAAAATAATGTAGTGGCAATAATGTTTCTCAGCAGGCTATTCCCATTTCTCTATATTAAATTGACTAGACTAGAGAACATATGGAACCGTAAAAAAACATATTTTGGTGGCTTCAACGCCTCTAGCTCAGCACATGCACATATTCTAAGCACTAGAGTCAATCGGCTGATGCTGAAAGTAGGCTCTGATTTTAGCTGATACTAATTTATTATGAGAGAAAACATTATTCTATGTCTAAAAATAAATGCTGATAAGGGAGTATTTAGTTACACTCATTTTTCAAAATGAGGTACTGTAGCAGCATTTTAATTTTTGCAATAAGTGTCAATCATGATCTAAGTAGGCTCAAAAGATTCTTATCGCAACATTTTACGAAACTATCAAAATAGTTTCAGTTTTCATCTACATTTAGTGCTCCTTGAATGTGCCGCAAAATTGAGGTGACAGAACTTTTTGTGAATTTTTATTTTATTTTATAGTGAATGTAAATAGGTCCTCAGTTGAAGCGAACAGAGCTTATTTGATAGAGATTATTATACTTGGGATTAATTCCCTCTAAGAAAAAATAATAAAATAAACGGGGACAGACGGACAGTCCCATGAAGCAACCATTGGCACCCACATCGATTCACGGCATGTATTCATGCGTTGGATGTATGCGTATGGATACATGTCTGCGAACTGGTGGAGCGGCCGTACAGGTTTTGCTGCTTCCGTGCCTCTGCGGCGTCGGAGCACGCGCGACAGTAGCCTAGAGAAAACTGCAGCTGGTGGGAATGCCAGACCTAAAGGGTGTGTTTGGTTGAGAGTAAGGTAGGATGGGACGAGACGGACTTAAAGACGAGTAGGACAAGACGAGCCTATTTTCTTTTTGGTTGAAGAAGGACGGGATGAATCCGTTTTCTGTTTAGTTTGGACACACCACATGTGGGATAAGCTCCTGATTAGGTGGGGCCCACTTGTCAGTTTTGTTTTTTATTTTTTTCTTCTCTCCTTTATCTTCTTCCTCCGGTCCTCCCAACCGGCCGAGCCGCCCGCGGCGCCCCGCTGGCGCGCCTGCCCGCCCTCACACCGACGCCGAGCTGCCACCGGCGCCGCCCGCGCGCCGCCCCTAGCCTCGCCCGCGCTCGTCAGTGGCGCTGCTGCTCCGCCTCGCCCCCACGGCTGCCGCGGCGGAGCACGACCGCGCGGAGGCGAGGCCGCGCGCTCACCCACGGCAGGGCATGGCACCTCGCCTCCTCCGCCGGCGCCTCCTTCCCCAGCGAGCGGCCGGCGTTGCAGCGGGCGCTCCTCGTGGCGGCGGCTGGCAAGGCTGGGGCTCACCCGCGCGGCCGGCGGCAGTGGGGCTCCAGCTCGCCTGCGTGGCGCCGGGTCAGCTCACCCGCATGGCGTCGGGGCTCCAGCTTGCCCGCGTGCTGGTGGCGGCGGTGGCGAGCCTGGAGCTCCCCCGCGAGCTTGCTCCTGTTGCGGCGACCGGATATGGCGGGGCCGGAGATCCCCACGCGACCTAGCGGCTCGCCCGCGCGACGAAGCTAGACCTGACGAAGCTCGGCGCGTGTGGCGGGGCTAGACCGCTGGAGCTCAGCGCCCGGACCTCGCTGGCGACCACCTTCTCTCTTTCTCCTCCCCTACTGCCGGCGTCGTTCTTCCACACGAGCTCGCCCGCATCCCAGGAGGGACGCCCCCCATCCGTTGAAATTTAGGGGACGGGGTTGCCCCGCATCTGTGCCGAATATTCCCCATCGGGGATAACTCTGCCTCAGCTGCCTCCCAACCAAACACGAGTCTAGCTAGGATATCCCACCTAGGACGTCCCCGACCTAGCAACCAAACACGGCGAAAGAAAACTGCCTCACATCCAAATTTTTCAGTAACTTTGCTCTGCGAAGTTACAAATGTACTCCCTCCGTCCATAAATAAACGCAATTCTTTGATTTATACGATTTCTATTTGACCGTCCGTCTTATTCAAAAAATTTTAATAAATATTATTTATTTTGTTATGACTTATTTTATTGTTAGAGATATTCTTATAATGATTTATTTAATTTATTATTTGTATAAAAAATTTAAATAAAATGAATGGTCAAAGAGAAATAGTAGAAAATCAAAGAATTGCGTTTATTTGTGGAGTAACTTTACTTCAATCTAGTGCTGCTGGCATTCCCAAGCATTATTGCCAAGCAAAAGCTTCTTTGCCTAATCGGGCCTGCTACAGGCAGTGTGCTGTAGCTGCAGCAGCTGCTCAAGTACCAAAACTACTACAACAAATTCACAGCAGCTGTAGCTCAATCACAGCCAAATTTTACAGCGGTAGTTCAAATGACATCTATAATATAATCATTAGAACTTATCAGTCTCCACTTTACAAGTTCTAGGTTCAAAGCACAAGTACATGTCACATTCATTTGTACAGTAGGACACAAAAGATTATAGCTACTTAGCTAGGCCACAAAAGATTAAAGTTGGGCCACTTCACCTATACAATTAGGCCATAAAAGAATATAGTTAGGCCATTTCACTTATACATGGACCGCAAAAGACTATAGTTAGCCCTATCTAAATTACTGATTAACCAACATCTTCATACTAGAACAGAACATGATCACTAAGAATACCACCATCATAAGTTGGAGCTGTTATCAGCCGGGTAAAACTTTCCAAATTGTCAATAACATTGCATTCTTGAAGCTCCACACTTGCTCCTTTGCTGCAGCTACTTGGGGTTGTACTCCATCACTTTTTTTTTTTGTTGCTGGCGATGAGAGTTTAATTAATTAGTTTAGGAATGAATTACAGTAGCATATATGGGCTACATATTATAAAACTTTCTAACATATCTTTGCTTCTTTTTTTGTTGGCTACTTGCGCTTCTTCTTGTTTAATTTATCAATCCAATTTCTTTTTCTCCTTGAATTTTTGGATTTGACCGCTTTTTCTTCAACTGTGCAGCAGTAAGCAAGTCATCTCCTTACTGGACATTTGGTTTAACATTTTCTTGGTCAGTGCATGGCATGCTCATAGTAGAAGTAGATGCATTGAGTTTATCCTCTAGCTATGTAGCAAGGCAATCAAGTGCATTGTCTATCATCAAACAACATTCTAGAGAGTGGGCTGCTTAATATGCCAAATTGAGAAATTTATGAGACATGTTCTTGTAGCGAAGGTGAGATTCTAGCTTTGGATTGGCTACCACATTTCTTCCTTCCTTATCTTGTACACTCCCAGTGCATGCTGCTTTAGTCCATCTCTTTAACACATAATGTGTTGGCAATATCTTTATATTCATCAAATCAAGAACCTTCAGACCATGTGCACACAGTATTCCAATCCTATTGAACATTCCACAACTACATGAAGCTGTTTGGTTCGAAGGATCACCTATCACTATGCACTCTTCCTCAAAATATAAATCACCATGGAATCTCCCAATAACAATAGCATATTTATTAACATCTAATAATCTACTACATGCAGCCATGGATATTTCATATTCACTTTGAAAAGCTTCAAAAATATCTGGAGTGTACAATATCAAAATCTAATTTCAAATGATTCTTCAATGCATTGTTGAAGCTCTCACTTAGTTGTGTACTTCGCACTCCCAAACTCAAGACATCTCTCATATAGCATTTATCCCATTTTTCTCAAACCTTGTATACACTATCTAACCAAGTTTGTTTATGCACTTTAGATCTCATAATGTCAAATGCCTCTTCAAATTATGCCTTGTCCTCATAGCCATACATACAAGCACTAAAATCGGATAGAATATGAGATTCTTCATCTTCACCTTCGGCTTCGCCTTCTTCTTTTCCTTTTCCTTCCGTACCTCCATCTTTGTCCTTCACTGAAGATAAATGTTTGACAGCATTCTGCATTATGTGAAAGGTGCACAACCCATGATATGATTCTGTAAATACTTTGTAAATAGCCTTTCCCATTGTTGCATCTTGATCCGTATAGATAGTTCTAGGTTGCTTTCCATTATGTGCAGCTAAGAAAGTCTGAAAAAGCCATATAAATGAGTCATCTGTTTCATCAAATAGAAGTGCAGCACCAAAAACAGTGGTTTCTCTAAACTGATTTAGCCCAAGAAAAACGACAAAAGGCCTATACTCTTTGTTGGTGCCAAAAGTAGTGTCAAATGTAACAACATCAGCAAAGTGTGCATAGTCAAGAATCATCTTTGCATCAGCCCAAAATATATTAGTTATATGCTCCTCACAATCTAACTGCAAAGCATATTGGAATGATGGATTTTCACTAATTCTGTCATGAAAATACTTCTGCATACTTCCAGCCTATCCAAAAGCCAAATCCCTCTGTCATTTGCTTTGCAAATAATTTTTACGGTCATGACAAGTGTACCTAAGGTTAAGTGGCCCACCAACTTGACGGCTAGCCAACTCATGTGCAGCTTTCGGTCTAATTCCAGATTCATCTGCAGTCTCTATTTCAAAAGCTTGCAATTCTAAAATTTTCCTCTACGATGCCATCAAGTGCCAGGTTTTTGGCAAGTAAAGAAGATGATTGTGTTCAAGCACAACATCAGTGACTTCATAATCTCCTGTACCTCGATCCAATATAATGCTTAGTCGAGCTTTGCAATCAGTCCTTATTTCAGCTCTAAAGCACTTTGTCACATGATTCATTTGCCCTTGGGGAGGCGCAGCAGGCGGCGCGGCCGGGCACTGACGAAGGGCCGGGCGGCCAGGCAATAGAGGAAGGTGGCAGCGCAACGCGACAGTGCGGAGCGGCAGTGGAGAATGTAGCGGGTGAAGGTGGCGCAGCGCAGCAGCAAGCAGTGCGGCGCAGCGCGGCGGCAGCTAGCAGAGAATGCGCAGGCGGCGCCGTTTTCGCGTCTGGTTTGGCACGCTGATCGGGCTCGGTTGTTGCTTCCTGGTTTTGTGACTCTATCTTGGGCTGAAAAGCTAAGTGCTGGATGTACCGTTAGATGCTATCTGGATGATGGAGATTCATGCGAAGTTACGTTGTAACTTTACTCGGTAAAGTCACTCAATCCGGCTCCTCTGGTCGCGTGGGGGCGTTCTGGTCGCATGGGAGGTGGGAGAGATTGATGAGTGATGATGTGAGATTCGTAGACTCTGTGTCTTTGGATTTGAGTGAGTAAAAGATTAGTGAGGTAGGAGTGTATTTAGAGTGTTGGATTAAAAGAAGTTGGATTTGTGGGTGCACAATTTAGAGTGAGTTTAGTAGAGATTAGGAGAGATATAGACTCCGGGTTTGTTTTGGTGAGATGAAATTGTGTGGCCATAGAATGATATAACTGGTGCCTTTTATATTAGTAGAGAAGTAGAGATTGATTTGTAGAGACAACACTATTAGTAGAGAAGTAGAGATTGATTTGTAGAGACAACACTATTAGCTTAGAAAGTCCACAACCGCATAGCCATATATGGCAATATGTGAAATGGCCACCTCTGTAAATAATCAACTTACAGAGGCAATGCATAAGGACTGAGTGCAAACTTGGGAATACATGCAGAATAGGAAACATCAGCTGTATAAGTGGCGTTCCAGAACAGAGGCACCGGGCTTACATAATCGGTGCTTTTGCTACCTGCTGCTATTAGTTGTAGTGTTGGGTGGCAAGCGGCTGCAGTAAAACAAAGAACTTTGTTTGCTCTGAAGTGTGTGAATATGTGGCCCTGTCTGCAAATCCCATATCTGATTCAAACCCAAAAAAGAACAAGCATTAAACAATTAACTCGTTTGCTATATATCCCATGGTGTAGAGCTCAGCGAACATCTTCCGGGTTCATGGTGTAGAGCTTTTCCTAGAAATGTGTGAAATGCTCGTGGTGTGGATGCGGAATCTCCAGATTGAGCGGATTCCCACAATTCAACCCCGTGAAATTAGAATTACGGGAACTCAAATTGCACGCAGCAGTCAACGGATTGAATCTAGCAGACAGAACTTGTTGCGAGTCAAACAATGGAAGCACGGACCGAGCGATCTGGAATCGTCTCGAGGAGCATCGGATATCAAGTGTTCTGTTTTTTCACCACGTTATATTACAGAACAGCTACTCATCACATGTCAAGACCCCGCGAGGAATCCGACGTTAATAGTAAGGGAAGATTAGTGGAATTTGGGATGAAGAGGGGTAGGTTTCAGGACTTCAGGCGAGAAGAGGAACAACCGAGAGAACAGGCATGAAGTAAATTAGATTAATCCATGTCTCATCTCCCTGACCCGGCGCACTTGGCTTAAAAGGTCCCCGCTACTTCCGGTCCCACGTCTTACAAATATGGATACACATGCTGATACAAATACCATACTCATATTAGCCCTGACCTCACCGCCAAGCAACCACAAGCTTCACACACGCACACTACCTACATCCATTCAGGGCCTGCATATCTCATACTGGGTCGAATGCTCCGACTGCGCCGGCGAAGCCCGGCATGTGCTGCTGCTTCGGTCGATGACTTCGGCGGCCCAGATGCTGGTGGCGGCATAACAGGCTGACATGCTAATGATTCCATATCAATTTCTAAGACAACTATTTGCTCATCAGTACCCAATACGACCCTACATAATCAAGACACGGTTTGGTTACAAGTCAAAGCAACAACATAAAAAATGAGAAGAAAAATTAATTCTTGTCAAATAAAATTTAGCATTAAATGATGACTGTACATTACACTACTCCCAATCTACTGTTTCATTATCACGCTCCTTAAAGATGTCATGTGTTAAATGAAGAGACAATGATACAACCTTTACATAGAATAATACTAGAAAGTATATAGTGTTGTTTCTTATGAATTCTAAGTTAATTAATTGTTTTCCTCACAAAAAAAAATGATTGTTGTATTAGTTGTGTTATGAAAATGGGTATAGAAAATGTTGTAGACAACATGAAATTGACGGGAAGATCTCAGATTAGACGGACCTTATGCTATGTGCTAAGATGTGATTCTAGGATTATTTTGTTGCTAGCACTACGCCAGATTTATAATCACTGCCAAGTCTAAACCCCAATCAACAGTGATGTGGCAGCATCCTCATCACTGTTGGGTGAATAAGAAACCTGAGTAGTATAGAGGAATTGGTGCGATGGTTCACTACAACACACATAGCCTTTTATGACTGAAAGGGTAGAGCGTGGTGAATAGGACATCTTAAAACAAAACTCAAACTTCCTGTTAGAAAGCTGCGCAACACTGCTGCTCTGTGCGCGGCGCTACTGCTCCTAACTTGGAGATGTGCTTGACCAAAACCCACTAAAGCCCTAGATGCACTTACAATGATATATATGGCATTACAAATGGTCAGTACATAACTAAATCACTCGGTGGTGAGGACCGCTTGCTTATGTGTTTGGGTAGCCAAAAAGCATCTCTCCATAAAGAGGGATTCGGCTAAAGGCAAGGCCGTCTTTACTCCTCACAAAACTAGTTTTGTGAGAAATAATAGCCGGTATTGCACAAAATACAAGCAATTTGGTCATTTAGAGCAAGATTGCAAAAGTAAGAAATCACAAAATCATATATCCTCTATTAAGTTTGATTCTTACTACATTCTTAGCAAGGGCTCAAATGGTGTTAAAGCTAAGTTTGTTGGTACATCCATGTGGAGTCCAAAGAAAAAGACCATTTGGTACCAAAAAGCTTAGTGACTAACCGTTAAGGACCCAAACAAGTTTGGGTACCTAAAAAGAATAATTGATCTTCTTTTGTAGGTCAATTATAAAGCCAAAGGAAGGCATTGGGTTCTTGATAGTGGATGCACACAATTATGACCGAGGATTCTAGTATGTTTGACTCTCTCAACACAAGTGGCAATAGTTATTATGATTTAATCACATTTGGTGATAACAAGAAAGGAAAGTGAAAAGACCTGGTAAGATTGCAATATCCAATGACATATCCATCTCAAATGTCTTACCAGTTGAGAGCTTGAATTTTAATCTACTATCGGTTGCATAGCTATGTGATCTTGGTTTCAAGTTCATATTTGCGGTTGATGATGTAGAGATTGTTAGTATTGATGGTTCAAATTTGATATTCAAAGGATTTAGATATGAGAACCTATATCTTGTTGATTTCAATGCTAGTAAAACTCAATTGTCAACTTGTTTGATCTCTAAGTCAAGTTTGCATGGGTTGGTTATGGTATAGAAGGCTTGGTCATGTTGGAATGAAACAATAAACAAACTAGTGAAGCATGATCTAGTTAGAGGCTCGAAAGATGTCACATTTGACAAGAATAAGCTTTGTAGTTCATGTCAAGCCGGCAAACAAGTAGGTAACACACATCCTAAGAAGAGCATGATGAGTACAACTCAAGCTTTTGAGCTCTTGCATATAAACTTGTTTGGCCCAATAGCGTATACTAGCATTGGTGGTAACAAGTATGGCTTTGTGATTATGGATGATTATACATGATTACACATGGGTATTCTTTCTTGTTGACAAGAGTGAAGTGTATTATTTATTCAAGTCTTTTGTCAAAAGAAGCCAAAATAAATTTGAAACAACCATCAAGAAAGTGAGAAGTGATAATGGAAGTGAATTTAAGAACATAAAGATTGATGAGTTGTGTGATGAGTATGGCATTGGACATCAATTATCTTCCAAATATACACCACAATCAAATGGCACTGTTGAAAGAAAAAATAGAACCTTAATTGATATGGCTAAATCAATACTAAGTGAGTACAATGTTAGTCATTATTTTTGGGCCAAAGCTATTAACACGGCATGCTACTACATCAACTGGTTATATTGTCATAGTATGCTTGGAAATACCCCTTATGAGCTATTGAATGGAAGAAAGACTAATATTGCATATGTTTGAGTTTTTGGTTGCAAATGTTATATTCTCAAGAAAGGCACAAGACTTAGCAAGTTTGAGAAGAAATGTGATGAGGGTTTCTTACTCGGGTATTCAACACAAGCAAGGCATATAGAGTGCGGAATTTGGCTAGTGGTACTCTTGAGAAGGTGCATGATGTTGAATTTGATGAAACCCAAGTTCTCAAGATGAAATTGAAAATCTTAATGATGTGAAAGGTAATGACTTGGCAAATGTAATGAAGAATATGGATGTTGGTGATAATAGGCTAAGGCATGTGAATGATGAAGATGACCATGGTGCCATCCATATGAGTGTACAAATTGCTAATGATGAGGCTAATCCAAGTGATTCTCATGATCAATTTCAAGTGCAAGATCAACAAGCTAGTACATCTCAAGTTGGTAATCAAGTTCCAATTCTTTGGTGAGATCATCCTTTGGTGAGATCAAGGCTAGCTACCTTTTGTGAGCATTATTCATTTGTGTCATTCATAGAGCTAACCAAGATTGTGGAAGCATTGGAAGATGTTGATTGGGTAAATGCCATGCATGAAGAGCTCAATAATTTCACAAGAAATCAAATTTGGGAGTTAGTTAAAAGGCCAAAGAAACACAATGTGATTCGAACCAAATGGGTCTTTAGAAACAAGCAAGATCAAGATGGCATTGTGGTGAGGAACAAAGCAAGATTGGTTGCACAAGGTTACACCTAAATGGAAGGTCTTGACTTTGGAGAAATCTATGCACCCGTAGCAAGATTGGAGGCAATTAGAATCTTATTAACCTATGCTTGTGCCCAGAACATCAAGCTATATCAAATGGATGTCAAGAGTGTATTTCTAAATGGATACATCAATTAGTTGGTTTATGTGGAACAACCTCCCGAATTTGAAGATATCAAGAAGCCCAACCATGTGTACAAGCTAAAGAAAACATTGTATGGATTGAAACAAGAACCTAGAGCATGAGAGATTGAGAGATCTCTTGCTCTCTAAAGGGTTCAAAATGGAAAGGTTGATACAACATTATTCACCAAGAAAATTGGGGATGATTTGTTTGTCTTACAAATCTATGTGGATGACATCATATTTGGATCAACCAATACAGATTTTTGTGAAGAATTTGGAAATATGATGGCAAATGAGTTTGAAATGTCCATGATTGGTGAACATAGCTACTTCCTTGGTCTCCAAATCAAACAAATGAAGAATGGCACTTTTGTGAGTCAAGGCTAGTACATAAAGGACATGGTCAAGAAATCTGGATTGGAGTTTGCAAAACCAACGAGTACACCTATGGGGAAAAATGGACTCTTGGATTTGGATGCTAGTGGCAATATGGTAGATCAAAAGTTATATAGATCAATGATTGGAAGTCTCCTTTTTATGACCGCATCAAGGTCGGATGTCATGTTCTGTGTGTGTATGTGTGCAAGATTCCAAACCTCACCAAGAGAAAGTCATTTGAAAGACGCAAAGAGAATATTGAGGTACTTGAAGAACACACAAGATGTTGGGTTGTGCTATCCAAAGGGGTCCAATTTGAGCTTATTGGATATTCAGACTCCGACTATGCGGGTTGCAAAGTAGATAGAAAGAGCACAAGTGGTACATGTCAACTACTAGGAAGGTCACTTATTTCATGGCCATCAAAGAAGCAAAATAGTGCTGCACAATCAATGACCAAAGCGGAGTACATTAGTGCCAATAGTTGTTGTGCACAATTACTTTGGATGAAGGCTACTTTAAGTGATTTGGATTGAAATACAAGAAAGTTCCCTTACTATGTGACAATTAGAGTGCTATCAAGCTCACTAATAACACCGTGCAACATTCAAAAACAAAGCACATTGACATAAGGCATCATTTTATTAGAGATCACCAAATCAAAGGGGATATTGCAGTTGAGAGTGTAAGCACTGATGATCAATTAGCGGACATATTCACCAAGCCCCTTGATGAGTCAAGATTTTGCAAGTTCATAAATGAGCTAACATACTAGACTTCTCCAACATGACATATTATATGACATGCCTCTACTTTGACTAAAGCAAGGTAACATTGATTGACATGCCATTCATATATTGCTAAGGACCTGATTAGCGCATATAGTCATTTCATGCATCTTATAGGCTATTTATGAAAAATCAAATGAATTTGATGTATGTATGGTACCACTATTGCTTTATATGCTTGTATGATCTAGTGGTAGCATATGATATATTGATGGGTTTGCAAACCTTGTGTTGAATCTAGATCATGAGCTCATGATGTGTAACTTAACATGGCCAAGATAACCCTTATCATGAGGTGTGAAGAAGCTTGTCCTTGGATCAATCTTAGTTACATACTCTAGGCAAGTGGTCTAAATTGAACCAACGTGAAAAATAATTAAACCCCATTGATTGACTTGACTCTAGCCATAATTTGACACCATTTTTGGTGATTATTGACAAAGGAGGGAAAGTAAGTCACAAAGATAAGAAAGAAAAGGGGTCAGTTAAAATTTACAATTTGATAGGGGAGCAAGCTCATGAATAAATTGTTACATTTGTATGTGCATGACCATATGAGGTGTTGCGTTGTTGAAATTCAAACTTGATATACATGCTTGATTGGTGGTTGAAACAAATAAAATTTGATTGGTGATTTACAAACTAGCTTGCATAGGATTTTACTTTCTTTTCAAGAACCTCTCTTGTTTCTAATGCTGATCTCATGAGGTATCTTGAGTTTTGATGAATGATTAGTGAAAAATGGTGCTAAAGATGGTACATAATTGGCAACTCTGATTGTATCATGCTTTAAAGGTCCATTCTATATACCTTAGCACCATTTGGTAGTAGTAGCTCAACCACAATTTCTAATCCATGCATATGTGAACAGTTGAACCAAACTCAAGGAATCACATATGTAGGGGAGCTAGTACCATCAAAGTTCGAATTTGAATTGATTTCATATATTTGTAAAGGTTGTCATCAATTACTAAAAAGGAGGAGATTGAAAGCCCAAGTTTGGTTTTGGTTAATTGATTGAAACCTAGTTTTGATTGCTCTAAGTGTTTTATGAGATGCATTAGCAAACACCAAGATGGAGCAAGGTGGCTAGGATGGAGAAGGCCACAAGATCAAGGTGATGGTGAACCATCATGATCAAGTGCTTCATCCAGAGGAAAAGAAAAAAGAGAACATGAGATGCATTAGCAAACACCAAGATGGAGCAAGGTAACTAGGATGGAGAAGGCCACAAGATCAAGGTGATGGTGAACCATCATGATCAAGTGCTTCATCCAGAGGAAAAGAAGAAAGAGAAAACCAAAAGAATGCTCAAGGCAAAGGTATCAAAATAGGGTTTGTCACAGAACCGACCAATTTATACGAGCACAAGTACAACGATCGCATTTTCGCCGCAATCCAGTCGCACTTGAGCCAATATAAACCCGGTAGTCCGGAAATCTCGAAGGATTTCAAACATTTCATACCCCAAGGATCATTCATTCAGCAATACCCGATCACATGACACATAAGTTCGCAACCGAATTTAAACATCAGAGTACAACATAGTCTTTTACACAAATAGGGTAGTAGCGGAAGTCAACATAGTTTTACACCACAGAGTTCGAATACGAGTACCATCACATGACCCCGTCACAGCATTCTTACAACAACTAAAGATAGATAATGACCACGCCCTCGGGTCTAGTCTTCTTCGCCCGCAGGGGTGAAGCAGTTCCTGCAATACGCGTAGAAAACTACACCATCTGCAACAATGGGAATAAAACCCTGAGTACTCAATTGTACTCAGCTAGACTTACCCGACAGGGAGTAAATAAAAAGACTCTCAAGGATATGCAAGGCTTATTTGGTGGAGCTCAGAGGGTAGCATCATTTTTGCATCAAAGCATTACTACAGCAGAACCTCAACTTATCCATTTTAATTGTGATAAGCTTCGATTTCAGTTAAACTATTTACTAGGATTAGCCACTATACTAAGCATTCACTGAATATTGTAGCAATCAATAAAACCATATGATTTCCGATATCCACATATATCAACCTCATCTCACCATAATCATTATGTTCAAGTTATTAGCCTCTACCTCACCAGAAGATCAGTTCAGTTTCTCACTAACCAGGAGAGATGGCGATTCGAATCGATTGTACCAGCTGGCAAATATGCCAATCACAAACCCTGTCAGCCGAGCCACTGGCTTCTTGAGCCACCGTTAAATCTTTCTGAGACATAATATGTATCGCGGGCTTGGAGGGGTCCATATTCTCAGAGACAAACCCACTTCCAGGATGCATCAGGTCCCTGACCTGCCCTTGGTAAGATGGTGTCTCCGCACATCCTTCCTACCTCCAGAATATGTCTGCCTTATCACGCCCAATTCCCGGCTCAGAAAGAAATACTCGGCTTCGCGGTCAGAACGACTTATCTGGCCAGCTATGTGACGACGTCTTTCAATCTCAACTGATGTCTGGTGGCCTCAGTCCTAGTCGGCCGCAAGCAGCACCGAAGACGGCATGACCTCAACCATGTCATGCGGCTCCCCGCTACCTAGCCTTGATTCTCTCATTAGACACTGTGGCATGGTGGCACATATAGTCCATCATGTGGAATCCAACCCCATCATCATTAGTAACCACCTATGCTCGCGAAGGACAGGAAATCCCTCGACTTCTACCGGTCTAAGCATGGCTAAGCATAAGATCGAACCCATCCCCTTGTCTAGTAATAACTTCAGGATCAAGTATAAGTGGACAAGGAATAAATGCAGCAACGGTATCATATCAACTCCTATACTTAAGTGCACAATCATACGATTTAATAAAGACCAGTGTATTTGTAAAAAGAGTAGGTGGAGACTTAGGGATGCTCCGGGGCTTGCCTTTCACAAAGTTAGCGGGTTGGTGATCCGGGCACTCCGGAAGTTCAGCCTCTTCTTCTTGTCCTTCGGAAACCTCGGGCACTTCAATCTCCGGCGGAACTCCCTCCTCCGGTGGATCGAATTGCAACAGTGTCACTCCTCCCGGCGATCCTGTATGCATGATATGCATATATGAGAACTGAGAATGCACATGAAATGCAAGATAGAGATGCACGAATTAACCCATGATATGCAATCAGTTTAACAATCCACACTCATTTATTTCTTTCCTAGACAACCAACTCATACTCACCCTTCTTAAGCAAAGCATAGAACAATTTCTCGTCCCGGGTGAGAGGTCTACAACCTGCACTTAATAATTAACATGCATCAACTAACCTACCACAACCAAAAGATATTTGCTTAGAAACAATTAAATAAACCCTAGCCTATAACTGGACCTACTGCTTACTGTGACCAGAAAAATCCATAGAAATTACAGTAGCTATTACACATCCAGATTAGCCTACTGACAAAATTTCAAGTCATTTGGACAAGTATAACAGTCTACATAAAAATAACAAGCAACCAGCCTTTTAAGCAATGGAAAATACTTAACACAGTGAAAAGTATCAAACAACAGATTTCCTAATTTTCATAGCTTCTTTCCAACATAACATAGCCCAGGAAAAATATTCATGTCCATAACCTTAACACATTAAGCATGGTGATTTTTGCAAGATTAAAACATAAAAGGCACATTATACTAGACATCATATAAATAACAGTGAAACACCAGCAAACATATTTTTCATAGATTCTACTTCCCTAAACAAGATGAATGCAAGTGGAATCACATTTTTAGCACATTCCTATAATTACTTATGCATTTATCAAGTTTACAAGCAATTAACAATTTAATTATAACTGCACATAAAAAGTATTCAAAAAGTACATTTTATATTTTTTCTTGATAGAGCTCAGAAATACAAACACAACAAAATTTGGTTCACCCCCATTGGACATTCCTAGCTCCAGATATGAATTTTGGAAGGTTTTACACATTTTCTGGAAATTCATTTTATAAAATCAAAAACCTAAACCCGATAGAACTGCTACGTGCACCCGGCTCAGCGAACCAGAGGCGCACCTGAACGGCTGACTCGCGGGCCCCGGGCTCGACCCGACCCCACGCGTCAGAGAGAGGAAACAGAGCCGCCGGCGCTGACCGGCGAGAGCTCGCCGACGGCGAGGTCTCCGGCGACGCCGAGGCTACCTACCGACTCGCGGCAACGAGACGAATCCGATGGACCAACTGCCGAGGGTCGTACTCCACCGGAGCGAGCTCGACGGCGGCAATGGCGGACGGCGGTGGTCCGGCGAACTTGCGCCGGCCGATTCCGGCCGTTGCTCGCGCGGCTCGGCCTCGTTCCGTGTTCCTGCAACCCTAGCGGACCTGTGCGCGCGACTAATCGAACTATTGCGCACGGAAACTCACTGACCGCGCTCGCATGGCGGCACGGTGGCGAGCGGTTTCACGGCGAACTCGGGTTCCGGCGAAACCACGGCGAGGTAGATCTAACCGACGGTGTGGAAAGGATCTACGGCTAACGGAGACTCTTAGACGAGCAAAAGAGAGGGAAGCCGACCCCGGCATCGCCCTCGTCACGGCGACCCGAGAGCTCGGCGGCGCTCCGGCAATGGCGGACGGCGAGAAGCTCGCTGGAGCTGTACCTTAGGTCGGCTGAGGTCGGCAACGGGTCGGAAACGAAGAGCAGAGCAAGCCGCAGCTGCGCCGAGGGTGGCGCGGTCGGAGACGGCTCGGTGGCGGCGGATTTAACCGCGGCGGTCGCGGCGGAAATGGCGACGGCGGAAATGGCGACGGCGGAGGGGAAAGAGGAGAGCAGCGAGCGAACAGAGGGCGAGAGAGCAGGGAGAGTGAGGGCGAGCGTGCGGGAGACAGCATTGCGTGTTCCCCTTTGTAAGCCGACCGCGCGGCAGCAACGACGGCGTACGGCGCCATCTAGCGGCCGAGGCCTGACGCGGTCGCGCGATTCGCTCGCGATTCGCCCGAGGGTCGAACTGAATCGGCTCCGATTCAGTTTCCACGGACCCGACTGAAACTCGATTTTCATCGATCTACAACTCGCGATCCAGAGCGTTTCAGCGAAAACTTCACTAATATGAGTTGAAGAGCTATATGAGTAGATCATTTTATATTAAGACACTTTACTCTAGTTCGGCCTGGATTGAGAGATACAAGTCGATGAACAGGGGTACACCGAAACTGAAAACCGGTTTAGACTTAGGAAAATTTGAAAACTTCCAAAATAGCTCCAAATCTGTACTAATTCAACTTTTTGACCTTCTTCCACTCATTTTCATGAGTTGACCCAAAAATAAAGTTTGTTGCTTATAAAATTCTACACAACTTTGATTTAGGGTGCACTGACATGCAGAATCTCTAAAATGCCCTTCTTGTTTGGTCAAACAGAATAGCTTTTAAAGGGCTCTCTAGTCAACTATGAGCTAGAGGGGTATTTTGGGGATTTCACCAACATGAACATTGTTCCAAATGTTATCCTAACATGTATAAAGCATTTAGAACCGTAAACAAGCATCACATTTGCATGACAACACATTTTGCATAATATGGACATATAAACAAACATATAGCAATAAAAGGGAATCAAATCAAATGCAATGATAATAATGCATGAAATGACATGATCTATGCTTGATGACATGCAAATGCAAGTGTGAAAATAGTAACTAACACTAGGGTGTTACAGCCCTCTCCCCTTAAAAGAATCTCGTCCCCGAGATTAGAGTTAATTACCATTGTTTAAAGAAAGACGGATAGACTTCCTTGAGGTAATCTTCTCGCTCCCAAGTCGCATCCCAATAACTTTCGTTGTTCCACACCACCTTATAGAACTTGATCACTCGGCTACGGGTGATTCTTTCTTTGTAATCTATTACTTCAATATGCTTTTCTTCATAGGTCAAATCTGATTTCAACTTGATATCACCAAAATCCACTTGCTCTTCCGGTACTCGTAAACATTTCTTGAGTTGAGATACATGAAACACATTGAAGATAGTGGACATGTGTGGTGGCAACCGTAACTTGTATGCTACCTTCCCACTTCTTTCCAGAATTTGAAAAGGACCTACAAACCTTGGAGCTAACTTTCGTTTCACTCCGAATCGTTGCACGCCTTTCATGGGTGACACTTTCAAGTATACATAGTCACCCACTTCAAATTCCAATGGCCTTCTTCGCTTGTCCGCATAGCTCTTTTGACGAGTCTGAGCGGCTTTGAGATGTGTTTGAATGGTATGCACTCTCTCTTCGGCCTCTTTCACAAAGTCAATCCCGTAATATCTCCTTTCGCCTGATTCAACCCAATTGAGAGGAGTTCTACATTTGCGCCCATACAAAGCTTCAAAAGGAGCCATTTGAATACTCTCTTGATAGCTATTGTTGTATGAGAACTCGGCCAAAGGCAACCATTCTTCCCACGAGCCTTTAGACGATAGAACACAAGCTCTCAACATATCTTCAAGAATTTGATTTACCCTTTCAGTTTGACCAAAAGTTTGAGGATGATAAGCTGAGCTGCGAACCAAATTGGTTCCCAAACACTTGTGTAGATGCTCCCAGAAGCGTGCAATAAATTGCGGGCCTCTGTCGGAAACTATCGTCCTCGGCACACCATGTAACCGAAGTATCTGAGCAAAGTAGAGCTGTGCCAACTGATGAGGACGATCTGTAGTTCGAACTGGTAAGAAATGTGCAATCTTAGTCAATCGATCTACGATCACCCAAATAGAATCGTGGCCTTTTTGCGTTAGAGGTAACCCAGATATGAAATCCATGGTTATCTCATCCCATTTCCAACCTGGAACGGGTAAAGGTTGCAATAGTCCTGCTGGCTTAAGATGAATAGCCTTCACGCGACAACAGGTATCACACCTGGCCACATAGGCTGCAATTTCCTTCTTCATTTTGGTCCACCAGAACCTAGGTTTCAAGTCTTGATACATCTTACTACTACCAGGATGGATAGACAACTTGGACAAATGAGCCTCATCCATAATCTGATTCCTCAACTCACGGTCTTTCGGTACTACCAATCGATCCTTGAACCACAATATACCTTTTTCATCTATTCGGAAATGAAGCATTTCTTGTTCTTTCATCTTCCTCTTGATATGATATATGCCGGGATCTGTTTTCTGACCTTCAATAATCTTGCTTTCCAAAGTACAACTGAGAGTAATATTATTCAACACCACTGGATGCACAAGATTGAACCCGTCTGCTAGCAAAGGCTGCAATACATTGCAATGAGACTTTCGGCTCAAGGCATCGGTTACGACATTGGCCTTGCCCGGATGATAGTGTACTTCTAGATCATAGTCTTTGATCAACTCCAACCACCTTCTTTGCCTCATGTTCAACTCAGGCTGAGTGAAAATGTACTTGAGACTCTTGTGATCGGAATAGATATGACATTTGTGACCCATCAAATAGTGGCGCCAAATCTTCAATGCATGAACTACAGCGGCAAGTTCCAAATCATGAGTAGGATAGTTTTGCTCATGTTTTCTCAGTTGACGCGAGGCATAAGCAATGACTCGGCCTTCTTGCATGAGAACACATCCTAACCCAGTGCCGCAAGCATCGCAGTACACATCAAAAGGCCTTTCAATATCAGGTTGTGCAAGAACTGGAGCAGTGGTCAACAACGTTTGCAAGGTGCGAAAAGCTGTTTCACACTCCCCACTCCACACAAACTTGGTATCTTTGTGCAATAGCTTGGTCATAGGTTTAGCTATTTTAGAGAAATCCTGAATAAAGCGGCGATAATACCCAGCTAATCCCAGAAAGCTACGAACCTCAGACACATTTGTTGGTGACTGCCAATCCAACACCTGCTGAACTTTTGACGGATCTACAGAAATACCTTCAGCAGATAAGATATGGCCCAGAAAAGGTACCTTAGTCAACCAAAATTCACACTTGCTGAACTTAGCATACAGCTTATGCTCCCTGAGTCTAGTCAAGACTATCCTCAAGTGTTCGGCATGATCCTCCATGCTCTCAGAGTACACCAGAATATCGTCAATAAAGACTACCACGAACTTATCCAACTCAGGCATGAATACCGAATTCATTAGATACATGAAATGTGCAGGAGCATTGGTTAATCCAAAAGACATAACCAAATACTCATACAAGCCATACCGAGTGGAGAAAGCCGTCTTGGGAATATCTTGTGGTCTGATCTTAATTTGGTGATACCCAGATCTCAGATCAATTTTGGAGAAAACCTTGGCCTTGGACAATTGATCAAACAAGATATCAATACGAGGTAGAGGATACTTGTTCTTAATTGTCACAGCATTTAGTGGCCTATAGTCCACACACATACGTAAAGTTTCATCCTTCTTCTTAACAAAGATGGCAGGACAGCCCCACGGAGAGGAACTAGGGCGAATGAACCCTTTGTCCAATAACTCCTGGAGTTGTTTCTTGAGTTCAGCTAATTCATGAGGAGGCATTCTATATGGCCTTCGAGAAATAGGCGCCGTACCGGGAATAAGTTCTATTGCAAACTCCACATCTCGATCAGGAGGAAGTCCACGTAGATCATCAGGAAAGACATCAGGAAACTCACACACTACCGGAATACCTTGGACGGTTTTGCCCTCAACTGCGAAAGAGAGATTAAAAAGATCCCCTCTTCGAGGTAAGGAAACTTGAAAGGTACCCCCACCCTGGGGCGCCTTCAACGTCAAAGTTCGGTTAGCAACGTCCAATATCGCACCCCATTTGTTCATCCAGCTAACCCCTAGAATTACATCCAGACCTAGCCCAGGCAACACAATGAAATGACTGATAAAACTCCTATCATTAATCTCAATACTCGCCTGCTTGATACCCTCACGTGTGCATATTTCAGCCCCAGCTGAGGTTATCCGGAAATTACAGCCCAAATCAACGATCTGAAAGGCATGCCTTTGTGCAAATGCTTGACTTATGAAAGAATGCGATGATCCAGAATCGAACAAAACAATAGCAGGATGCTGATTCACAGAAAACATACCCGCGGTGACTGGTTCACCTTCTGGAATTTCTTCAATAGTGGTGTGATGCACTCGAGCCTGCTTTGGATGAGGGCAATAGCGAGCAAGGTGCCCCTGTTGACCGCAGTTAAAGCATGGCCCCAGACCTTGGTTGGTCCTCACTGGAACGGCGTTGCTTGGAGGAGCGTTGTTCTTGTTCAAAGGCACTGTGAAACCTTTCTTGTAGCGCTGAGGCGCTGGCTGCTTCTTTGGAGGGGGTCTGAATTTTGCTCCAGGAACAGCCGGACGGTAAGCCGGGCGATTTGCCACCGCACGACTAGCTGCTGGAGTCCTTGACTGAGAAGAGCTTCCTTCAAATGGCCTTTTGCCTCCCTTGGAAGCAGTGTGCAAGTTGTTCTGTTTCTCTTGGATATAAGCTTCACTGATGAACTCGTTAAAAGTTGTACGAGCGTTGTTCGCCAGAGTCTTCATAAGCTTGGTACTAAGACCTCTCTTGAAGGCTTCAATCTTCTTTTCCTCTGTATCTACCATCCACGGGGCATACCTCGACAGATTGTTAAAGGCATGATGATACTGAGTGAGGGTCTTGGTACCCTGAGTAAGCTGCATGAATTCATTGACCTTCATCTTGATCAAGCCTGCTGGAATGAAATGCCCCCTGAAATCCCTGGTGAACTGCTCCCAGGTGATATCAGCGACCACGGGGTAGGCGGTCTTACGATTGGCCCACCATATTCCAGCTTGGCCTTGCAGTAACATAGCAGCAAAGCTAGCCTTCATGGTTTCAGTCAATCGCAGCACAGAGAATGACTGTTCAATAGTGTTTAACCACTCATCAGCTTCCAGCGGCTCTACGGCCTGCTTGAATACCGGAGGCTTAGTGTCCATGAAGTCCTTATAGTTACTGTATTGGTCCTCATCGTTTCCGCGGCGTCCACCTCGATCGCGATTGTGGTTGTTACTAGCAACCATCTGCTGCAAAATCTCTTGCTGGGTGTTCAAGAACTGAGCGAACATTTGTTCCTGGGTACGTGGTGGAGGAGGCGGCAACTCCTCATCTTCATGTTCGTTCCCACCACCACTGGTTGACCCATGACGACGGGTATGAGGTGCCATCTGTATCAACACGCAACAACCATTGTTAAATGTCAGTTATGTCAAAGATAACCGAAAGATTATGCCCAAAAGATATCAATGATCATTTTTGATAACCAACAAACGGCACAATAATTCAATAATCATCACACAACCGCACAATAACAAGGCGCAACCAAAAAGGGTTTCCAAGCTGCATGAGTTACCAGTACTTAATTAAAAGTTTGATGGTTCCAGCCCTGAACACACAGGGTTCTCTCATTACAATTCAGGTTCTACCCATTACATGACATTAAAGGTTTTCCCAATACAAAAGGGTGCCGATCATGGCAAGATCACTAGAAAAAGCCTAGTCATCGTGGTCACTGTCCACGCCGGACACGTTTCCACCATGGTCATCACTCTCGTCAATAGGCACGATCTCCTCGGGGTCTTCTTCCTCTTCTTCCTCACTTGCTTCACCATCATCAGCTGCAATGAAGATCTCAGGAGCAAACTCCGCTGCACCCGGAGGATGAAACGGATCAGCACGGTTGTTCAGACGATGAACATCCTGCTGCAACTCCCAAACTTGCTGCTGACTAGCACGCAACTCTTGCAGAAACTCATTGCGCTGACGTGTCAAACTCATATTACGATTGTCAAGCTGGCGGCGAAGATCTGCATTCTCCCTCTCAAGCACCTCGACACGGCGATCAGCTGCCAACAAGGCGCCAGTGCATCGTAACAACTCATTGCGACAGGCAGTGAGAGCTACCACCAAGTCATCTGAGCTACGACGAGCCATACGTGCCCACTCTTCAGCTTCTAACTTCTTCTCCACAGCATCATGCAGGGCTTCAATGCACTTCATCCAACCATCCCTAGTGGAATAATGCATCCTCAGGACAGCAAACATAGCACTCATAGAAGCACCCGTGCTATGAGCACGCTCGTCCCTGCCTCGCTCTAAAGAAGCTTGGCTAGACTGAGCCCACTCACCCTGAGAAGCATCCACCCTGGGAAAAACATTTGCTGGCCCCAAATCAGCTCTCTTGTTGAACCGGCTGCAAATATCCGTCAACACCTCAAAAGCTGCAAGCTGCGCACCATCCCATGGCGTCCTCATGTCAACTTCCACCTTTATTCCTGGAAACGGCCAACCCCTTTCAAGCACAGGGATAGTCACCCAAACATCAAACCAAGGCTGCACCATGGTTTGCGCTGGCTTCCAGAAATACAGTGGTGGCTCTGCATATCCCACCGACTGCAACAACCTCCATAGCACAGTGGGTGTGCCAAACTGCTCCAGAAACTGACCACTCTGCGGCTCACCTTCAGCTGCCATCTGGTACATTACAACATCTTTCAGCATTTAGAATAAGATAGGACAGCACAAATTTTACCATAGGGAAGGAAATAGTACAGATAGCTTAAATTAATTTCATGATCATGATGCATGCACGTGCCAACGACCTCACACATAATATATTTTAACTAACGTTATAGTCGGTGGCATACCACGTGCTCTCATATACGTAACTAACCGTGCTATACGTTTTGCGTGGTTAGTGTACCTGCAGAAGATTCATTTCAGCCCAATCCCAATGTATGCAGGGCAACAAGAAGCACTTTTTGCCGGAAATGTTCCCATGAACATTTGCGATCCCCAAAATTAATTACTCCCCCTACTTCCATAAGTACACATATGGATCACATGTACTCACTTCAGTAATCATACATCTCACCATCGATCGATGGTTGTTCGATCTTACACTCACATCTCACCTTACCTTAGGCGACGTGGTACATTGACCCATAAGAAGCAATAAGAAACCGACAGTTCATGATTATCCGCACGATAAAACCAAATGAACCACAAATAGAAATATGATGCAATTTCCCCCAAGTCAGTACTTACATAAGCCACCTAATTACCACATATACATAGGGCTATAGGACTTGGTCATTGGTACTCATAAGTTTTGCAAACACTTGGTTTAAATCACCTATACACACTATCAGTTGGCAATTAGTTTGTAAAACTCAAAACTCTTTTAGTTTTTAAATAGTCAAGTGACGGTATATGCTGAATTATGCTCTGGTACCAGCTGTCACAGAACCGACCAATTTATACGAGCACAAGTACAACGATCGCATTTTCGCCGCAATCCAGTCGCACTTGAGCCAATATAAACCCGGTAGTCCGGAAATCTCGAAGGATTTCAAACATTTCATACCCCAAGGATCATTCATTCAGCAATACCCGATCACATGACACATAAGTTCGCAACCGAATTTAAACATCAGAGTACAACATAGTCTTTTACACAAATAGGGTAGTAGCGGAAGTCAACATAGTTTTACACCACAGAGTTCGAATACGAGTACCATCACATGACCCCGTCACAGCATTCTTACAACAACTAAAGATAGATAATGACCCCGCCCTCGGGTCTAGTCTTCTTCGCCCGCAGGGGTGAAGCAGTTCCTGCAATACGCGTAGAAAACTACACCATCTGCAACAATGGGAATAAAACCCTGAGTACTCAATTGTACTCAGCTAGACTTACCCGACAGGGAGTAAATAAAAAGACTCTCAAGGATATGCAAGGCTTATTTGGTGGAGCTCAGAGGGTAGCATCATTTTTGCATCAAAGCATTACTACAGTAGAACCTCAACTTATCCATTTTAATTGTGATAAGCTTCGATTTCAGTTAAACTATTTACTAGGATTAGCCACTATACTAAGCATTCACTGAATATTGTAGCAATCAATAAAACCATATGATTTCCGATATCCACAGATATCAACCTCATCTCACCATAATCATTATGTTCAAGTTATTAGCCTCTACCTCACCAGAAGATCAGTTCAGTTTCTCACTAACCAGGAGAGATGGCGATTCGAATCGATTGTACCAGCTGGCAAATATGCCAATCACAAACCCTGTCAGCCGAGCCACTAGCTTCTTGGGCCACCGTTAAATCTTTCTGAGACATAATATGTATCGCGGGCTTGGAGGGGTCCATATTCTCAGAGACAAACCCACTTCCAGGATGCATCAGGTCCCTGACCTGCCCTTGGTAAGATGGTGTCTCCGCACATCCTTCCTACCTCCAGAATATGTCTGCCTTATCACGCCCAATTCCCGGCTCAGAAAGAAATACTCGGCTTCGCGGTCAGAACGACTTATCTGGCCAGCTATGTGACGACGTCTTTCAATCTCAACTGATGTCTGGTGGCCTCAGTCCTAGTCGGCCGCAAGCAGCACCGAAGACGGCATGACCTCAACCATGTCATGCGGCTCCCCGCTACCTAGCCTTGATTCTCTCATTAGACACTGTGGCATGGTGGCACATATAGTCCATCATGTGGAATCCAACCCCATCATCATTAGTAACCACCTATGCTCGCGAAGGACAGGAAATCCCTCGACTTCTACCGGTCTAAGCATGGCTAAGCATAAGATCGAACCCATCCCCTTGTCTAGTAATAACTTCAGGATCAAGTATAAGTGGACAAGGAATAAATGCAGCAACGGTATCATATCAACTCCTATACTTAAGTGCACAATCATACGATTTAATAAAGACCAGTGTATTTGTAAAAAGAGTAGGTGGAGACTTAGGGATGCTCCGGGGCTTGCCTTTCACAAAGTTAGCGGGTTGGTGATCCGGGCACTCCGGAAGTTCAGCCTCTTCTTCTTGTCCTTCGGAAACCTCGGGCACTTCAATCTCCGGCGGAACTCCCTCCTCCGGTGGATCGAATTGCAACAGTGTCACTCCTCCCGGCGATCCTGTATGCATGATATGCATATATGAGAACTGAGAATGCACATGAAATGCAAGATAGAGATGCACGAATTAACCCATGATATGCAATCAGTTTAACAATCCACACTCATTTATTTCTTTCCTAGACAACCAACTCATACTCACCCTTCTTAAGCAAAGCATAGAACAATTTCTCGTCCCGGGTGAGAGGTCTACAACCTGCACTTAATAATTAACATGCATCAACTAACCTACCACAACCAAAAGATATTTGCTTAGAAACAATTAAATAAACCCTAGCCTATAACTGGACCTACTGCTTACTGTGACCAGAAAAATCCATAGAAATTACAGTAGCTATTACACATCCAGATTAGCCTACTGACAAAATTTCAAGTCATTTGGACAAGTATAACAGTCTACACAAAAATAACAAGCAACCAGCCTTTTAAGCAATGGAAAATACTTAACACAGTGAAAAGTATCAAACAACAGATTTCCTAATTTTCATAGCTTCTTTCCAACATAACATAGCCCAGGAAAAATATTCATGTCCATAACCTTAACACATTAAGCATGGTGATTTTTGCAAGATTAAAACATAAAAGGCACATTATACTAGACATCATATAAATAACAGTGAAACACCAGCAAACATATTTTTCATAGATTCTACTTCCCTAAACAAGATGAATGCAAGTGGAATCACATTTTTAGCACATTCCTACAATTACTTATGCATTTATCAAGTTTACAAGCAATTAACAATTTAATTATAACTGCACATAAAAAGTATTCAAAAAGTACATTTTATATTTTTCCTTGATAGAGCTCAGAAATACAAACACAACAAAATTTGGTTCACCCCCATTGGACATTCCTAGCTCCAGATATGAATTTTGGAAGGTTTTACACATTTTCTGGAAATTCATTTTATAAAATCAAAAACCTAAACCCGATAGAACTGCTACGTGCACCCGGCTCAGCGAACCAGAGGCGCACCTGAACGGCTGACTCGCGGGCCCCGGGGTCGACCCGACCCCACGCGTCAGAGAGAGGAAACAGAGCCGCCGGCGCTGACCGGCGAGAGCTCGCCGACGGCGAGGTCTCCGGCGACGCCGAGGCTACCTACCGACTCGCGGCAACGAGACGAATCCGATGGACCAACTGCCGAAGGGTCGTACTCCACCGGAGCGAGCTCGACGGCGGCAATGGCGGACGGCGGTGGTCCGGCGAACTTGCGCCGGCCGATTCCGGCCGTTGCTCGCGCGGCTCGGCCTCGTTCCGTGTTCCTGCAACCCTAGCGGACCTGTGCGCGCGACTAATCGAACTATTGCGCACGGAAACTCACTGACCGCGCTCGCATGGCGGCACGGTGGCGAGCGGTTTCACGGCGAACTCGGGTTCCGGCGAAACCACGGCGAGGTAGATCTAACCGACGGTGTGGAAAGGATCTACGGCTAACGGAGACTCTTAGACGAGCAAAAGAGAGGGAAGCCGACCCCGGCATCGCCCTCGTCACGGCGACCCGAGAGCTCGGCGGCGCTCCGGCAATGGCGGACGGCGAGAAGCTCGCTGGAGCTGTACCTTAGGTCGGCTGAGGTCGGCAACGGGTCGGAAACGAAGAGCAGAGCAAGCCGCAGCTGCGCCGAGGGTGGCGCGGTCGGAGACGGCTCGGTGGCGGCGGATTTAACCGCGGCGGTCGCGGCGGAAATGGCGACGGCGGAAATGGCGACGGCGAAGGGGAAAGAGGAGAGCAGCGAGCGAACAGAGGGCGAGAGAGCAGGGAGAGTGAGGGCGAGCGTGCGGGAGACAGCATTGCGTGTTCCCCTTTGTAAGCCGACCGCGCGGCAGCAACGACGGCGTACGGCGCCATCTGGCGGCCGAGGCCTGACGCGGTCGCGCGATTCGCTCGCGATTCGCCCGAGGGTCGAACTGAATCGGCTCCGATTCAGTTTCCGCGGACCCGACTGAAACTCGATTTTCATCGATCTACAACTCGCGATCCAGAGCGTTTCAGCGAAAACTTCACTAATATGAGTTGAAGAGCTATATGAGTAGATCATTTCATATTAAGACACTTTACTCTAGTTCGGCCTGGATTGAGAGATACAAGTCGATGAACAGGGGTACACCGAAACTGAAAACCGGTTTAGACTTAGGAAAATTTGAAAACTTCCAAAACAGCTCCTAAATCTGTACTAATTCAACTTTTTGACCTTCTTCCACTCATTTTCATGAGTTGACCCAAAAATAAAGTTTGTTGCTTATAAAATTCTACACAACTTTGATTTAGGGTGCACTGACATGCAGAATCTCTAAAATGCCCTTCTTGTTTGGTCAAACAGAATAGCTTTTAAAGGGCTCTCTAGTCAACTATGAGCTAGAGGGGTATTTTGGGGATTTCACCAACATGAACATTGTTCCAAATGTTATCCTAAACATGTATAAAGCATTTAGAACCGTAAACAAGCATCACATTTGCATGACAACACATTTTGCATAATATGGACATATAAACAAACATATAGCAATAAAAGGGAATCAAATCAAATGCAATGATAATAATGCATGAAATGACATGATCTATGCTTGATGACATGCAAATGCAAGTGTGAAAATAGTAACTAACACTAGGGTGTTACAGCCCTCTCCCCCTTAAAAGAATCTCGTCCCCGAGATTAGAGTTAATTACCATTGTTTAAAGAAAGACGGATAGACTTCCTTGAGGTAATCTTCTCGCTCCCAAGTCGCATCCCAATAACTTTGGTTGTTCCACACCACCTTATAGAACTTGATCACTCGGCTACGGGTGATTCTTTCTTTGTAATCTATTACTTCAATAGGCTTTTCTTCATAGGTCAAATCTGATTTCAACTTGATATCACCAAAATCCACTTGCTCTTCCGGTACTCGTAAACATTTCTTGAGTTGAGATACATGAAACACATTGAAGATAGTGGACATGTGTGGTGGCAACCGTAACTTGTATGCTACCTTCCCACTTCTTTCCAGAATTTGAAAAGGACCTACAAACCTTGGAGCTAACTTTCGTTTCACTCCGAAGCGTTGCACGCCTTTCATGGGTGACACTTTCAAGTATACATAGTCACCCACTTCAAATTCCAATGGCCTTCTTCGCTTGTCCGCATAGCTCTTTTGACGAGTCTGAGCGGCTTTGAGATGTGTTTGAATGGTATGCACTCTCTCTTCGGCCTCTTTCACAAAGTCAATCCCGTAATATCTCCTTTCGCCTGATTCAACCCAATTGAGAGGAGTTCTACATTTGCGCCCATACAAAGCTTCAAAAGGAGCCATTTGAATACTCTCTTGATAGCTATTGTTGTATGAGAACTCGGCCAAAGGCAACCATTCTTCCCACGAGCCTTTAGACGATAGAACACAAGCTCTCAACATATCTTCAAGAATTTGATTTACCCTTTCAGTTTGACCAGAAGTTTGAGGATGATAAGCTGAGCTGCGAACCAAATTGGTTCCCAAACACTTGTGTAGATGCTCCCAGAAGCGTGCAATAAATTGCGGGCCTCTGTCGGAAACTATCGTCCTCGGCACACCATGTAACCGAAGTATCTGAGCAAAGTAGAGCTGTGCCAACTGATGAGGACGATCTGTAGTTCGAACTGGTAAGAAATGTGCAATCTTAGTCAATCGATCTACGATCACCCAAATAGAATCGTGGCCTTTTTGCGTTAGAGGTAACCCAGATATGAAATCCATGGTTATCTCATCCCATTTCCAACCTGGAACGGGTAAGGGTTGCAATAGTCCTGCTGGCTTAAGATGAATAGCCTTCACGCGACAACAGGTATCACACCTGGCCACATAGGCTGCAATTTCCTTCTTCATTTTGGTCCACCAGAACCTAGGTTTCAAGTCTTGATACATCTTACTACTACCAGGATGGATAGACAACTTGGACAAATGAGCCTCATCCATAATCTGATTCCTCAACTCACGGTCTTTCGGTACTACCAATCGATCCTTGAACCACAATATACCTTTTTCATCTATTCGGAAATGAAGCATTTCTTGTTCTTTCATCTTCCTCTTGATATGATATATGCCGGGATCTGTTTTCTGACCTTCAATAATCTTGCTTTCCAAAGTACAACTGAGAGTAATATTATTCAACACCACTGGATGCACAAGATTGAACCCGTCTGCTAGCAAAGGCTGCAATACATTGCAATGAGACTTTCGGCTCAAGGCATCGGTTACGACATTGGCCTTGCCCGGATGATAGTGTACTTCTAGATCATAGTCTTTGATCAACTCCAACCACCTTCTTTGCCTCATGTTCAACTCAGGCTGAGTGAAAATGTACTTGAGACTCTTGTGATCGGAATAGATATGACATTTGTGACCCATCAAATAGTGGCGCCAAATCTTCAATGCATGAACTACAGCGGCAAGTTCCAAATCATGAGTAGGATAGTTTTGCTCATGTTTTCTCAGTTGACGCGAGGCATAAGCAATGACTCGGCCTTCTTGCATGAGAACACATCCTAACCCAGTGCCGCAAGCATCGCAGTACACATCAAAAGGCCTTTCAATATCAGGTTGTGCAAGAACTGGAGCAGTGGTCAACAACGTTTGCAAGGTGCGAAAAGCTGTTTCACACTCCCCACTCCATACAAACTTGGTATCTTTGTGCAATAGCTTGGTCATAGGTTTAGCTATTTTAGAGAAAACCTGAATAAAGCGGCGATAATACCCAGCTAATCCCAGAAAGCTACGAACCTCAGACACATTTGTTGGTGACTGCCAATCCAACACCTGCTGAACTTTTGACAGATCTACAGAAATACCTTCAGCAGATAAGATATGGCCCAGAAAAGGTACCTTAGTCAACCAAAATTCACACTTGCTGAACTTAGCATACAGCTTATGCTCCCTGAGTCTAGTCAAGACTATCCTCAAGTGTTCGGCATGATCCTCCATGCTCTCAGAGTACACCAGAATATCGTCAATAAAGACTACCACGAACTTATCCAACTCAGGCATGAATACCGAATTCATTAGATACATGAAATGTGCAGGAGCATTGGTTAATCCAAAAGACATAACCAAATACTCATACAAGCCATACCGAGTGGAGAAAGCCGTCTTGGGAATATCTTGTGGTCTGATCTTAATTTGGTGATACCCAGATCTCAGATCAATTTTGGAGAAAACCTTGGCCTTGGACAATTGATCAAACAAGATATCAATACGAGGTAGAGGATACTTGTTCTTAATTGTCACAGCATTTAGTGGCCTATAGTCCACACACATACGTAAAGTTTCATCCTTCTTCTTAACAAAGATGGCAGGACAGCCCCACGGAGAGGAACTAGGGCGAATGAACCCTTTGTCCAATAACTCCTGGAGTTGTTTCTTGAGTTCAGCTAATTCATGAGGAGGCATTCTATATGGCCTTCGAGAAATAGGCGCCGTACCGGGAATAAGTTCTATTGCAAACTCCACATCTCGATCAGGAGGAAGTCCAGGTAGATCATCAGGAAAGACATCAGGAAACTCACACACTACCGGAATACCTTGGACGGTCTTGCCCTCAACTGCGAAAGAGAGATTAAAAAGATCCCCTCTTCGAGGTAAGGAAACTTGAAAGGTACCCCCACCCTGGGGCGCCTTCAACGTCAAAGTTCGGTTAGCAACGTCCAATATCGCACCCCATTTGTTCATCCAGCTAACCCCTAGAATTACATCCAGACCTAGCCCAGGCAACACAATGAGATGACTGATAAAACTCCTATCATTAATCTCAATACTCGCCTGCTTGATACCCTCACGTGTGCATATTTCAGCCCCAGCTGAGGTTATCCGGAAATTACAGCCCAAATCAACGATCTGAAAGGCATGCCTTTGTGCAAATGCTTGACTTATGAAAGAATGCGATGATCCAGAATCGAACAAAACAATAGCAGGATGCTGATTCACAGAAAACATACCCGCGGTGACTGGTTCACCTTCTGGAATTTCTTCAATAGTGGTGTGATGCACTCGAGCCTGCTTTGGATGAGGGCAATAGCGAGCAAGGTGCCCCTGTTGACCGCAGTTAAAGCATGGCCCCAGACCTTGGTTGGTCCTCACTGGAACGGCGTTGCTTGGAGGAGCGTTGTTCTTGTTCAAAGGCACTGTGAAACCTTTCTTGTAGCGCTGAGGCGCTGGCTGCTTCTTTGGAGGGGGTCTGAATTTTGCTCCAGGAATAGCCGGACGGTAAGCCGGGCGATTTGCCACCGCACGACTAGCTGCTGGAGTCCTTGACTGAGAAGAGCTTCCTTCAAATGGCCTTTTGCCTCCCTTGGAAGCAGTGTGCAAGTTGTTCTGTTTCTCTTGGATATAAGCTTCACTGATGAACTCGTTAAAAGTTGTACGAGCGTTGTTCGCCAGAGTCTTCATAAGCTTGGTACTAAGACCTCTCTTGAAGGCTTCAATCTTCTTTTCCTCTGTATCTACCATCCACGGGGCATACCTCGACAGATTGTTAAAGGCATGATGATACTGAGTGAGGGTCTTGGTACCCTGAGTAAGCTGCATGAATTCATTGACCTTCATCTTGATCAAGCCTGCTGGAATGAAATGCCCCCTGAAATCCCTGGTGAACTGCTCCCAGGTGATATCAGCGACCACGGGGTAGGCGGTCTTACGATTGGCCCACCATATTCCAGCTTGGCCTTGCAGTAACATAGCAGCAAAGCTAGCCTTCATGGTTTCAGTCAATCGCAGCACAGAGAATGACTGTTCAATAGTGTTTAACCACTCATCAGCTTCCAGCGGCTCTACGGCCTGCTTGAATACCGGAGGCTTAGTGTCCATGAAGTCCTTATAGTTACTGTATTGGTCCTCATCGTTTCCGCGGCGTCCACCTCGATCGCGATTGTGGTTGTTACTAGCAACCATCTGCTGCAAAATCTCTTGCTGGGTGTCCAAGAACTGAGCCAACATTTGTTCCTGGGTACGTGGTGGAGGAGGCGGCAACTCCTCATCTTCATGTTCGTTCCCACCACCACTGGTTGACCCATGACGACGGGTATGAGGTGCCATCTGTATCAACACGCAACAACCATTGTTAAATGTCAGTTATGTCAAAGATAACCGAAATATTATGCCCAAAAGATATCAATGATCATTTTTGATAACCAACAAACGGCACAATAATTCAATAATCATCACACAACCGCACAATAACAAGGCGCAACCAAAAAGGGTTTCCAAGCTGCATGAGTTACCAGTACTTAATTAAAAGTTTGATGGTTCCAGCCCTGAACACACAGGGTTCTCTCATTACAATTCAGGTTCTACCCATTACATGACTATTAAAGGTTTTCCCAATACAAAAGGGTGCCGATCATGGCAAGATCACTAGAAAAAGCCTAGTCATCGTGGTCACTGTCCACGCCGGACACGTTTCCCACCATGGTCATCACTCTCGTCAATAGGCACGATCTCCTCAGGGGTCTTCTTCCTCTTCTTCCTCACTTGCTTCACCATCATCAGCTGCAATGAAGATCTCAGGAGCAAACTCCGCTGCACCCGGAGGATGAAACGGATCAGCACGGTTGTTCAGACGATGAACATCCTGCTGCAACTCCCAAACTTGCTGCTGACTAGCACGCAACTCTTGCAGAAACTCATTGCGCTGACGTGTCAAACTCATATTACGATTGTCAAGCTGGCGGCGAAGATCTGCATTCTCCCTCTCAAGCACCTCGACACGGCGATCAGCTGCCAACAAGGCGCCAGTGCATCGTAACAACTCATTGCGACAGGCAGTGAGAGCTACCACCAAGTCATCTGAGCTACGACGAGCCATACGTGCCCACTCTTCAGCTTCTAACTTCTTCTCCACAGCATCATGCAGGGCTTCAATGCACTTCATCCAACCATCCCTAGTGGAATAATGCATCCTCAGGACAGCAAACATAGCACTCATAGAAGCACCCGTGCTATGAGCACGCTCGTCCCTGCCTCGCTCTAAAGAAGCTTGGCTAGACTGAGCCCACTCACCCTGAGAAGCATCCACCCTGGGAAAAACATTTGCTGGCCCCAAATCAGCTCTCTTGTTGAACCGGCTGCAAATATCCGTCAACACCTCAAAAGCTGCAAGCTGCGCACCATCCCATGGCGTCCTCATGTCAACTTCCACCTTTATTCCTGGAAACGGCCAACCCCTTTCAAGCACAGGGATAGTCACCCAAACATCAAACCAAGGCTGCACCATGGTTTGCGCTGGCTTCCAGAAATACAGTGGTGGCTCTGCATATCCCACCGACTGCAACAACCTCCATAGCACAGTGGGTGTGCCAAACTGCTCCAGAAACTGACCACTCTGCGGCTCACCTTCAGCTGCCATCTGGTACATTACAACATCTTTCAGCATTTAGAATAAGATAGGACAGCACAAATTTTACCATAGGGAAGGAAATAGTACAGATAGCTTAAATTAATTTCATGATCA
Source organism: Eremochloa ophiuroides (assembly GCA_038502445.1). Lineage (NCBI taxonomy): Eukaryota > Viridiplantae > Streptophyta > Magnoliopsida > Poales > Poaceae > Eremochloa > Eremochloa ophiuroides. Next base: position 163,021 of record JAHLJS010000167.1, read on the forward strand.
TGATGCATGCACGTGCCAACGACCTCACACATAATATATTTTAACTAACGTTATAGTCGGTGGCATACCACGTGCTCTCATATACGTAACTAACCGTGCTATACGTTTTGCGTGGTTAGTGTACCTGCAGAAGATTCATTTCAGCCCAATCCCAATGTATGCAGGGCAACAAGAAGCACTTTTTTGCCGGAAATGTTCCCATGAACATTTGCGATCCCAAAATTAATTACTCCCCCTACTTCCATAAGTACACATATGGATCACATGTACTCACTTCAGTAACATACTCTCACCATCGATCGATGGTTGTTCGATCTTACACTCACATCTCACCTTACCTTAGGCGACGTGGTATATTGACCCATAAGAAGCAATAAGAAACCGACAGTTCATGATTATCCGCACGATAAAACCAAATGAACCACAAATAGAAATATGATGCAATTTCCCCCAAGTCAGTACTTACATAAGCCACCTAATTACCACATATACATAGGGCTATAGGACTTGGTCATTGGTACTCATAAGTTTTGCAAACACTTGGTTTAAATCACCTATACACACTATCAGTTGGCAATTAGTTTGTAAAACTCAAAACTCTTTTAGTTTTTAAATAGTCAAGTGACGGTATATGCTGAATTATGCTCTGGTACCAGCTGTCACAGAACCGACCAATTTATACGAGCACAAGTACAACGATCGCATTTTCGCCGCAATCCAGTCGCACTTGAGCCAATATAAACCCGGTAGTCCGGAAATCTCGAAGGATTTCAAACATTTCATACCCCAAGGATCATTCATTCAGCAATACCCGATCACATGACACATAAGTTCGCAACCGAATTTAAACATCAGAGTACAACATAGTCTTTTACACAAATAGGGTAGTAGCGGAAGTCAACATAGTTTTACACCACAGAGTTCGAATACGAGTACCATCACATGACCCCGTCACAGCATTCTTACAACAACTAAAGATAGATAATGACCCCGCCCTCGGGTCTAGTCTTCTTCGCCCGCAGGGGTGAAGCAGTTCCTGCAATACGCGTAGAAAACTACACCATCTGCAACAATGGGAATAAAACCCTGAGTACTCAATTGTACTCAGCTAGACTTACCCGACAGGGAGTAAATAAAAAGACTCTCAAGGATATGCAAGGCTTATTTGGTGGAGCTCAGAGGGTAGCATCATTTTTGCATCAAAGCATTACTACAGTAGAACCTCAACTTATCCATTTTAATTGTGATAAGCTTCGATTTCAGTTAAACTATTTACTAGGATTAGCCACTATACTAAGCATTCACTGAATATTGTAGCAATCAATAAAACCATATGATTTCCGATATCTACAGATATCAACCTCATCTCACCATAATCATTATGTTCAAGTTATTAGCCTCTACCTCACCAGAAGATCAGTTCAGTTTCTCACTAACCAGGAGAGATGGCGATTCGAATCGATTGTACCAGCTGGCAAATATGCCAATCACAAACCCTGTCAGCCGAGCCACTGGCTTCTTGGGCCACCGTTAAATCTTTCTGAGACATAATATGTATCGCGGGCTTGGAGGGGTCCATATTCTCAGAGACAAACCCACTTCCAGGATGCATCAGGTCCCTGACCTGCCCTTGGTAAGATGGTGTCTCCGCACATCCTTCCTACCTCCAGAATATGTCTGCCTTATCACGCCCAATTCCCGGCTCAGAAAGAAATACTCGGCTTCGCGGTCAGAACGACTTATCTGGCCAGCTATGTGACGACGTCTTTCAATCTCAACTGATGTCTGGTGGCCTCAGTCCTAGTCGGCCGCAAGCAGCACCGAAGACGGCATGACCTCAACCATGTCATGCGGCTCCCCGCTACCTAGCCTTGATTCTCTCATTAGACACTGTGGCATGGTGGCACATATAGTCCATCATGTGGAATCCAACCCCATCATCATTAGTAACCACCTATGCTCGCGAAGGACAGGAAATCCCTCGACTTCTACCGGTCTAAGCATGGCTAAGCATAAGATCGAACCCATCCCCTTGTCTAGTAATAACTTCAGGATCAAGTATAAGTGGACAAGGAATAAATGCAGCAACGGTATCATATCAACTCCTATACTTAAGTGCACAATCATACGATTTAATAAAGACCAGTGTATTTGTAAAAAGAGTAGGTGGAGACTTAGGGATGCTCCGGGGCTTGCCTTTCACAAAGTTAGCGGGTTGGTGATCCGGGCACTCCGGAAGTTCAGCCTCTTCTTCTTGTCCTTCGGAAACCTCGGGCACTTCAATCTCCGGCGGAACTCCCTCCTCCGGTGGATCGAATTGCAACAGTGTCACTCCTCCCGGCGATCCTGTATGCATGATATGCATATATGAGAACTGAGAATGCACATGAAATGCAAGATAGAGATGCACGAATTAACCCATGATATGCAATCAGTTTAACAATCCACACTCATTTATTTCTTTCCTAGACAACCAACTCATACTCACCCTTCTTAAGCAAAGCATAGAACAATTTCTCGTCCCGGGTGAGAGGTCTACAACCTGCACTTAATAATTAACATGCATCAACTAACCTACCACAACCAAAAGATATTTGCTTAGAAACAATTAAATAAACCCTAGCCTATAACTGGACCTACTGCTTACTGTGACCAGAAAAATCCATAGAAATTACAGTAGCTATTACACATCCAGATTAGCCTACTGACAAAATTTCAAGTCATTTGGACAAGTATAACAGTCTACATAAAAATAACAAGCAACCAGCCTTTTAAGCAATGGAAAATACTTAACACAGTGAAAAGTATCAAACAACAGATTTCCTAATTTTCATAGCTTCTTTCCAACATAACATAGCCCAGGAAAAATATTCATGTCCATAACCTTAACACATTAAGCATGGTGATTTTTGCAAGATTAAAACATAAAAGGCACATTATACTAGACATCATATAAATAACAGTGAAACACCAGCAAACATATTTTTCATAGATTCTACTTCCCTAAACAAGATGAATGCAAGTGGAATCACATTTTTAGCACATTCCTATAATTACTTATGCATTTATCAAGTTTACAAGCAATTAACAATTTAATTATAACTGCACATAAAAAGTATTCAAAAAGTACATTTTATATTTTTTCTTGATAGAGCTCAGAAATACAAACACAACAAAATTTGGTTCACCCCCATTGGACATTCCTAGCTCCAGATATGAATTTTGGAAGGTTTTACACATTTTCTGGAAATTCATTTTATAAAATCAAAAACCTAAACCCGATAGAACTGCTACGTGCACCCGGCTCAGCGAACCAGAGGCGCACCTGAACGGCTGACTCGCGGGCCCCGGGCTCGACCCGACCACACGCGTCAGAGAGAGGAAACAGAGCCACCGGCGCTGACCGGCGAGAGCTCGCCGACGGCGAGGTCTCCGGCGACGCCGAGGCTACCTACCGACTCGCGGCAACGAGACGAATCCGATGGACCAACTGCCGAGGGTCGTACTCCACCGGAGCGAGCTCGACGGCGGCAATGGCGGACGGCGGTGGTCCGGCGAACTTGCGCCGGCCGATTCCGGCCGTTGCTCGCGCGGCTCGGCCTCGTTCCGTGTTCCTGCAACCCTAGCGGACCTGTGCGCGCGACTAATCGAACTATTGCGCACGGAAACTCACTGACCGTGCTCGCATGGCGGCACGGTGGCGAGCGGTTTCACGGCGAACTCGGGTTCCGGCGAAACCACGGCGAGGTAGATCTAACCGACGGTGTGGAAAGGATCTACGGCTAACGGAGACTCTTAGACGAGCAAAAGAGAGGGAAGCCGACCCCGGCATCGCCCTCGTCACGGCGACCCGAGAGCTCGGCGGCGCTCCGGCAATGGCGGACGGCGAGAAGCTCGCTGGAGCTGTACCTTAGGTCGGCTGAGGTCGGCAACGGGTCGGAAACGAAGAGCAGAGCAAGCCGCAGCTGCGCCGAGGGTGGCGCGGTCGGAGACGGCTCGGTGGCGGCGGATTTAACCGCGGCGGTCGCGGCGGAAATGGCGACGGCGGAAATGGCGACGGCGGAGGGGAAAGAGGAGAGCAGCGAGCGAACAGAGGGCGAGAGAGCAGGGAGAGTGAGGGCGAGCGTGCGGGAGACAGCATTGCGTGTTCCCCTTTGTAAGCCGACCGCGCGGCAGCAACGACGGCGTACGGCGTCATCTGGCGGCCGAGGCCTGACGCGGTCGCGCGATTCGCCCGAGGGTCGAACTGAATCGGCTCCGATTCAGTTTCCGCGGACCCGACTGAAACTCGATTTTCATCGATCTACAACTCGCGATCCAGAGCGTTTCAGCGAAAACTTCACTAATATGAGTTGAAGAGCTATATGAGTAGATCATTTCATATTAAGACACTTTACTCTAGTTCGGCCTGGATTGAGAGATACAAGTCGATGAACAGGGGTACACCGAAACTGAAAACCGGTTTAGACTTAGGAAAATTTGAAAACTTCCAAAACAGCTCCAAATCTGTACTAATTCAACTTTTTGACCTTCTTCCACTCATTTTCATGAGTTGACCCAAAAATAAAGTTTGTTGCTTATAAAATTCTACACAACTTTGATTTAGGGTGCACTGACATGCAGAATCTCTAAAATGCCCTTCTTGTTTGGTCAAACAGAATAGCTTTTAAAGGGCTCTCTAGTCAACTATGAGCTAGAGGGGTATTTTGGGGATTTCACCAACATGAACATTGTTCCAAATGTTATCCTAACATGTATAAAGCATTTAGAACCGTAAAAAAGCATCACATTTGCATGACAACACATTTTGCATAATATGGACATATAAACAAACATATAGCAATAAAAGGGAATCAAATCAAATGCAATGATAATAATGCATGAAATGATATGATCTATGCTTGATGACATGCAAATGCAAGTGTGAAAATAGTAACTAACACTAGGGTGTTACAGGGTTTTTCGGTTTAGTGATCAAGACTCTATATAGAGAGTGATCACATTTAGGATGGAGAACTCGATCGCAAAGTGCCACTAGATGCTCTCATTCATTGCATATACATGTAGATGCTAGTGAGTCCTATCAAACCCTTGGAAAATACTTTGAAAAATGCTAACACACATGCACAGTGGTGTAGAACACATATGTGTTAGCTCATGAGAACAAGGGAGTTGAGAGGAAGTTGAGAAGGTGCAAAAACATGCACTGGACGGTGCACTAGATGCGTCCGGTGGCTAACCCTAGGTGATCTCGGATGTTGAGAGTGCACTAGACATAAGATGGCCTGGCATCGGATGCGTCAGGTCCAGGTTGGAGCTCTCTAGAACCTCTCTGTGTAGTTCACCGGATGGATGAAACGTGCACCACCCACGTCCGATGACTGCGCGTCCGACGATGCGCTAACTACGACCAGACGTTCGGTGCATACGGTGATCGTGTAGCGGACGCGTCTAATCACGCATAGCTGCTCTCGGGTCTTCTCTACTCTTTGCACCGGACGCCAAGGCTGGCACGTCCGGTGACCACGTCGGAGCGTCCGGTGAAGGCTGAACAGTTGGTGCGTAATGGTAAAACTCAAATGACTAGTACACGTGCCACTGGGCGATACACTGGATGCTGCACTAGACGCGTCCATTGCACCTTCAAGAGCGTCCAGTGCCCCCGATTTTCAGGATAACGTTGGATTCTTTTGTGGGGGCTATAAATATTGGTTAGGCCAGCTTGGGTGAGCGTTGTTGGCTATTTTCATTGACATAGCAACCTAGTGAGCCTAACCATTCCTCTCTCACTCATCCTACTTCATTGGATCATCATTTGGTGAGATTGGAGAACATCCAAGTGCATTGCATGAACTATTTCACCTAGAGGCAGTTGGTGATTAGATTTCCCAGTTGATTTCCTTGTTACTTGTGGAGTTTGCCGACTCCTAGACTGCTTGGAGCTGCGAGGATTGTTAAGGGGAGTTTGCCGATTGTCTCCGCTTCCGATTGGTGAAGTGTAAGGGGTCCTTGAGCCTTCTCCACGAGAGTTTGCAAATTGGTTACTCTAGTGAAGTGCTCGTAGCTAGTGGGATTGGCGTTTGATGCCAATAAGCGCGTGAACCTCTAAGTGAGTGTATCACTACAATGAGGAGTAGCTTGCTAGCAAGCAAGTGAACCTCGGTAAAAATTATTGTGTCATTCTCCCTTTATTTCTTGTATTCTCTTATGTAGAGGTAGAACTTTAGGTTGCACACATTGAGTAGAGTAGAATTAGCAACATAGCCTTCTTGCTGTGTATCTAGAGACAAAAGCCTAGAATTGGATAGATGGCTTGCATCTTTTAGTAGGCTAGCGCAAAATTCGCTTCGCCTCTTAATTGACTAACCGCTTGTCTTAAGTGTTATTTGTAGAAATTTTTATAAGCTATTCACCCCCTCTAGCCATTAGGACCTTTCACCAAGCCTGACCCCCGGATCAACCTGGGTAGGCTCAGGATCAAGGTTCCTGAACCTCCCGACCTTAGAGGCACGGGCTCCGCATCACCCGACTCAAGGGGCGCAGGCCCCGCCTTGCCCGACTCAAGGGTCGCGACCCCACCTTGCCTGGCCCTAGAGGCATGGGCTTCGCCTCGCCGGACTCAAGGGGTATGGGCCCCACCTCACCTGACCTTAAAGGCATGGGCTCTTCCTCGCCCGACTCATGGGGCATAGGCCCTACCTCGCCTGACCCTGGAGGCATGGGCTCCGCCTCGCCTGACATTTGAGGCACGGGCTCCGCTTCGCTAGGCCCACTGAAGGAATATTTCAACCTGCCCAACTCTAGCCATGAGTCAGGTGAGAATTCTCGAGGGACCTGCGCCACTTCTAATCGCAGCGTTGCAGGAGTAGGAGCCAAGGGTAATGATCGCGATGTCAGTAAAAGAGCAGGCATGCGTCGACATGACCCAACACCGTGACAAGTTGTCCCTGGGACCTAACGCTGTCACCGTATAGGACTAAACAACACCGCGCTATCCTGTTCTCACACTCTAGTAGAGTTAGTCGTTGTTTCTACGATCTAGTCTGCCGCTCACTATATTGCCCGTTAAAATGGCATGGGATATCACAAAGTGCACGATTGCGCACGAGCCTGGCTCCCCAATGGTACCTGACGCCAGGAAAGGATGGTGGGGCCCACCTGAAGCAAGGTCAAGGATAGTGAGGCTCTTGCCACGGGCAGGATACAACGAGTCTCCCATCACTGTCGACAGTATCAAAGGAGGACTCATCATAGGACAGAGAGAATGAATCCACCCAAGACATTATTTTTTTATCCTTATACTCTTTTTTGGCCCTCTGTGGGCATACCACCATCGGCCCTTGTAGCCAACCCTTCCCTTGAGCTATAAAAGTGGAGGGTTGGAACCCCAAGCACGACAACGACTCTCGGCCACTTGACATAGGACAACAACACACACACGGTCATCAGAGACTTGGATACTTTCTCTCTCTTGACTTAGTTTGTATCCCCCTACTACAAACTCAGTGCAAGCAACACAAATAGCTCTCGACTGGACGTAGGGACATTTCTCCTAAACCAGTATACATCCTCGTGTCCTCTTTGATACCATCCTAGCCCTAAATGCGCAATCCTAAGTTTACTAGCCGCTGTTAGTTTGAAACACTGACACCAAGCCACATATATCACAAATGTAATATGGGCCCTAAAGAACCTCAGAAAAAATCATGACTTGTGGGTAAAGATGTGCCTCTGCATAGTGTAAAACTAAAATATCAACCATGCCCATAGTCAAGAGTGGCCTATTTTGTGATTAATGGGCTCTTGTTGGTTTTGGTTATTGGATGGTACACGGTGTTTTAGTTCGGGTATTTAGATGGTATCTGATACTTTGTTTCTTAGGTGCTGGATTGGTTCTAAATGTGTTGAAGGTGATCACATTTAGTAAATAGGTTGCTAAGGTTATATAAGTAAAAGGATGTCCTGCTTAGGAGCATGTTTTAACTAGAGTGTCTGTGTTTTGTACCATCGTCTTGTAAATTTAGTATCATGTGCAAGACCAGATGGAGTGACACATGGGACACAAAGGTTTATATTAGCTTAGGCAGTGTGCCCTACATCTGGTGGATGGGAGGTGTCTATATTGATATGTATCGAGTGCTCAAGTATCGAACAGGAGATAAGTGAGTACTACAATATTTTGGTGTGCAAGTCATATGCTGAATGTTAATGAATGTGTCCTCAAAGGACTCCTCACTTGACCTTATATATCCTAGCGGTGGGATTACATCTGTTGTGGTCAGTTACTCCATAATATATGGCGTCGTCTGACCGGTTGTTGTATGATTTTCTAGCATTATCATATACATGGTTGACTACTGCCACCTTGTACGATCTGAGGGGATGCAATGGATGTTGCCTTCCATGTCAGGTAAGTAGAACAATGCCCGGCATGTTGGTTAGGTAGCATAGTAACGCTATAGTGCTTGGTGCGGGAGGCATCGTACCATGCCTGTCAATGTGCCAGGCGTAGGCGGCACTTTAGCTTGTCAGATGTAAGGAGTCCCTAGGGCGGGTTTAGCAAGTTGCCATGACCTACCCTAGTTTTGGAGGTTAGTTTGGAACAGTCGCCATGACCTACCCTAGCTTTGGAGGTCAGTTTGGAACTTGGCAAGGATACCAAGTGTCTATATATGTACTTGTAAGTAATGCATTCAATGTATTAGCATCATGTCATACTTTTCCTACACTTGTACTGACCCTCTTTTTGACCCCTTGTCTCCCCACTGCTGAAGTTTGGATGATGGAGATCAAGTGGATATCATGACAATGATGATAGGCTAGTGTACCCTTGATTTGCCACCTATGTTTGATGCAAGCCCTACTCTACTAAAGGCCTTTCATGACCTTTTCTTTCATACCTTTGGGTTATTTTAAGTGGCCCTTAAATAATTGCTAAGATACCAGTGTTTCCACAAGGCATTATTTAGCTAGTTGCGCCGAGGCGTGCTTATGCTCTGGGCGGAGGGGCGACACTTGGACTTGGGGGTAGATAAAGATATAGGCATCAGGCCACCATATCTGGAGCCATGCTACCTAGGGGAGATATTCACATCGCCATCTCCATTCCAGGGCCAAATCCTTTGGTCCTCCATCCACCAAACCGGGTCCTCCATCATCGATACACACTCCATGATCGATACACATCTATTTGTAGGGGAGAGGAAGAGAGCAAAAAGAAAAGAGCTTGGCCCGTCATGATGTGGGGACCATGCGGGATGGAGCCGATGGATGGTGGTGATCCTGTCTGAAGCCACCGTTCACGAGAGAAAGAGAGAGAGAGAGAGAGAGAGAGAGGGAGGGAGATGAAAAAGGAGAGAAGCCACAAGAAGTGCTTGGGACTGTGGATGGGATATGGATACTTAGAGAAATTTCATGCTTTGCCCTTTCACTTTTTCTACAATTCCTCAAAATTTCCTTACTATCATTCCATTCACTGGTTTATTACATTCTATTCCCTACAATTTCTATTTTTCTCACAAGATTTAGATAAACATTTATTTGGTATGTCTTTTTCCATAACCCTGTCTCTAATATTGTAGGAGCAAGAATTATACATGTGCATTTTGGTATTTGATTCATAGTTAGTTAGTGAACTACATTTACGACGTAGTACAATTGATGTCGTAAACGCCTACAGTCTGGGCAGAAGGTCACCACCTAGAGAGCACGTAGGGCCTTATTTTAACCTTGTATATGATACTATCTATTGGGAGTAGCGTTAAGATATTGGACTTCTTCAAAATTACTGTCTATCCTGAACTGGTTTTGGATGGTGATGTTGGAAAAGTAAGAAAAATAAGTCATTCTGACTATGTGTGATAAAATGATTTTTGTTTTGTTTAAATGAAGCTATTTGTTCCCTATGTGGACAAAGATAAGAAATAGATGGCCAACATTTGTTCTGCCTCACAGAAAAAGAAATGGCTAATTTTGTTCATGATTTTCTCCGGATCCACATTTCACAATATATGACCTACACAAATGAACTTTTTTTTCCAAACATTCGTGTGCAAAATCACCATCTCAAACTGAGCTAGGATTTTAAAAATAGTTCTAAAAAAATTCTAGGTTTCAGGTCAAATATAACACCATAATTCACAAGGTATGACTTCAAAACTAAATAAAACAAAGGCAATATAGAGGGGAACTTAAATAGCAGGTCAACAACACAGATGTTTTTGTCTGTCTCTATATAGTTCATTAAATACCATTTATTAATTCTAGAAAATATGCTTATTTAGGCTACATAGACATCCATATATTTATTCACAAGTCCAAATTATACTTGCTGGAACAAAGTTAATGGTAGCAAGCTACAGAATTGGTAATATATTGAATTACATACCTCCTTGATCCTGAAAATCCAATATACATGATTGTGGAGCCAATCTCGTCAGATAAATAATAAGTTTTCTCAAGCCTGAAATTTTCAAAAATATCACAATTAGTGGTATCGTTGAACAAAAAAACGGACTGCACCTTAATTAAAACTGTTATAGATAAATCCCCGGCGTTTTTCGTCAAACTCCTACACCTATTGTACTGCATACTGATAGTAGGACAGTCCAGAGTGTGCACACTCCACACTGATAAATAAAAGCAATGCACGGATCACACAGTTGTCTACATCAATCAAGTGTGTGTAGAGGATGTACTGATCTTATCCAATTAGAAGTCAGACCTTCTCTTGTATTTTAAAATCGTTTCAAACTCGAAGTCCACTCTCTCTGACATGCCGAAACAAGACCATCATGTTTTACAAAACTGGACTTCATCACTACCTGTTTGTTACAACGGATCCTTTAGCTTGTTTGTTACCACCGGACGATAGGGTGTTTAGTTTAAGGAATGAGTTAGTCATATTCTCACTCCTTACTTTTTTTTTGTTTAGTTCGTTAAATGAAATGGGTTGATCCATTGTCACTTCATTTCTCATAAGCTAATAAATAATACTAATATGAGAAATTGAGTCATTCCACCAAATTTGAGGACTCATGAAGAACAGTTTGGTTCATCAAACCAGACATCCTGTTAATTAGCTTGTTGCACGGTTACCTAGTTGACTTGTAGCTTAGAGATTTATTGAGGAACCATGTCAGGTATTTCAACTGAACTTGGAATCTTGTATAGGTATGAAACAGATTGACTTCATTGAATCTATATTAAATGGTTAAAGTGACGAAGGGCAAAGAAACATTTCGTCGTCATCAAGAGGCCGTTGGCAGGAGAGTTGGAGGGAGAGGAACCGAAAGGTGCCGTTTTGGCTACTATTACTATCTAATGTCATAAAGATGTGTTTCATCTGCACACCTTTGTAATGACTGTTACATGTAACGTCTTTTCACATTACAGATGCAAACCTACATATACAAATGATACCTATGTTGGATGAAAACAATAAAAAAGAAACAAAAAGTAGCTAGGTCCACTGAATAGAAAAGCGCCCCCAACACATACAAATTTCCAAATGTTTTTGAGCTGTTGGAGGAGCATGGATAAAGTAAGCAACATTTGATGCTGGCACGGGGTTAACGGCTAACTCTTGCAGCAGACCATGGAAGCAACATCAAACGAGAGTAGAGGAACAAGCAAGGGAGGTGGGCATGCGCGGCGGGAGAGCAGAGGGCCTGGGAAGGGAGGCAGGCATGCGCGGCGGGAAAGCAAAGGAAACGAAATTTGGAAAACGCCAAGATTGAAAGGCCGGTATTGCCTTTTACCAACCGAGAGAAACAATACTGATTGAGTTTCACTGATTTTCGGCCGAGATTCTTAAACTCTAGTGCCTGGTGAAGTGCTGCCAGCAGGCAAACAGACTGGTGGTGGCAAAGATAAGCAAGAGAAGAGTCCTGTTTAATATCCCACAGTTGCAGGTGTGGGAGATGGTGCCGAGCTCAATAAAATGTAAATATATGGTGAAAATTCCAGTCAAGGAGCAACCAAAATAGGAAATAAAAACAAACCGTATTTCCTCAAAAAAATAAAAACAAAACGTACTGCTTGTGTTTTGTTGTGATCTGTGTGACAATGACAATCATGTCACCAAAGCTTGTCCCTTAACTAAGGGAGCTAAACCTACAACAATATATAACCATGTGATTATGCAGTCGATAGTATGGGGTTTTATTATATACCATTCACGAAACAGAAGAAAACAATCAAATGATGCCATGGTTTAGGTGATATCAGGTTCTTTAACTATGGAGCAAGCCACAATGGAACTAGAACGCCTTATACCAGGTTGAAAGTGGGTAATTGGGTAATTGAGGATCTCGGTAATAATTGTTTAACCACAAGTTCTCCATCAAAAGTTGAACTACATGCACTACTGCAAAAAATTTACTGGAGGCAGGCAGAAACGATTAATCGAGGCAGGCATCGCAACCACCATGGTTGGAAGGTCATGGTAAATGAATCTTTCCGAGGAAGTTGAAATACCAGCCTCAGTAAATCAAATAATAATAAAAAAAGAAATTCATGTGCTAAAAGATGACTTGATGGTGATATATGAGGAATTCCATAAGGGTACTTTGCCTCTTCATAGCCTTAATTTTGGTTCAATAAACCTTCTACTAAAGAGTAATGTCGCGAAACAAATTCAGTAATATAGACCCATAATATAGACCTATATCTATTTGTTAAATGTGACCTTCAAAATTTTTACAAACGTATCGACTAATAGAGTCACAAAGATTGCTCAGTGAATTACTAAACCATCCATGACAACGTTTCTACCAGAAAGGAAAATTATGGAGGATGCAGTACTCTGGCACGAAACACTGCATAAACTCAAAAACAAATTCAAAATGGTGTGGTTTCCAAAATTGACTTTGAAAAAGTGTATGGTAAAGTTAAGTGGGACCTCCAACAAGCTCTAAGAATGAAGGGTTTTGATCCTATTTGATGCGAGTGGGCTAGACCATTTTTTAAAGGAGGTAAAGTAGTGATAAAGGTAAATGATCAATTAATAGTCATATTTTCAAACAAAGAAGGGCCTAAAACAAGATGATCTGCTCTCCCGATACTACTTAATATAGTAGTAGATATGTTGGCGATCATTTTGACAAGAGCTAAGGAAGACGATCAAGTGAAAGGGGTAGTGCCACATTTAATTGATGGTGGGTTATCTATCTTGCAATATGCATATGATACGGTTATTTCTATGGATTATGATATTGAACAGGCAAAGAACATGAGGCTGTTGTTATGCGCTTTTGAACAATTGTCTAGTGTTAAAATCGACTTTCATAAAAGTGAAATCTTCTGCTCTGGTCAGGTAAGAGATTGAGTCACAATATTCACAGTTGTTTGCCTATAAATTAAGATCTTATCATTTTCGCTATTTGGGTATTCCAATGCACTATAGCAAACTCAATACACAAAGATTGGAAGACCATAGAGGATATAATCAAGAATTGGTTAGGTGATTGGAGAGGAAAAATTTTATTAGCTGGCGGTAGATTGGTTCTAATTAACTCGGTTTTATTCAGTTTTGTTCATGCTCTCTTTCTTTGAGGTCCCTCGTGGGGTCCTTAAGAAAATAGAGTACTAAAGATCGAGGTTTTTTCTAGCAAAATGACCAACATAAAAAGAAGTATCGTTTAGTTAATTGGGACATTCTATGTCAGCCAAAGGAACATGGTGGGATGTCAATTCAAAACTTAGACATACAGGACAAGTGCCTTCCAAGTAAATGGTTGTTTAATATATGCAATGAGGATGGCATGTGGCAAAATTTACTCAGAAACAAATATCTGAGAAATGATACTTTAAGCCAAGTTAGCAAGAAAACCGGAGTCACATTTTTTGTGGGCCTCATGGTGTGAAGGACCAATTCCTAAACGTTGGGTGTTTCAATCTGAGGAGTGGAGACTACATTAGGTTTTGGGAAGACAAAAGCATTAGGGATCCAAGCTTTGAAATTCTAATACCCTTTGCCATTTAATATTGTTCATAAAAAACATGCAACGGCAGCATAAGTGCTTAGCTCTAGTCCTCTTAATGTCTCCTTCAGAAGATCTTTATGGGCTGACTGGCAAAATAATATTGTTGCTAGCTAGTGTGTGCTTTTGTTAATCTAAATGAAGGTTTGGGTTCTTTTGTGTGTGGTCTTCAGAAAGATGGCATTTTCACAGTCAAATTGTGTTGCTTTTGGAGTGAATTAGAAACTATCGGTTTTTGGAGTAAATTTTTTCCTGTCGGTTTTTGGCACCGATAGAATATTTGTACTTATCCTGTCGGTTTTTTAATTTTCCTGTCGTTTTTCTTGGACCGACAGGGTATTTACATTTTTTTCTTGTCGGTTACGATTCCACCGACAGGAAATTTTGGTTTTCCCGTAGTGATCCAACACCTTTTTCTTTGACTGTTATTATGCTAAAGCCTTGTGGCGTTCTGTACACTTTGTAGTAGGCATCAAACCTCCACAGAACATAAATCATCTGTTTAATTATTGGACTAAGCAGTGGGTCAAAATCTTAGATCTGTTATTGACAAGAGCTGCACTAGTTTGCTGGCAATTTGGCTTAGTATGTTAAAAAATCGTAAACAAAAACCATTTTGCAGGTACTCTTCAGGGGCACACTGCCTTTGTTTCTGGGCTCTGTTACAGCACACTTATGACCAAATGGATTGGTTAGTTTGGAAGTGCCAACTTCTAGAAATCAGAGCAAAGGAGGGTTTTTTTTTTTTTTTTTTTTTTTTTTTTTTTTTTTTTTTTTTTTTTGCTTCTCATGGATGGCCTTTAAGATTTTGTACTGGTCAATAATGTTGAACACTTTTTTATTTCCTACTTAAGTTGTATTCTGTTGAACTGATGCATCTTGGTTGAAGAGGTCTGAAGACAGAACTGTTCCATTATCCAAAAAAAGTAAGCAACATGCGCACCTGCCAGGGAAGATAAATCCATCTATTACTAAACTCATTACTTATCTAGTTATCCAACCTCTGACCCGCCAAAAACCAGGGCTCTGTAAGCCTAGTAACTAAATCAAACCCCACCGCTGCCCAGTCAATGCCTCTTTGCAAAGTGAGATTACAAAATCAGTCCCAGGTTAGACATAATTGAATATTACATCCTTCCTATATTTTGACTTTCCAGTTTCCACACACACCCAAGATTAGCTTTGGATCAAAATGTGTTCAAAGCTTGGTGTAGAAAAAGCATTTGTCAACAATTTTGATTGGCGGATACTCAGTTTGTCGGGCTCCTGCTTGTTAGCAATGATTAATCACAATATATATGACAAAGGAGCAATTAGGGTTTATCCTAGTTCTGGCATCCGAGATTGAGTAAGAACCGTACATCCAACAGATTTGTATTACGTTGGGTGTGTACATATCTATTATGCCTAGACAACACTGTCGTTGGCAAGTGTTTAGATCTGGGGTGTAAAGATTTTGCATATCACATCAGATATTTTATGGGATGTCGGAACGATTTTTTAGATATTAATAAAAAACTAATTATGTACACTACTACAAAAAATTTTATGGAGGCGGGCAAAAAACATTAACCGAGGCGGTTTTTACAACCGCCTTAAATCAAAGGTCACGGTTAATCGTGGCCTGACAGGCCCGCCAAGCCCATCCATGGGCCCGGTGAGCCCATCCAGGTCGCCGCCGCCGCCGCCGCGGATGGATCCGGCCGCCGCTGCCGCGGATCCCGTCACCACGGCCGTGGATCCGGTGGCAACGGGCGGATCCGGCCACCACGGCCGCGGATCCGGCCGCTACACCGTCGTGGCTGGCCGGGCCGCCGTGCTCGCACTCCTGCTGGCCGCCCACTCGCGCTCCTGCTCGCCGCGCCGGTCGCTGGCCAGGCCCCCGGGCCGCCGTGGCTGGCCGGGCGGCCGAGCCGGTGGCTGGCCAGGCCGCCGCGCTGCAGGGGAGGAGAGAGGGTCGGAGGGGGCGAGGAGAGAGAGGAGGGTGGGGTGGCGGCTAGGACTCTGGGAGGGAGGAGGGAGAGAGAGTGAGGGAGAGAGGCGGCTGCGAGGGAGGGAGTGATTGAGGGTTAGGGCTTGTGTTCGTGGTTTATATAGAAGGAATTCGTTAGCGGGCCTACATGGGCTGTCTGGGCCTTATATTTACCCAGACGGGTGTTATAAAGGAACCGCCTCGGTTAATATATTAACCGAGGCGGTTTTCATAACGCAACCGCCTCGGTTAATATTTCTTGACCGAGGCGGTTGAGTTAGGTTTGACCGTCTCGGTAAATACATTTTGCGAGGCGGTTTTTTCTAACCGTCTCGGTTAATAAAAAATAACCGCCCTGATTAACCGAGACGGTTATCCTTTCTACCCGCCGTGGAAAAAAAACCAAACGGCTCGCAAAAGATTTTATGTAGTAGTGATAGTTCGCTTGTAAACTGTGAGAAGTTATTAAGACTAATTAATCTGTCATTAGTAAATGTATATTGCAATACAACATTATCAAATCATGGGCTAATTAGGATTAAAAGATTCGTCTTGCAATTTACACGCAATCTGTATAATTAGCTATTTTTTCATCTATATTTTATACTACGTACATATGTCTAAACATTTGATGTGATGGGTTAAATAATAGTAGAAGGTTAAAAATGATACTAACGGTACATTAATAGATACAATACAATAAAAAAACCATAAATGATGGCATGCGCGGGGAGGTCGTTAAGCGACGTATGGCGGCATCGGTAAAATTTCTTCTCAAGTACACGTGTGAGGTAGCGACAATACGCGCAATGGCCTGATGGCATGCACGCTGGGGTAGCTAGCGTTTGCACGTGGTTAGATGGCCACCAGGTTACGCACATGTGCGATTGATTGGCTGGTGTTATTCCATGTCAACTAACACAAAAAAATGCTGTTGATATTTACACATAAAAACGACCAAGTCTAGATCATATCTACGATCTGGATACTAGCAAAACAATTGAATCTTCTAGCCCAAAACGTAACACTAGACTAGCGATGTATAAAATATATAACACATGTGAACATATCGACTCCTAAAATGCGAGAGTAATCTACTACTAACAATATTATGCATAAACATCAAACACATCAGATGCAAGATAAACATTGACATTTACTGCCTGAATAATTGAATATCTAAAATGGCACTTGCTAAAATTCAGGTATCTTTCAGGCAACGGTTATTGCATTTATTTAATACTAATATTGCAGATTTCGCTTATTACAATTTCTGTAGACACAATCTATAATTTTTGGTACCGATAATAAAAATATGTTAGGCCAAACCACAAACCCGACAAAATCTAATTTCTGTTGGCACAAACGCAATTAATAATTTACAATTATTTTTATAGGCAGACAAAGACAAAAATTTAATACGTATGACACAAAGACAAATAATAAATCATAAAGTAATAATTTACTTATAGTACTTAGTGGTACAAGAGTGTTGGCTAAACTAATCTTAAAATTTAGACAGGGGAAGGTGATTTAAAAATGAAATATGCATCATAACTGCATAGGCGCACATAGGGATGAAAACGGATTGGATACGGACGGATATCACTCATATTTGTTTTTATATTTTTACTTGGATTTGAATTCGAATACGGATAATATCAACTATGTCGAATAGAATATGATTGGATATCGACATCATAAATATGCGATTTGAGCATTTGGATACAGATACGGTATCGGTTGTTGAATATCCGGACTCATATATGAACAGATAAAAACTCCTCTAAATAAATTCGATCTCAAATACAGTTGAAAAATATCCGTACTATTTTCATCCCTAAACGCAAAACATCAAGAGCAAGGGTGTATGGACAGCCCATAGCCGGCCAGCCTGTGCAGACCTAGGCACCTAGCCCTGGCGACTAACACCTGGTGCCTAGCGGTCTACTCACTCCATTCAGATGAACATACAATTTTCATATCCCCAGAAATCAACGATCGCACAAACTTTCACCATAGTTAATTATATAAAAAATTATTAACTCTTATAAGTACTATTAAATCGGTTATGAAATATATTTTTATAATAAATTTATTTCGAGATATAAATACTAATATTTTTTATTATAAACTTTTTCAAATTCAATACAATTTGACTGATACATTTTCCATGATTGTATATTCAAATGGACGGAGGGTAGGAGGCACCTTTGCGAGGAGCAAAGGGGTTGATAGCCAAATTTTACAAACAGTGGACCGCACACACAATTTTACAAACAGTGGACCGCACACACTAGACGGGGCGAGCACCACCTAGACACTCGCTCAGAGAATCAAAATTGGTAAGTTGGGATTGGGAGTCGAAGCGGTAAAGGGTGTGTGGTGTGCCTGGTAGCTAGGGTTGGAAAGAGGCTGCGAGTTGGGCTGTAGACGGACTAGGGCCTGTTGGGCTAAAATAATTTACTCCCCGTGAGATTTGAACTGAAGACCTTGTGTATATCATCGTGCTGGTTTATCACCCTATGTAAAAAAACACATGTGACTTTAAATAAGATATTTTTCTTTTAAATGAACACGTAGATAACCCTTTAGTCCCAGTTCGTAACACTAAACCGGACTAAAGGTAGGGACTAAATGGGTCTATCTTTAGTCCATGTTGGTGTTATGAATCGCTGGTTAGTAATACGAATCAGAACTAATATTTAACCGAACACCAACCGAAACTAAAGATCTTTAGTCCCGAACACAATAAAATGCTGAGACTAGAGCCAAAACTTGATGCAGATCAAAAGTCGTTTCTCTACTAGTGCTCTTAGAAACTAAGCATATGCATAACATTACTTTAGAGCATAGTTAATAACAGAGACTGTTTGACTACTCCCTCCGTCCGTTTAAATATACAACTCTGTGTTGCGTGTCAGATAAAGTAGTTCACGTTTGGCCAAGTTTCTAGTGAATAGTATTCATATTTATAGCTCCAAATTAATATATTATGAAAATACATTTTATAATTAATCTATTGGTGTTTAATTGACATTATAAATATTTATAGTTTTTTATTTATAATTGATCAAAGTTGGTACACTGAAACATGGTTCTGTGCTAGAATTGCATAATCAATGGGACGGAGGGAGTATAAACCAAGTAATAAGAGCCAAATTTTACAATAGTTGTCCACTGTTTGTCTTAAACAAGTTTTTCTTTCCTATTCCTCCTCACAACACTCGCTACTTGAGCCCACTATTGCATATGCTCCGTGCCAAGCTTTTTGCTTGCATGAGAGCCAAGGTAACGTCTCTCTTCTCTCTTCTCTCCTCCACATCAGCATTAGTTTAGTTATAAGCCCATTGTTATAACGGCACTCAGGGTGGCTAAGGCCCTATTTAGATCCTTTCAAATTCAAACAAAAAGGTCACATTAATTTTTAGACACATACATCTAACTTTAAATGTAGATGAATCTTTTGTATGTTTGCACAGTTTGTGCAAAACCTACGAAACGAATCTTTCGAGCCTACTTAGTTCATGATTAGACACTTATAAGAGAAGATTCTTCGCTGCTATAGTGTATAAATTCCAAAAGATACCTAAGGGCCTGTTTAGTTGCTAAAAAGTAAGGCAAAAAGTCACTATAGCGGCCAGGGAATCTTCTCTAATAAGTGTCCAATCATGGCCCAAGTAAACTCAAAAGATTCGTCTCGAGAAAGCTAGGTAAAAAATACAAACATGCAACAGGTGCTACTTCATTTAATGTTTCATGCATACGTAAAGGACAATTGATGTGACAGGGAAGATTGTCATTTTCTGAGAACTAAACATGACCTAAGTTCTCAACCTTGTTAAAAGCTTCAGGGTTGAAAAGAATGCAATAGTTTTTGTCAGATGTCGAACAGTGTACAGTATCGTCCTATTTATAGGGGAGACTAGTTAAGGGTAATGGTTGGTTTTTTGCCTTCCCTTTGGTCTTATTTATTTATGTCTTTTATTAAAATAACATGCAACTCGCTTGAGCTGTTCGAGTTGAAGGCGTTTATGTCTTTATTTACACAGCTTATTCGAGACCAGTCTGCATGCTGGGTGGATCTCAGCCTATTATTGCCTTAAGAAAACGCAAACGGTTTGACCAGCTAACGTCCATGATCCAACTCTAACAGCATCTCCAAAAGCTCCTGAAAACAACTCCCAAATTAGGAATTTTTGGCAAAAGAAAGCGAAAAACGGCCCAACAATAGTTTTTTAAAAAGCTGATAAACGCATAGTAAAATCTCACTCCCCAACTCACAGGGATGCTCATCTTTTCCACGCTACGCATCCACCTGGGCACTCACCCATGCTTTTAATGCGGTTTAACTCCCCCATCTCCTACCTAGTTTTAGAGCATTTCCAACAATATTAAAAAATGAGTCCAAACAAATTGGTTTTGGAAACTTTCTAAATACTTGGGTACGAAAAAAATACATTCCACCAACCGTTCCTTTTCGTTGTTCCTAAAAATATATATATACGCCGTCATTTCCTAGCACATTTTTTTTTAAGATAAAGGATAGTATTTCATATCCGGCTTCATCTGCTAACAGGTAGAATCAGGCCAATTATTACAAATCTGAGGCCAAAGGCCAGAAAACAAAAGAGAAAATAAACTAGGAGCCCTAGTAGACATCCACGGCATTCCTGCTTGCTACAAGACGAGAATACACCGCCAAATGCACGGCAACAGCGCTATTCAGGATATAATTATGCTGGCACCAACACTAACACCGACGAGAATCTCCTAAAAGCGACGTCTTCAACAAGAGCATAACATACGAAGATGTCATCATCACCCGACCAGGAAGACATGTCTTAGATTTTCTCCCCAAAAGAACTCTATGGCGCTCTGTGTTGGAGAGGAGTGACGACGCCTCCTATGAGGAAGTGGCACCCACAAGCGTCACCGTCATCAAAACATAATAGCTATCTCACTAAAATCCATGTCGTTATGCCAGTGTCCAGTGAGGAAGACCGCCGCCAGATCTGCAACAATGGAGATCATAGGAAGTGCACCAACAATTATGCAGATACGGCCTCAATCGGAGGCTGCGCCAGACAGGCCCTACACCTCCACTTGGGCCATCCGCACCTCCACGCGCAGTAGCGCTCTGGAGCCCCAGAACCGGCAGGGGTACCAGATCCATCGCCCGAAGTCTAGATACAGCCATCGTCGGGAGCGGTGATGGACGGCCACCGCCCGCGCAGCCACCCATGCCTTGAAGCCTCAGATCTGGCCTCACACCGACGGTCCCCGGGTCTCCTCCACCTCTGGCCCCTCCGCCCGCACCTCCTTCTTTGCCAACCTGATCCAGCCACCGGAACGGCACCGGATGTGCAGATCTAGCCCAGAGAGGACCAGATCCGACCGTCGGAGGACCGAATCCGCCATCCCCGTCATCACAAGGCTCCTTCACTGTACGGTCTAGTCGCCGGTGAACCGAAGCCACCGCCATCCAGATCGCTGTCTCCACAGCCGTCAATGTGCCCGTGGGTCACTGGAACCAATGAAGAGATGCCCCAGCCGCCACTTCGTCACCACAGCTAGAAGGGTCCCCGCCGCCGCCATCATAGTAGACCGCGCAGCCTTGGCGGCGGCCCACTCCGGGGATGGCGAGACGAGAGAGGAGGGAGAGGGTTGGGGGCGGCGCGACGGGAGGGGAGCCGCCCAAGTCACCGCGCGGGGGACGACGCCATAGTATACTTTCTTACCAGTATAAATCTGTTATCGTTGATTTCCTGGCACATGCTTACCAGGCACGAACCATAGACAAAATAACTCGCTGCCATGGTTGGCCATTCATAGCACCTTAGCTCAAACCTAGAATCTTCATTGCTTACTTAGGGTAGTCCCAATGACAAAATCTACATGCAGTTTCTATACCTATTAATTTCTATAGACTCTACATATAGAAATCATGGTCCAAATAGATAGTTTCTACAAGACAATTTTTATCCAATTACCTAATTTCTTTCTTCATTCTCTACCAATCATATCCCTTCATATCTTGGTTCTCGTGTAGACATAGACATGGTTTCTAATTTAGACCCGGTTTCTATAATTTTTTTTCTCTCTTCAATAACTCTCTTGCCACATCAGAAAAACGCTTAGGTGGCAGTACAATTAATGTTCATAGAAACTATTGTGATTCTGCATTGGAAGTGCCCTTACCTCCCAGCACGTATTCTCAGATCCGGATATAGTGTCTGGAGAACCAATTGTAATGAAGCTCCTAGGCGGCGGAGGTCAGGCTGTGGCTAGCCATCCCGGCAATAACTCACACGCAAAACCTCCAAAACAGAATATCCATTGCCTGCTATATTATTGTCGGAAAACCCAATTCTGGTGTAACTCCAAAAGAAGGTAGTCGAGGGCAATGAAGAAAAGGCTCTTGAGCAAAAGAAAATATCGCCAAGGCACCGGTCATTCATGTATGTTACTGCAAGGATGCCTCCATTTTTCCAAGCACAGATAGGTGGTGACTTAGGATAAGGAGCCAGTGGATTGGATTTTTTCCCATAATATTAGGATTCAGTTTATCAAACTATTGGAGACACTTTTAGAAAGCTAATTATGGGAAAATATTGGAGAAGGGAAAAAAATAGAGCTCCCTTTTTTTTTACTTGGCATAATCTATGTTTACTATAAGTGATTTGTGAAAACTCTTGAGAAACTAACCTAAATGGCTTACTACCTTGTTAGGTAGTGCAGTAAGGAGAGGAGCTCTCGTGACCATGAGCCTGATGTTACACTAAGTAATCACATCCCACTATCCTAGTCTTGTTGACACTTCAAGTAGCTGAGGAAGTAATAGAAAACATTACATTGTTACACATATATCTGTTGACAACTGAAACTGGCCACATCAACGCCGGCTACGCCAGGTTTGGCCCTGGTGCCGGACCCATCTGCAGGACACGTGTCGCCCCCACAGCGTCGTGAAAGCTGGCTTGATCAGGTTTCGGGACCCGGCTTGGCCGGGTTTGATCGAGTACGAGCCGATTAATAGATTAGATCGGTTTTTGGCAATGTTTTGACGGGAGAAACCTAGGGACCTACCCTGATACGTGTTTTCTACTGGGATAAGACCACCCCCCTTTATATATATATGAGAGGATCATGGCCGATTGAGATCTCAACCATCCAATCGTCAAAATACATCTACAAAGTAGATTTTTCGGTGGTTCACCCTCTATCTTGTGTTCGGCTCGACTTTTCGTGAGCTTAGTCGGTGTTCTAGGCAGCCTCTGCAGTTCCTAGGGCAATCTCTTCATGTATCTCTCCGACGGATCTTTCCAAGAGGTGTTCGGGAGTTCTCCGATGAAGAACGGGCGCTACAATAACCATCAGCGTCCTCTGCTGCAGTTACCGGTCATCCCGACGACCAAGAAGACCTAACCCTAACCTTCCTGGTGCAAACCAAGGAAGGTAGCCCAGCCGGCACTAAAAGGCGGCCACGCCGGGTGATGCGGCTCGGCCAGGTCCAGAAACTGGCCAGGCCGGGTTTCGCGGGTCCTCTGCTTTGCGCTATTTCGCCCCGTGCATGACGTGTGCGATCTGACACCTGCTGGTGTGTTGTCCAGAATCTGCGTCAACACACTTTTTTGCAACTCCGCTAGGAAATATTAAGCAAAGACCAGATCCCATCTACTAGCGGCATGGGAGCAATGGTGGAAAGAAGAACGACAAAACTAATCTGTTCAACAAGGACAACATCATCAACCCCATGTCGATGGATGAGCTTCCCGAGGAGTTTCGTAAAAAATTATAAGCCAGGCTCGATGCTAACATCCAAGCTTTTTTGAAGAGTTGTGACAAGAGTCGGCATGATAAGGTTACTCAATTCTGCGAGCCTGACTTTGGAGATTCATCTTCTTCATCTGATGGAGGAGACAAAAGGACCGAAGACGGGAAGGCTGCTAAGGAGGCACAAAAGAACAAAGGAAAGATAAGTGACGATGAAATCCCCTCCTCTTCTTCCCACGATGGTTTAGCTCATACAATTGAAGACATGGGTAAGCAAATTAGAATTTCCATTAATGAGTTTGAGGAAAAGCTTAGTAGGCGCATATCAAAAATAGAGGATAAAATAATTGGTTTTCCCAAACCTGATTGTCAACCTGAATTTGGTATGCCTTTTGATTTTTTATGAAAATCAGCCTAATTATGCTACAGCGAGTCAGTTTCAATCAGGTCATTCGGCACATGAAACCGATAGAACCGATCGAGGTATGACTGGTTCATCTTCAAGACAGGTGAGTTCGAATAAGCAATCGGCAGGTAGTAACACTGTTTTACCTAATCCCAAGCCGTCATGACCCGCCAATTCTTCTAAATGTTAAGCAATCGGGTCCTTCCAAATGTTAATGATGGTACACCTAATTCTTCTAAAACCGATTTAGATGCTATTGTGAATCCGTTCCAAACTGAAATGACTAGGTCAATTGAGAAGAATTTAGGGATAACCATTAAACATATTAAGAGTTCATACCAATAACCGTATCCCTCATCTTATGATTTTTTCCGGGCACCTTTTGGTTGGAGGATGCCTAATTTTCAAAAGTTCAATGGTGATGATAGTAAAACTACAATGGAATATTAGCATGTATCTTGTTCAATTTGGTGAAGCTAGTGCCCATGGTTATATGAAAGTTAGATGTTTTCCTTTATCTCTTTTGGGTACAACATTTGCATGGTTTTCATCATTGCCTCCTTATTCTATTAATTCGTGAAATGATCTAGAGGAAAAATTTCATAATTATTTCTTTACAGGTGGTCAAGAAACTAAATTGTCTCATCTTACATCGGTTCATCAAGGACGTGATCTCGTTCTTGATTATGCTAAACGTTTTAGAGACGTTAAGAACCAATGCTTTAATTTGAATATTTCTGATAAAGATTTGGCAGATTTGTTTCTTAATGGTATGAACTCTAATATTAGAGAAAAATTAGAGCATTACGAATTCTATAGTATAAATCAATTGTTGTAAAAGGCTATTGCTGTAGAATCTCATTTGGCGAGGGAATCTAGAAGATCTTATCGGACAGCTACTCATGTAGTAGAAGGTTAATCTGATGACATGGACGATGAGATTCTAGAATGCAATTTCGCCAAATTTGTATGGTCTCCAGCCGATTTCTAAAAATCGGCAAGAAGAAATTAAGTTTACGTTTGATGTTTCTAAGTGTGATCAGATTTTTGATGAATTACTTAGAACCAGTAACATTAGAATTACTCATACCTTGCCATCTAGTGATGAATTGAAGAAAAGGGCTTACTGCAAATATCATAATTCTTATAGTCATGCCACTAATGATTGCAACTATTTTCGTCGGCATATACAATCGGCCCTCAATGAAGGATGATTGAACTTAGTTGAGATGATGGTTGACAAAGTTCCGTTTCCGATGAATTTCTTTGAGAAAGGAGAGCCCGCTATTTTGATTCGTCCGGAGCAAGCCGATTCCATGACGGGTAAGAACATGACCATCGGCGAATCACGCGAGGTACCGAAACAAGTTTTGGGACGTCAAGTGGTGCTCGAAAAGGGTGAATATGGCAAAACAAGTCTGAAGATTTCTACAGGATCAGCACAACATCTGTCCAGGCAACAACATTGGGAAGCCATGGCTGCACAGTAGAGGCCGGCCAGGCCGGATTTAGAACCAGGCCCAGCCGGCAACCCGGCCAAGCCGACTATGGGAGGCGGCCAGGCCGGCTCTGGCGGAATCCCGGCTAGGCCGGGTGCAGGAGGCGGCTTGGCCGGGTCCGTCGATTATGGCACCTCGTCCTTCTCTGGCGCTTCTAATGTTGGCAGTGCTGGTGTTGTTCAGGTGATCAAGACGTTTGTCCCAAAGCGTCTAGAGATTGGTACTTGGAAGACGAATGCGAATTCGAACAAGGGGAAATTTGTTTCGAAGAAGCTTTGCACGTTTGACCGGCTCATGGAAAATATCTGTGACAAAAGACCAATTCTCAGAATCGTCCATTAAAAAAAGAGAGCTCACCCCGCCGAAGCGAGATAAACAACCGAAGAAGATGACTGTGGCTTCGGTGGTAACTCCAGCACAAGAGATTGTTCGTCCTCGTGTTTCTCGTTGGGGTCCTCCTCCTCCACCTCAGCCAGATTGGGGGCCCAATGAAGTTTTGTGCCATACCCTCTACCTATGCAGCATCAACCGATGAATGGAGCACCTATGTCATCGGTGTTCAGCCGATTGAGTTATGGCCAACCGAGCTCTAGCAATGGTGGCCAAGGTTCCTGGCTTCCGCCGCCGCCGGTGAAACTCTTGATTGGGGATGGGAAAGAAAAGGCTCCAGTATGATAGGTGTATATTCCTAAGAAGGCTGTGGAGTCTATCATTGTTCCCGCTACTCCTATTGTGCCACCGCTGAAGGAATCACCATCAACTGTGATGAACTAATGAGAATTGAGGGTCCATCTTCTGCCGATAAAAGCATTCAACGGAGTACATTCAAGTTCACTTTGCATAATGATGAGCTTTATCGGAAGACCATCGATGATTTATTGCTCAAGTGTTTAGGCCCTGATGAAGCTAGAGTTGCTATGGGAGAGGTCCATGAAGGCATTTGTGGTATGCATCAATTGGCTCTTAAGATGAAATGGCTTTTCAGAAGGGTTGGTTTCTATTGGCGTAGTATGATAGCCGATTATTTTTGTTACTACAAAGGATGTGAGTAGTGTCAATGGTTTGGTAATATTCAGCTGGTGCCTACTACGATGCTTCATCCTATAATCAAACCATGACCTTTTCGTGGCTAGGGGTTAGATTTTATTGTCCAAATTCATCCTCTTCTTCAAAAGGACATTGCTTCGTGTTGGTTGCCACGGATTATTTCACTAAGTGGACTGAAACGGTACCTTTTAAGAAAATGACACATAAGGATGTAATTGAGTTTGTTACTGAGTATATTATTCATAGATTCGGCATTCCTCAAAATTTATCTACCGACCAAGGAAGTCTTTCATATCTAAAGAAATGCGAGAATTTGCCGAATCATATAACATTAAATTGCTCAATTCATCTCCATACTATGCTCCAACCAATGGCCAGGCTAAGTCTAGTAACAAGACCTTAAGCTTATTAAGAAGAAGATTGAGGACAATCCAACAAGATGGCATGAGGTATTATCTGAAGCTCTTTAGGCTCATCGTATATCTCGTCATGGTGCTACAAAAGTGACTCCTTTTGAGCTAGTTTATGGACAAGAAACTGTGTTGCTCATCGAGGTGAATTTAAATGTATATCGGCTCGCTAATCAAAATCACTTCTCTGCCATTATATATCATGATTTGATGATGGACAATATTGATGAGGTAACCGATAAGATATTAATGGCTCTAAAGGAGAAAGAGAAGGATAAGACCCGAGCTGCTAGAGGTTATAATAAGAAAGTGAAGATTAAGTCGTTTCAAGTTAGAGAATTAGTGTGGAAAACAATACTACCCATTGGAACAAAGAGCAATAAGTTCGGCAAGTGATCACCTAGTTGGGAAGGTCCTTACAAAGTGATCAAGGTAATATTCGGTAATTCTTATATGCTAGAGATGATGCAAGGTGATCATCTCCCAAGAGCAATTAATGGGAGATATTTGAAAAATACTTTCCAAGTGTTTGGCAAGAGGCCTAAGTGCTCTTCGAACAATGGCCGGTACATGTATCGCCCTTAGAACGAAAAATGGTCGATGTATACATCACCCTTAGCCGCTGAACAGCTGGTGGCTTGAGTATCGTTGCTATTTGGTTACTTGTGTTTTGAAGTTCATATGTGTTGTTCACCTGAAAACAGGGGGGCATATGTTGACAACTGAAACTGGCCACATCGACGAAACCGGCTAGGCCGGGTTGGCAACCCGGCAAGGCCAGGTTTGGCTCTGGTGTCGGACCCATCTGCAGGACACGTGTCACCCCCGCAATCATCGTGAAAGCCGGCTTGGCCGGGTTTGGCCGAGTCTGAGCCGATTAATAGATTAGATCATTTTTTGGCAATGTTTTGACGGGAGAAACCTAGAGTCCTACCCTGAGAGGATCATGGCCGATTGAGATCTCAACCATCCAATTGTCAAAATACATCTACAAAGTAGGCTTTGCGGTGGTTCACCCTCTATCTTGCTATTCGGCTTGACTCTGTGCGAGTTTAGTCGGCGTTCTCGGCAGCCTCCGCGGTTCCTAGGGCAACCTCTTCGTGCATCTCTCCAGCGGATCTTTCCGAGAGGTGTTCTAGAGTTCTTTGGCAAAGGACGGGTCCTACAACGACCATCAACGTCCTCTGCTGCAGTTATCCCCGATGACCAAGAAGATCTAACCATATCCTTCCCGACGCAAACCGAGGAACGTGGCCCAGCCGACTTTGAAAGTCGGCCAAGCCGGGTGAGGCGGCTCGGCCAGGTCTAGAAACCAGCCAGGCCGGGTTTCATGGGTCCTCTGCTAGCTTCGTGCTGTTTTGCTCTGTGCGTGACTTGTGCGATCTAGCACCTATTGGTGTGTTGTCCAGAATCTGCGTCAACAATATCCAACCTCATTTTATGACTTGAACGTTCTGGTTCCTCTTGTAGTAGGTGCTCGAAGCATATAGGTGCCATGATGAATCTCTGGGAACCAAGATGATCAGGACCATGTCAAAGAGTTTTATTGCTTCACTGAGAAGGGTCGAGAGTCTCCAAGTTTGCAAAGTCTATTTACAATGATAAAGAGTTGAAAATTCCTATCGAAGTTGAATTGAAAAGATGCCATCAATGAATGTAAGAGTAGGGAGGAGGCATTAATGAAAATCATTGAGACTGTAGAAGGTTTTGTTGTTGATATGGTTGGTCCTTGCGAACACAAGGTGGGCAAGACCTTGGTGTCTGAGTCTGTGATGAATGATTGTCAGCATAGTTCACTTGGCATGTCTTTCGGCTTGTGGTGTGCAGGTATGGAGCGCGAAGGCAGTGGTCGATGGTGAGGTGAAGGTCAAGTAGAGCGGGCCGTGCCGATGGACTAGGAGCAGAGAAGGATGGATGTGAGGCTTGGACCGTGGGACCTGAGTGTCGGAGGACCAGCTGCAGTGGCTGACATCTGGGACGTCGGCGAGCGGAAGAGGATGTGCGGCGGTTCGTGGGCTGGCGCGGTCAAGGACCTACCAGACACGGCCCAGACGGTGTGCTGCTTTGGATGGTTTTTGGGTTTGGGCCTCACAACCCGGGCGGAGCTTCCAAGGGAGCGTGACGGCATGTGGCGAATCCTAGAGCTTGCGTCGGAGCGACGACAAGTCCAGGCAGGAAGTGGGGCCATCCGAACATAGGGACAGGTTGTTCCACAGTGCTCTAGGGCAAGCTGGCTCGCTTGATTAGTAGTAGGGACCAATTAAGGGCTAAACTGAAAAATTGTAATAAATGGTTAAGAGGGTCATGGCAGCCCCTCTTCTCACCACCTCCTTCATTTTCTCTCTTCCTTCCTTTGCTCTTAGGGTTAGTGATCCATTAGTGAGAGAGGTCCACAATCAAGACACATGGTTGTGTAAACATTGATTTTGAGTGGGAATCAAGGCCCTAACCTCGTAAGTCCTCTGGGATTTGGCTTAAGTTCTTGTGATTTTTGTTTCCCCCACGTTCTTCATGTGTTCTTCTTCGTTCTAGCTTCGATTCTTTGTTTTGTGAGCATTTCGATTCGTTCCTTTTGCGTAGACATGATCTTAGGGATGAGGTGAATCCTTTGACCGAGGAAAATCGTTCGATTCTCCCCCAAAACATAGATCGGGTTGATCCTCCTCCATGACCTAGTTCATAAGCTATTTTGGGGATTTTTTGATTCACCGTTGATTTAGTTTAAATTGATCTTTGACCTTTTGGGTGATGTTTCTAGACTGCCTTGTGACCCTATGGCCGAAATGTTGTGGCAGTTCATCGAAATTTGATTGAGTTCTCTTTGATTTTCATCTCAGGCGATTTTGAACGCGCACTGTCTGTACAGGCTCGGATAATCCGCGGGTTACCCCCAGACAGTCCGGCCATTGGGGCTGAGCACAGAGGGCTGCAATAGCCTGCTCGGTTTCCAGTCGCGGACAGTCCGGGACTGCTTCCTGATAGTGAACAGTAAGTTTTTCTCTCGGTGTGTTTCTCTGGAATTGAACGCCGGACAGTCCGCCTATAATTTACGGACAGTCCGACTCTGAGTTCCTGACAGTGTGCAGTTTCTATCAAGTGTATTGTAGCTCATTACTGTGTTCCGGCGGACAGTCCGTACCTCTGCCGCGGATAGTCTGAGCCAGTCTCTGCGGACAGTACGTCCATCGCCAGACCACAGACAGTCCGGGTCTGTGCAGTGTGCACTCGTTCGTGCTTTGCTTCCGCGTCTTCTCCGGTGTTTCGAGTATCCCGCTATGTCTCTCTAAGCACCCAATCTCCAGTAGATTCGTGAATATCTCGTCGGTGTTTTGATTCGCTTCTTGGGATCGTGTTTGGGACAGTGGTCGCAATTAATTTCGAAAAGAAATTTTTGAGGCTCCTATTCACCCCCTCTAAGTCGCCTCTCGGTCCTTCAGTCCTTTGATTGATAAAGATATCGAAGCTATTATTGTGAAGCTTCTAGGCTAGTGGCAAAATATATTTGGACCAACTAGGGACTAGTATCCCAGTACACAACTGCTCAGGAAGTCTGCAAAGAAAAGAAAAATGCAGCAAAGACATCAATACATAATCCATTTTCTCCGCACAGTTTTCACCGATAGTTTGGCCAGAATCGGTGGTGATAATGCTTCACCATCGGTTCAAGATCAAGCAGGACAAAAGTTGGATATAAAACTGATGGTTAAAATTGTTTTCACCCATGGTTTTATGTCGACTACGCTACCTACTAAACAACAGGCAAAGAAAAGAGGTTTCGCCACTGGTTCCAGGTTGAGTTTTTCATGTCTAAATGTAGGCGCATTCTGAGAATGTGTAATAGCCCTATAAATAAGAGATGTGACTGCCCAAAGACAATCATGCCTTCCAACCCTTTCATTTTTAGGGTTAGCCAAGAGAGCTCAAGTGTAACACACCCCACGCCAAAAACTGCTCATATGGCCCAGCTTCTCACGTGCCTGCAAACGCATAGCATCTCTCTTACAGTTTCGTCCTCATTTCATGTAAAACGGTTAACCTAAAGATGCTACGTTTGGAGTGATAAGGATCATAAGCTGGCCCTAACTGTTGTAAACTTCTAAGGTTGCATTAAACCCACTAACCACAGCCACACATGTGCCACATGGGCAACTTCACTACTACTACAGGCTTTTAACACAATGGGGTGTTACATTCACCCCACCTTAAGGGTTGACGCCCTCGGCAGATCACCGCATACATAGCAGATGTCCGGGACCACCCTTTGGTGCACCCTTCCACGGCCGGGCACATGCAGCAAGGGTTGATGCTTTGATACTATCTATAACACTTCGCGTCCAAAAACTACTTATATGTCCCAGCTCCTACGTGGAACAGACATGCAAAGTAGTGAAAATGTGGAAGGGCGTAGGAAAAAATAAAGAGCAGGAAATGGTTCCTGATGCAAATATACAAAAGAGAAAAAATATATATAAATGGTTAGGATAATTTAGAAATAGTATAGGATTCCTCATGTAAAATTATCTTCTATATTTTAGACTTGAGTTTTGAAAACTGTTAGAGAAACGCAACAAATGTGCTCCCAACTATTTTTAGCCACTTGGAAAACTTATCAATTTGCCAAATCTTTTTTGAGAACTAATGGAGATGCTCTAAATATCAGTTTCAAACCGCATCAAAGTTCATTTATAGTATGGTTTAGATCGGTGCTTACAAATATGGATAATTATTTTTATTGATCCGTATCCACATTTGTTTTTTAATTACGATCCGAATTCATATGAAGAAAACTTGTGGAAATGAATTCGGATACTGTTATTTTTGTTTGTATCTAAAAACAATACAGATATATTATTATGTTTCAGCGGATATGGATATAGGATAATTTGGATAACACAACTCCTGAATCGTTCGTTAGATTCATCTAGAATAAGAAGTATCACCTGTAGCTGGTGGAGTTCCAGAACTGAATAACCGGGTTTTCCACAACTGGTATCTTGAGACATACAACTATTAGTGGAAGAGTTGGGTGGCAAGCAATTGCAGAACAACTACCTCCCGCATATAGTGTGCGAACACGTGTCCTCGTTTGCAAATCCCATATCTGATTCATTCGACACGAGAAGACAGGAAAGCATTACGCATTCAACTAGATTTGTATAGCATTGAAGTGCACACACAACATTACTTAATTACCTGTAGACCACAAAGCGGAATAATAATCACATGGTTACGACCAGGCTTAGAAAAAATATGATCATAGAATAGATGGTAATTTTGTTCAATGGTTGCGATAGGCTGAGCGGAAGGAGAAATTGACCAGACCTGTTAAATTGGTTACGAAAACAATAGAACAAAGTCAGATTGAAGCAGGGTATGAACTAAAGTCGTTTAATAATACTTAGGCCCTGTTTGGATCGATATAGATAGTAGATATCTACTAATAATTATTTATTTGGATCAAAACAGGTATATATAGTGGACTAGATAATTGTTAGTTTGAGCTATAAATAACAACTATCCAACTAGCTGAACCAAATCAGTTAATAACTATTAGCTAGATAATTATTATTATCAGCAGTGAAATCCAAACAGGGCCTTGTTAGTCCCAAATGGGGAATTGAAAGACCAACCTTGAGCCCACCATGATGGTAGCGACTAGTAAAGGTGTTGGCATCGTTCGGGTTAAACTTGACAAGAACCACTGTTTTTTTTTGAATTGTCTGAGAACAGGTGAACTTCTCGAGAACAAGCCCAGTCCATGTCCCAGTCCCAGATTTTGATCACGCCGTCACCACATGCCGATAGCAGGTACGGTTTGGTAGGGTGAATCGCCAACGACACAACAGGATTACCTCCCGCTTTGAATGTCTTTATTTGTTTCTTTGTAATATACGAGTAGACATAAATGTATCCACAATCAGCTGTGGCTACAAACCAATGCATTCGAGGGATGAATATAACCGAAAAATACATTAGTTTTTTGGAAACGATTGGATATATATTGCCCGGTTCCCTCTGGACCTCCTTTTTAACAATTGTTTCCTGACAGTTAATGAAAAGAATCAGTATGCCTGTTCATGAATAATAATAAATAAAATTGCTCCGATCCGATCGCCCATATATATATATATGGTTAAGTGTGTGTGTGTGTGTCTATATATATATATTTGTCTCTCATACGGTCTTCGCAGTTAATAAATAAACTGAATCACCTATTCCATTCCATTACCTGCTTCTCGTAGTCCCAAATGGAAAGATACTTGTCATGACATAACAAAATCCTACAAAGATGAAATTTGAGCGCAAAGTAAGTGTAAGCTAGAACTCATTTTGGTGTTCGGTAATTCATCAACCAGTAAATCATCTGCTCACCAGGGCAGTGTGGGATGCACGTCGATTTCGTGTATGTCTTCAACTGCTGCCCTGGATTTTAACTGAGACAACCAAAAAGTATTATTTGTCACCACTCACCAGATATCGTGATACATCGTCTCTAAATTGTCCGTGGTAACTCTTCATCAGTACGTTCCTACGTACAGGCGGATATTAAAGCACTCACCTTGGGGGCAAGCCGTAGTTTTTCCCCTTCTGGGGACGACGACACAACGACAGCCGTCAATATTGCAGCATGCACCTCGCCACCCAACTCTTCCACTCGCTTCGGTAGATCATCATCATCATCAATTTTGGGGTCATTGCCAATGTTTGAGATCACATCTTTCAGGTCGTTCTCGTTCACCATGGCGACTATCAGTATGTCAAACATGCCTGCGTCCAGTGGCGGCTGCTCTGGGCATACCATTATCACATTTGAAGTGCCAGTGGACATTGGTTCCATAATGCGTTGGTGGGTTAGACACTTATACATATCTGGAAACTGTGGTATAATCCAGTAGGTCACATAACGATCTGTCATGTTAGTTATGTTCACTGGGCACTTGAAACCCGTTTTCGCCTCGAAGAAAAAGCAGAGCTCCAGAGGGTGGACATCGAACATCTCACTCTCACTTAACCCAGTACTTAATAACTGCAACATAACACGGTAGTAGTGAGACACAACATGCATATAGTCGCGAATGGATAGAGTTCATTCTAGCTTCCACCATAAAAAATACTTTTTCCTCCTATAACAATAACATTTAGCAGTAAAAATACATACAACTTGAGGTATCCATTGAAACCAAACAATTCTTATATGTTGTTTCCCTCACAAAAAAAAATGGAACGTGCAAATAAAATATAACATATATCCACACATGAATTGAAAAAGAAAAATAATGGTATTATGAACTACAAATAGTGGTAGGGGTGTTTGGTTTTCCAGTAGTATAGAAGAGGCCGGAAGTACTAAAATAGCAAAATGTTTAGAAACAACAAGATATTCGATAACATATATAAATCTAAAACAATGTGTAGGACCACGAGTTGAATCTACAGAAGGAAAACAAACTGAATTTACTCTGCAGCACTTCCAATACATAAACAAGTAGAAGAAAAATCGATGGTTAACCCATAAATAATTAGGCAAACACAGCTAGCTAACGTATATATAGTATAATAGTTCACTTTTAGGGCTGTATGCACCTATTGGAGTGGGTCATACATGCATTGCTAATAGCTATGTGGCCAATTTTTAACTCTGAATATCAATTGTCTTATTAGGACCTGTGTGATGCACATGGCTAGTTCTTAGTTGGGGCTAAAAATTAGCTCAAATTTACTATGGCTGGCTAGTTATTAGTTGTGGCTAAAAAATAGCTCAAATTTACTATGGCTGGCTAGTTATTAGTTGGGGCTAAAAATTAGCTCAAATTTACTATGGTTGGCTAGCTAATTGGCTAACAACTAGTTGAAGATTTAGCTAAAAAAATAGCCCACCTATATATTAACCTTACTGTTTAGATGTACTAGAGCTGATTTTAGCAAATTTTTGGCTAGCTAATAATTAGCTCTCATATCAAGCAGCCCCTTAGTCGATCCAACAAGGCACTTGTACAAGTTGAGGTAAGAATGTACTAGGATATCGCAACTTGAAAAGAAAGCAAATCTAGTTTCTCTAAACTATTGTTTGATTACCCTTGCACTCGGCAACTGTACGAGGAATATAATAATTGATTCAATACGGATGGATATTGCTTGAGCTTGGTGGTTGTTTATGTAAGAGTACGTGGCTTGGAAGGCAACAGGCCTCTCCTATAGTAAAGGAAGGCCATAAGTATTAGAGATAATAAGAGTTATATTATGACTCAGTTTGTTTATCTGAAAAGAAACGCTGATTTTGGATAATGCTAATTTGTTGTGAGAGAAAAACACTGTTCTATGGTTGAAAAAGCCTATATATATAAAAGGCATTGACCCACACCCTGTGTGAGCTGATTTCCCTAATTGTACGTAGTAATATCATGAGTCCGAGTCCCTTTTTTTCACATCCAAATTTCTCTCCCGCACCACCGACTCCACAGCCACCCACCTCGCATTGTCCCTCCGTGTGATCTTCTCTGCACGCGGGTCCTTTCCACGCGCATGCTTGTTGTGCTTGCGCTCATCTCGCGCGTGATCTCTTCCTCACCACAGGCTCTATGTACGATCACATGCATCCTCTGTTCGCGCCTTTCGGGCTCCTCTCTACCAGACACTTGTCCACCCTGCCAATCCTATCACGGCCGGCAAATATACCTCCTTCTCCTGCCAAACCTCCTGTGCCTCTAGCAACCCTACTCTCCTTGCTATTGGCTCCTCCACCCTCCCTACCACACCTCCAGAAAGTCTGTTAGTCCTATTTTTCTCAACCTCTTTGCCACTATACTAACTGACTATTAGCAGAGGTGGTTGCCATAGGACAATGGCATCTATCAATTAACAAGACAGACTTTCTAGGGTGACCGTGTCTCTGCAAATAGCTATTTTCATTGGCATGTTTTGGGTACCGTACATCTTTAGAAATCGATTCCTTGACCTTTTCATATGGGCTCAAGTAAGACAAATTTTATGCCAAAATTGGAGCTCATCGTGATCTACGGCTTTGTAGTTGATACGCTTTTTATTTTAAAACTGTCTAGAGGCACAACAGTTTGTTTTTAGTTCTCAGATTTTAAAATTTTGAATTACAATTTTGCAAACAACCTCATGATGTTTACATAGTCTATACCTAAGCTGTAGTTAATATGATCTACAGCTTCGTAGTTAACAAGTTTTCATTTTGAAGTCATTGAAGCTCCTAAATATTTGTGCTATGTTCTATGATTTTGAAATTTAAAGTTTAGAATTTTCAAACTATATCGGATGATGTTCACATGATCTATAACAATGTTGAACTTGTCACCACAATCTATAGTTTCCTAGTTGACAAGATTTCGATTTAAAAACTTTTAGATCGAGTCACAGATATTTGTTTCGAAATTCATAAATCATGTGATTAAAATTTTCTAATTTTTCAAACTATCTCAGATAGAGACACAACCTATAAAAAAATTATAGGGCTCGACGAGATCTAAAACTTTATAGTCGAAACCTTTTCTCAAAATCATTTAAGGCCTAAAATATTCAAAACAAAATTTCCAAAACGTTAATATAAAAGAAAAGCATCCTCAATTCAGAGTCATAGATTAGTGTTTCTTTACTAGTGTTTTCTCAATTGTACGGTTGGTCGTAGTAACGTAAACTCACCTTAGTGTTTGTCTTTCCTAGCTCCTTGGATGCAAAGATTCTCATTGGCTTGCATGCTTTTTTGGCCTGTCGATATTGCTGGTAGGACTTACCAAATGCTGATTGTTCTCGATAGGACAGTGCAGAAGGAACGGTCATGGGGTGCACCTCATCCACCGACTGAAAAATCAAGTGCGTACAATATATCAAGTAAAAAAAAATGAAGGTTGTGGCAGCCTGTATACCGAAATTGATCATACCTGCCCAGTTGATGAACTACTTGAGACACTTCTAACTAAGGAGCAGGAGACTGGTGAAATATCCTTCTCTTTAAGGCTAGATATAATATACTGTATATCAGGCCTGTTTTTTGGCTTATCGTCCATGCAATTTATACCTATCTCAGCACATACTTTTACTTGTTGTAGTAGTGATTCGCTCTCTGATGTCCCAAGTATGTTCGTCCAAATTTCAAGCACCTACAAATTTCACAGCCAAGGTGTCCCCTTTTAAACTCGGGAAACAAAATATGTATAAACCACGTATACTTGATGTAGATTTGGAAACTGTTGGCAGTGATAGATAGCACCAAACAAGTTAGGGTTTATTAGGTTGCTTATCCATGTTGTGTGCCAAAAGGTGCTATAAGCTAAATTTTTGCCTTTTTCGTATAATTGGAATTCATTTGGTTGGGTGCTAAATTCTGGCTTGGTAGCCTGGCCATTTCTATAGTTCATTTCGGTGAACAAAGTCCACCAAAGTACATTCCATGGCAGTGGCACACTTAGGTGAAAACCAATTATGCCCTTAGTTCAAACAAATATAGTCATGCATTATCTTGAAATAATATAAATGATCATTATTACCTTATCAACACTGGGGCATTCCTTACATCCCATGAGTATCTCTATGATTATAACACCTAGG
The DNA here is from genome assembly GCA_038502445.1 of Eremochloa ophiuroides. NCBI lineage: Eukaryota > Viridiplantae > Streptophyta > Magnoliopsida > Poales > Poaceae > Eremochloa > Eremochloa ophiuroides. The sequence goes on from JAHLJS010000167.1 coordinate 200,685, forward strand.
CTATATATATCTGTTTTCGGTGTGATTGTTCCACTTTTTAAAAATTCGGGTGCCAAGTATGGCCTGCATGAATAAAATGATGTAATAAGTGGCAAATGAATGAATCGATATGCAATAGAGCTGGTTGATGTGTGACAAAACAGATGGACATCTTGTAGAGAATTAGGTAGCGCCTACCGTGTCCCAATTATGTTATTAGTGATAGTTCTGCTTTTGGTTTCACTTAAACACCTTGATATACCGAAATCAGCAATTTTAGGCACCATGCTATCGTCAAGTAGTATATTTTGAGGTTTGAGATCCCTGTGAATAATATACTGCTGGTGGAGATGACCCACACCCTCACAAATCCCCCTAATTATTTGGTACCGCTCCTTCCACGTTAGTCCGGAAGATGGCTCTGCAAAGAGTATACCATAATTAAACCAGTTAATTACTATTATCAGATCAGATGACCAGTCCAATAGAAGTGGACTGCACGGTATATGCAAGTCCAATATATTAGCAAATGTTTCTTCGCTAAACTTTGGCATGGCCAAAATGCAGACGTGACACTGCACAGAATCAATGGCCACTTTGTGTAAAATCATTATAAAGACATATGGTCTTACCAAAATATTATATATCTTTACAAATTGTGGTGTTTAGGTTTAGTTTTGACAATCACCATGAGTATTGTATTCTATTATGGACAATGTATGTAAACTCGCTATGGTACTCGATGAGTGCATCTTGCCTATATAAGAATAATATAGAGACGAAGCTTCGCTTTGATTATCCAAAATAAAAAAGTACATAACACCCACCACTCCCCTCCCCCCCCCCCCCCCCCCCCCCCCCCCACACACACACACACACACAATGTAAAAGTGATAGATCTTACCAGTAAGATAGTTGGCAAGGCTCCCTTTACCTAGGTATTCAAAGCAAAGCAACATTTGCCGTTTTTCTGCAAGGACACGTTTTCCTTCATGCTTTACGACTACATGTTGTGTCTCAGAACAGTACCCTATAAACCGTACTATGTTTTTGTGCTTGACCTCCATGAGACAAGCTATCTCACTTTGGAAGCCTTCCTCGAGAATCTCAATTGTGTTACGAAGTTTCTTCACAGCAATGACCATCCCATTTCGAAGCACTCCCTGCAGATCAGAACAGAACTATTATCGGCATGTAAGGTTTGTGACCATATGATGCATGAGCGAAGTTGCCAGCATATATACCTTGTAAACCGATCCAAAACCACCGATGCCAACTAGTAGATCAATGGAGAAATCTTTTGTGATGGCCTTCAAAACCAAGTAAGGTAGATCGATTGGATCCACGCTTTCATCATCTAACAACTTCTCTAGGTCAAGATATGTACTGTCTTGGTAAATGTCCATCAGGGGAGTACACTTGGACAGGACGATGGATATATATTACAGTTGCATGGCTGCACAGATGGATCGCGCTTCCGCTTTGGTGGGTCTAATAACAGTAGCAAATGGTAATCATAGTCGTACTGTATTAATTTTGGCTACTTTGAATCATGCGAGAGGCGAAAATATGTATATATAGGAGGAAAACTATAAGAAGGTAGCAAATCTGTGAAAGAGACAGATAATTTCTTCATTGACAAGAAAAATGGGAGGTGACTGTGGCAGGGACAAAATTTAACGGAAGGAACAAGAAAATCAAGCTATACTTACTTGATTTATCGGCATAGTACAGGGTGGCCGGCGCGGAAGGTGTTCGCAGATTGTTAGGCCGTGAAGCTTTCAAAGAGTCCACGCGGCAAAGGGTTCCCTAATTTATTTCAAAGGAGCATATCCCCAACAGGCACAACGGCGGGCTCATCGATCCGGTCTTGTTGTTGACGATAGCATATGTTCCTTTGATGTTCCAAACACGTTCCTCCAACTTTCAAGAACCTAGGAATTCCACAATCGAAGTGCGTTTAGACATATGTGGGGCAGGCAGCAAGGACGAATGGTTCATCTGAGTAACTAATACTGTTTAGATCCACTATTGTCACGCCTCTGGTCACTTTGACCCATTGACACCAAAACAAATGGACTTTAAAAGCAAGTCCATAGTCCAGTTCCAATATATTCTCTATGCGGTTGTAATATGTTTGCTTATTCCCATTCAGGCCTGTGGCATCTATACGGACACCACTATTTTGGTTGGTGCTCCTTTTGTCTTGGGCCACTGTGTAAAATGTATTCTACCCTTTGTAAGTGAGAATATATCACGATGGTTCACTAGCCAACAAATATAGTTGCTCATTTTGACACCCCAAATTTTACTATTTTAGAAATAGAGATAAAATGCTTTAATTTTGTATTTTGGAGTTCATGTAAAGATAGGGAAAATAATTTTTCATTTAAATAAAATTCATCTTAAAGTTTAGCAACATGGTTGTGCACTCATGTCGTTACATCTGTTACTGTGTGGAGTGGTTTTGTATGAAAAATCCAAAATAAATTTAAATAGCTTTTGAAAAAGGATTTTGAAAATAGATTTTGAAGTGATAAAAAAACAAAACCAAGCTTGAATAAAAATATTTTGAAAAGGTGAAATGTTTGTTTAAATGAAAATATTTAAGTTGTAATACTTTCGAAAGAATTTGTTTTGAAATAGATTTGAAAGAGGATTCCAAACTCCTTTTTTTTTAAAAAAAAAAAGAACAAAACCCTCCCTTCCTCTCTCGGCCTGGGCCCAAGGCCTCTCTCCCTCCCCGCTGGCCTGCTCTCCCGCTACAGCCCAGCAAGCACCAGGCCTACTCGAGCGCTCTCCCCTCTTCCCGCTTGGGCCGAGCCCATGCAGCAGGCCCGCGCTTGCCCTCTCTCTTACTAGCTGACCCCGCAACTCTGTAACACCAACACGTGGGCCTGCCTCGTCAGCCCCTCATCCTCCCTTTCCTTCTTCCTCCTCGGTCTCCTTCCAAATCCAGAGCACGCCGTCGCCTTCCATACTCCCTCTGGCGATTCCGGCCAAATCCACCCCCTTCCTTGGATGGCGCCACTGCGGGCCTATAAAAGCCGGTGCTCCGCACAGCTCTACTCCCATCTTCGCCTTCGCAGCCACCTCTCCCGAGCACAGCCGCAGCAGCCACCTAGGAGCAGAGCTCCGCCGCCGCCATCAGAATCATCAGCCGGGGCTTCTCTGTTGCAATTGAACCCTTCCGGAGCGTCACAGTAAGGTAAGAAAGCTTTCCCCTTCCTTTTTACTCGCCGTTCCGCCCTCCCAAGCCACCCGCAAGCTCGCCGGAGCTACAGAGCCACCATTGCCCACGCCACACCCTAGCTAAGTCGCCTCGTCCTAGAGAGAAGCCCTAATAATGTTCCGCGAGTCGCCCTCTTGCTCCCGTGCTTTTTCCGCGTGAAATTGAGCACCGAAGCCCCTAAAACCACCTATTCCGACCGACTTTTGGCAAGAGTGGCGCCGCTCATCCTCCGTGCCAGTCGGCAATCCCTCCCTCTCCTCTCTGATTCTAATCTGAGCCGTAGATTCGTAATCAGACAGCTTAAATCGGTAGATACCCTTTCGCCGAAACATTTACAAAAGAGGCCCTCCGGCTTTTATATATTGAACCCGCAGTCCTTAGCGGCTATCGTAGTTTACGCTTTTGAAGTTTGAAAGCGCATTCCCTTCGGTATAGATTCGAAATATGTATTCTGAAATTACAAAATTGCCACTAGTCTTATTTTATGCGTAGTTTCTCCGTTTTAGCTCCGTTTTGACCCGTTCAACATGCGTTAGATTCGTATTTTCAAACTCTACGTGTTAGTGATACTTCCAGATCTTTTCAACTCTTTAGTTTTGTGGTTAGATTTAATCTATTATTTTTTGCAAATAAAAAATCTTGTGAAATTCATAACTTATTCATTTTTAACTCCGAATTGATTCGTTCAATTGCGTTGGATTCTGATTCTCGTAGGTTGTTTAACATGTTTAGAGCTCCTAAATTAAATATTAATTTAATAATCTATTAATCACTTGTTTTATAAATAAAAGCAAATCCTCTGGTAGTTGCATCTTTTCAACCATAGCTCTGTCTAGTGTGATCTTCGCGTCTGTGTGTTCGTAGCAACACATATATTCATTTTATAACCTTTTAAACTTCTATTTTCATTGATTTGTGTATTGTTCTAATAGAATGTTATACTTGTATGCTATGCATGTATGTGTTGGATGTTTGTGTGGTGCTATTTGATCATGTCCAGTCGGTGAGAATTACGTGGTCATCAAGAAGCAGTCTTCGGAGGTTTGAATCAGAGAAAGGATCTCAAGTTGAGGGAAGTGTAACATCGATCATCCTTGTTGTCCTATTCACTATAACTATTAATTTCATACTGCATGTGTCTACCTTGTTAACCGCAGATATTAGTGGTTACCAAAAGGTGCACAAGGAAAGCCTCAGTTGTAGAATGGCTTCTTGTCTCTATTTCGTGTGTACTGTACCACTTTGTTAGAGAGTCTCCATTCGTATAGCTGCTTATACTTGTGGCTACTAACTTATTAGGGGGAGTCTTTTGAAAGACTTCATAGTGAACCCCGCTGACCTTCCTTGGAAGTGGGTCAAGAGGCTGATCACCTCGTGAGAAAGGGTAAATCATGGCTCATGGTGAAAGTGCACAACCTCTGTAGAGTGTATAACTGGTATATCAGTCGTGCTCACGGTCACGAGCGGCCTTGGACGTCTTATGGAATAGAGATAATGGAATAATGATAACTAATAACTAGAATCCTAGAAAGATTCTCTTGATGTTTTTGCTACTCATTAAATCATGTTTACCTGATCATGTGTTTATATGGGCTTATTCAATTTGCTGCTACTCAAATGCTAAAAGATGACCTACTAAAAGCTAATGCAGTTAAACCAGTGTCTATTCTTTTGAGCCTCATGAACCCATGTTATATTTGTTGAGTACAATATGTGCTCACTCTTGCTTTATCAACAACAATAGTTAGGCTTGTGATCAACTAGTCAGCTATGTCCCTGTGGAGTTGGCGTCTACACCTAAAGATCGGAGTGTCTTCCTGCTGTTTGTTACGTAAGGTTATATTCTCTATATTACTACGTTACGTATTTAAGCATTGTCTTTTGATATTACCTTTTATTTGTCGGCTTATTGTAATGCCTCTGGTATTATTGCTTAATTAAACTGCCATGTCATCATGTTTAAAATTTATCATCTACATATGATTGTGCTTAGGGTTCCTAGAGTGCCTTTATTATGCTTGTGGATGATTGTGCAAAGTGAATTCCTAATTGAAATTAAATAAGAAATCAAATTAAGCCCTAGAGTTGACCTAAAACCCTAATTCAAAATCTACAATGAATCTGATGAAGGTGTCTTAATGAAAGTTGTAGAACTTTTAAAATGGAACAACTTTTATTCTTGGAGATTTTGAAGTTACATTATAGAAATTCAAATTAAACTCAAATTACTATGTAGGAATTCAAATTTGAAACTTCAATTTCAAAAATATTGAGAATCTGATAAAACTTCCTTAATAAAAGTTGTAAAGATCACTGAGAGGAATAACTTTTATATTGATCATTTTTCAACTTGTTGAGAAAAATTAAAAGTAATTTTAGGAATTCAGTTTGAAATTCAAACCCTACTTTTACCCCCTTTGCTGAAAATTTGACAGAATTTGAATTTCATGTCAAAAGTAAAAATGATCTACATAAAATTCTCTGCAACTTTGGTATTCATCATTTCCTTTGATTCGGCCGGGATGAGGATCAATTTGAATCAACTAGCTTTTGACCTATTAGGCCTACTACTGTAACTAGAGGGGGGGGTCCCCCTGTTCTTCTTCTCCGGCCGTACGTGCGTGCCGCGTCCGGCGCCGAGTGTCGTCCGGCCGGCGTGGGCACGCCGCGGCGCTGTCGAGCGGCTGAGGGAGGGCCCGGACACCCCTCGGTCTTATCCCACCCCTTCCCTGCCCTTCAAAAGGCGACGAGCCCCATCTATTTCCCATTCTTCCTCCCGCGGCCGCCGACGTGCTCATCTCGGTCCTCGGCCAAATTCGCCACCCTCTCGCCACCTCCATGCCTTCTAGCTCGCAGTCAGCTAGCCAGCATCACTGCGCACCTTTGGCACCGCTTGTTCCTAGCTGGGGTCTCGTGGAGTCGTCGGGGCGTGCAGCGGCGTTCACGGGTTGCCACCGGAGCTCCGCCGCGGCCGTTCTCTTCCCGTCTGGTCTGCTAGAGTGAGCATCTTCCTTCTCGGGGTAGCGTTTTAGACTCCCGTGGTGGTGTAGTTTCTGATATGCATGATGGCTCATGGTGTGGCGCACCAGGTTCATCGGAACAGGTCTTCGTCATCGACGGCCGAGCCGTGTCCACCGCCGTCATCGTCAAGCCGTCCTCACCGCGCCGCCTCTCCGTCAACCAACTCGTCCGCTAGTTTCATGGTGAGCTTCTGAATCTCCCCGATGCATTTTCCTTAACGCTACCCTGTCCCACCGGCCGGAACAGTTTTGCCATGCCGCCGGGATCCGCCATGGGCGAGCTCCCGCTCGTCGGAGGCGACTAGAGCTAGGGCTAGGCCCTTAGGGAGTCGGCTAGGGTCTCGGGGTAGGTGTTCGGCCGATTGCGCTCGCCGTTAGGACCGCCGGCGGCGAGGTCCGCGCCGTGCCGCGCGCACGCGCGCGCGGCAGCGTCGGCCAGAGGTAGGAGACGGGCCTGACAGGGGTGGCCCGCCTGTCAGCGCCCGGTGTGAGAGTGAGAGCGCGTGCGTGCGGGGGCTGACGGCTGGGGCCGGCCTGTCAGCGACCCTGCTCGGAGGCGTGCGCGCGCGGGTGCTTGCGGGCCGTGCTGGGCCGCTAGTTGGCTTAGTGGGCCGACTCGTGTTGGTTTCGTTTTCCAATTTCCCAAGGAATTATAATGAGGTTTTCCATTTATATTTCTAATGAATAGTACCGTGGTTTCACAATTTTGTGTGGATTTATTTACTGCTCTATAAATGATGGGAAATTTTGTGTAGGCTCTCTGAAGTATGTAGTATTTTGTAAAAATATTAAAAATGTGGTTGGATACTTTCTGTAGTAAGTAGAAATCAGCACTTTAATTGATAAATAAAACTTTGGTGATTTTTAATAATTTCTGTATTATTCCAAAAATCATGAAATTTGTTGTGCCACTATTTGGTACTGAAATCTATCTGTTGGTGGAATTTGACATCAAATCGAAATATTTAAATATTTATTAAATTATATGTTGGATTAAATGATTAATAAAAGGAATAGGAAATGAAATAATTATTGAATGGTGTGATTTTTGAATTGATTGAGATTCTAGGTCAATCACCTTTATGACCTAGGGCATGATGAATTAGAATAATCATGGTTAGCCTATGGTAGGGTCTTGATCACGTGTGTGCATTATTTATTATTGAATTTTATCTGTCATTTCATGTGCATCGTATTCATGCATACAATATTGCATACGTGTAGTGACCGAGAACCCGGAGGTGAAAGCCGAGGGTCCAGCTGAGGAGGTTGCTCCGGAATTTGTGCAAGGCTTTGATATTTGTGGCACCGACCCGGACCCGATACTCTACACTATCCAAGGCAAGCCTCGGTGCATTTGTCCCTCCCCTTGTTGTTTTAAAAATGTTTATCACTCGAGTTAATTAATTGCATTAGGTTAATAGGAGTTGGGTGACAACCAATTGATGCATTACCATCCTTGAATACCTGACAATACCTGAGAACCTGATTTATTAAAAGTATTGAAAAATGCTTAGTCATGCCTAATGGTTAGTTTTACAAAAATGCTATTTTAAGTTGTGATGATATAAAGCACAAGAATCACTTTATGGGACTGGTTATGTCCTTGTTGGTTGGCAGTGTTCCTAGCTAGTTCATTGTCATCAACGAGGAAGGGTTTTCCTGCTCGGTGATCGTGGCATTGGGTTAGAGTCCCAACAATTGTCACCGACGGAAATGGGATTTGAAAACCGAAGGGACGGGAGTATTTGGGTTAGAGTCCCAATGCACTATCGCCGTCGGAAAAAGGTTTAGGGACCATTCGTTGTAGGCCTGCTGGATCGAGACTTTGCAACTAGCCACATACTATGGGAAGCCTCCGACTCCGGTGGCTCTACTGCTGGAACCGATAACCACGCACTGGGGGTGGAGAGATGGCGAGAGTACCGTGTACCCTCGTGGCCGTCATGCCTGGAGACGAGAGGAGTGCTATGCTCTCAGGTGGCGCAGGACCGGTTCCGGGGTATGAAAAGCCGTGGTAGGCGGGGTTGGCGTATGCAAGTTTAAGTGTTACATACGCAGTGTTGATAGGGATCCCCAGCTGGGTATTAATCGATTCGAATCGTCGTTGCTCCTCGGTTATGGAGACTTGATCCTTCGACCATTCAGCGAATAATGGTTCGGAACTAGGATGTTTTGAAATGAATAAAGATATATTGAAAGAATGATGATGGACATTGGAAAGTACTTAAAATTTGGTAATGATTAATAATATTATGAAAATAAAATATTGAAATAGGACTAGTAATGCTTTTCCCGCAAAACTCTTGAACTCTTGCTAAAGCCTTACCTTGACTCCTCTCAGCCTGCATTCCTGAGTCTAATTTTACACCTTTTATCTGGTAAGTCTTGCGGAGTACCCATGTACTCAGGGTTTGTTAAACCCCGTTGCAGGTAGTGAGCAGGAGCCTGAAGTCTGTCTTGCTCCGTGCTGTGTCACTATTATCCAGGAGAGCGAGGAAGAATAAGGTTGAACCCGTGGGCAGGGTTCGCGTACTACTTATCTATCTTGTTGTACTATTGTTCTACCGCTACTGCTACCTCTTTGATTATGATCTGTAATAACTGCACCTAATTTCTATTTGAACACCGGTTTGTAATGTTAAGTACTATTTAATCTTTCGCACTTTTACTCTGATGTATTTTATTATGAAATGTTGTAATCCTATAATGGCTTCGCAATGGGATCCTGTCGGAGATAACGGGTGCTTATGTAGCCCGGCAGAGCCCGCCTAGGTCACTTGGAACACGAGCCCGGCTGTCAGATGTCATTAGTGGCGATGACAGGTGCCTATAGGCCACGTGATTTAGGTGCCTATAGGCGATGACACTTATGTATGTGACTAATCCTTGGGCGCACATAAGATTATGCATTCAATTTTATCCTTAAAATTGGGTGTGACACTCATCAAGACTCTCATCACCTTGAGATTTTTTTCGCAACCAACCGCTAAAAGTTTCCACGCGGTGACGTGTAATCCAAGCTTTAGTTTTCCCTGCAAGCTCTGATATTAGGATTTCCTTATGTGCCTCGATATACAGAGCCACCAATGAAGAGTTTTGCAGAACCGTGTAGTGTGTTGTATTGAAATAATCATCGTCTGTACTGATATTTGTTTTCTTCTCTACTGTTCCCTTCCCACTTAGTCTCCCCTCATATTACGATTCAGGAACACCAATCAGGTCAAGGTCAGGAATGAAGTCAACATAGATCTCAATGACCTCCTCTTTTCTATAGCCCTTTGTGATGCTTTCTTCTGGCCGAGCACGATTGTGTACATATTTCTTTAGGACTTCCATGAATCTTTCAAAGGGAAACATGTTGTGTGTTGATGGTAGTTATTGAGCATTTTAAATCATCAATTAGCTATGGAAAAGGGCATGAAAACATCCTCAAACATAGAATATGGTATAAACTGATAGAATTTCATGTTTTTGGTGAATCAATGTTTTGCAGGGTGTTATCAGGAAAAGAACCAAAGCAAACCCACATTGCAGACTAATACATCAAATTACATGGCGAAACCATGTCAAGAATATTCTAGAGAATACCAGAGACTAACCAGAAGAAGATGGGCTCGATTGGCCACCAAAGTGGATCGGTCGATCCTCCCCGAGGCCCGTTTGATCTCCCCTTCGACATGGACTCTCCCACCTTTGAGGATTAATCTCCACCATTGTCATAAGTCTGTTTGATCCAAGGGCTACGGTTCATCCCACCGGCCTATATAAACAGCCCTAGACCCTAGGGTTTCATAACAAATAACAGAGAAGAAAGAAAAAAAAGAAAATAATTACATCTGAAGGAGACGTCTTCTCCACCAGAGATTAGGGCTAGACACTCAAAGTTCTAGTTTGGACATAGCTAGTTAGATTCAAGTAGAGTTCAGCCTTCGGCTCAGGATTCTTGATCTCCTGTCTACTAGAGGCTGATAATTCCGCTGTATTTCCTCTTGTTAAGACTTTATTCTATTTCAGTACTATTTTTCGGTTTGTTATGTTCCTAGTTTACTCTAGTAGTATATTTGATATATTCATGATTGATAATGAGTTTATACATGAGATCGCAAAGTGCTTAATTCAATACTTGAGTGAGTTAAGTGGTCGACATTATAGAGGCATGGTGCTTAGATACTGTTTGCCTGCGAATGCACTTTATATACTGGATCATGTGGTAGATCGTAGATGTGATACTCCCATTGAGTCCTTTGTAGTCCACTCACCGTATGTAGACATAGTAGAACATGATTATGATGGTAGACTTGCTCTGTTCTTGATCTTCCTGAGTAATGTTCCTTATGCATAGATAATGAGTCATTATGCTATACATGATTGTATATTTGGTAGAGTAGATGAAAGACTTATTAAATTAAGAATAACATAAGAGTTCAATCTCTTAACTAATTTTCTGGTTTGGTTGACTTTAATAATGAGTAGTCCACGCCTATCTCTGGAAAGTTATCTAAGCATTTATCATAACCATATATATCTTTATCATTGGCTTACCCCTGTTTAAGAAAGTGCTATGTGATCGATTTCTATCATAAGTAATGTATTTGCATCTATCCACTCATGCCTAGCCCCATACCTTCTCCCTATGGTAAAAATATAAATTGACAATGCTGGAATACTCGAGTAAAATGCTACAATGGTATACATTAATCTTTGCGCTTGCAGATACTTTGGATTTATGATTAGTTTATTATTGTTCTCTCTAGTCACTTGTATTCGTAATTTTCAAACATGTCTCTTATATTCATACTAGGGATGACAACTTAGTTATTGTAAGAGATATAGGTTAAAGAGAGGTGGCAAAGAAATTAACCAAGTGACACGTTAAGAAATACCAACATTGTGTAGGAACATAGGACTGAGAATACTAATTTTCTTGACCAGGTGAATTAGGAGGTGAGTCATGGTATTAAACAAGGATGAGGGAACACCAACTCAAAGCTGACAAGACACTGAACCACATCATTCTGTAGCTTTGCTAGATCCAATGGGTTGATTGCCTTCTGAGAAATTGCAATGAGGAATGCACATAGCTTCATGGTGGCTAAACGTACATTTGGAGGTAAAATTCCTCTTAAAGCAATGTTGATGGTAGTTATTGTATAATTTTACCCGTCAACTAAACATGAAAAATGGTTCAAAAGCAATCCCAAACATAGAGTAGGATTTAAATTGACAGAATTCCACAAGTTTTGGTAAATCTGTGATTTGCAAGGATTAAATAGGAAAAGAACCAAACAAGGACTGTTGGCAGTTACTAACGCTATCACAAGAGTGTAGACAAATCTATCCTTTAGCAGTGGTGATACTTCTCAACGCAATCAATGGGGTTGTCAATCCCTATGCTCAAAGTATGTGGTTGTTGACACTCATAACGTCGCTACCAGGAATAGAGTTCTCCCTGATAACTGTGCCAAAAATGCTTATGGGTATGGCTCTATAGGATAGAAGATGGGATTCTACAAGCACACAGAACTATCGTGTAGCACTTTACCTAAGAGTAGCAGGTGTCGAATTTATATTTTTCCAAAGGAAGGCGGGGTGGTTGTGATTCTTAGGATTTGATAGTCAAGGGTCTAGACATGGATAAATGGAGTAAAAACCTTAGTGAGGATAAATCAATGAGGGATAACTAAGGTGGACACACTAGGTGAAACATCCTTGATTTTTCACGAAGGGAAAATCTACAGAATGAGCTATAATGAGATAAAACCAAAGGATTGATTCCATCACATTATCATATATCAGTTGACATCACAGTCATACATCGTAAGATTACAAGCTTACATGATATTACCTCAATGAGGACACACCTATTACATGGTTAATCTAGCGGAAGCATATCTAGACGTCATCATAGTTGGCAGAGCATGTCATCGAATGAAGACTCCTCCTTCACGAGTATCATCAGAGTTGTTCTTGGCGCAGCATAGTCTTCATCTCCTGAAACAAACTTGAGCGTAGACACGAGACCTTCTATTCCTTCTTACCTCTATATCCTTAAAGGTCAGGAAATCTGCACACCGCCAGGTATGTGTAGGCCATGGTCAGCACCAATGATCTTTAGTGAAAAGAGAAAACAAGGGATCTGGTGATCCAAATATTTGGCTATGGTTTGCATCCTTAGTGCATGCGAAGTAGCATCAAGTAATAAATATCATAATAGTTTGTCAAGTTTTAATCCATCTCAACACCATCTCATCCATCCAGTCCATCCCGATTCCACCATCCCAACCCATATACCATCTCACACACACCTCGCGCTCAATCGACAGACCCAACTCCCTCTTGGGCCTATCTCAACGGCACACTGCCGGACAATCATCATCCATGGGGAGATATGAAAGGTACCGATATGAGCCGGTAAGGGAATGGCCCGATCTTCACAACAGTGGGTCTAAGAACAAAGGATAACTTGCTATAAAACAGTGGATAACTAGCTTTATACCTGACAAAGGTTGGATGCAACCAAGCAACGGGGAGAGAGACAGCGAAACCTTGAGGACTTCGACTCGATCTCCGAACAATCGTAGAACCACAATCCGGAACAAATCCACATAATACGGCACAGCCGAACGGAAACCATAAAGCACGAAGTAGGTGACCTCAGAGAGATCTCTTCACAAGTCCAAGAAGAACAAGGAAGAACGAAGGTGTGTAAGATACACTCAGCAACTCGGTTGCAATACCATATTGGTTTATCAAATGATCAAAGGTTCCCCAATAGCTTAGAGACAGGGGATATATATATTAGGAACAACCCTCCTAGTTGGGTGTAAAAACGAAAAGGAGTTTCTGAAGATAGGCTACGTGAAAGGTCACCACGAAATGAATTGCTGAAGTGATCTCGCGTGACTGTTGGCCTTCAGAGCAGTCTCCACTCATTTGGCAATAACTCTTTATTGGGAAGTCCAAATGATGAACGGTTTGTTGGGTTCAAAAGTAGACTCGAAGGTCTTTCCAACCATGTATAGCATGAACCACGAAACATTACAGATTGGTACAGTTTTGCATGTTAACTTGAACATCAGCAAACTGTTGACCTCCTGAGCAGCTCTGTACATAACTGTTGATTGCGACACCCAAATGAGGTGGGGCTGGTGGCATTGGAAATTAGACTTCACCATCTTTTCAACAAGTCCTCATGGGCCTCTAAAGCCTCAAGGAATCAAGATTTATGGTAGTTTCTTCAACTGGTCTATTTTTTACCGAACTGGTCCATTTTTGCTGGTCTATTTTCACTGTAGCGATTTGATCTTCATAGTCCGATTCAGCCTCCTCTTTGTGTATATACCTAACTACATTCAAAATAGAACATTTAGATAGTATATAATTCTCATTGATTTTTATATATAACCCATAGAGGAAAGCATGCACCTCTTGTTGGACTAATTTCGCTTGCCCACATGTAAGATGCCCTTCATAGAATTGCTCAACTTGAGTAGTCGTTGGCATGTCCTCATCATCCTCTCCCTCTTGAAAAGGAGTCGTCCTCGACTCTAACTCTTCTAATACAAGGAATTGTTCTAGGCCTTCGACATGCAGTATTGTGATAACTTCATTGTCTTCTTCTTCCATCACAGCAAGATGTTTGAACTTATAATCATATAAACCAAGCAGTAGTTTTGTAGGTGGAAACCAAATGGATTTGGAACGAAGCTTAGCTTTCACCTTGAATAGATTCCTAGAACCATTGGTGAATGTTGATTGCCCTGGCGTGGTCTCATCATCCTTCCTCCCTTGAAGAAAAGTCATCCACGACTTTTGTGTACCTGAAAAGAGCCTAGACAAAATAGAGGGTGGATGTACATGATAGTTCCCATAATCTTTTACTTTATTTTGTCCATTTGTTTCTCTACAATTCAAATTCACATTTTTTCCTTTTCCAACTAAGAAATGCCCTTTCAAATTTGGCGAACCTGCAAATACCTTTGAAGATGGAAGCACAAAGATTTCTTTCAATCCAATCATTTGGTTCATATTATCTTCTTTTATCTTGGCAAAATCACATATATCAAAAGATAAGAATGAAACATTCTTGACATTCATATGGCACGGGTCATGATCATAGAAGGACCTATCAAACTCAATGGTTCTAGAAGACGATGCAAAAATTTTTGGTGATTGAATAAAACATGTTTGCACAAAATTTCTTTCTTTTGATAGAACATATGAAGAAGGGAACAACATTTTTGCTTTTGTAGATAAATCCCTAAACAATCTTTTCATCTCAAAATCAGAAAATATGACTCCCAAGAATTGTTACAAAGTTTATTTAACTTCACACCAGCAAGCTAGTCACATGTTATGCAAATAGTACAAACATAGAATTTACTTGCAGCATAATGTCCAATCAAATTGAATGTAAATTTGCAACTATAAGGAGTATTCAGAGATTTCATGGATGATATCTTAAAAACATTCTCAAGTACATTATTGGTCTCAACACGCTTATCAAACATGACATAGCATACATATTCAAGATGAGATATTTTTGCAAAGAATTCATCATGAGTATGTATTTGCACGTTATCAAATGTATTGTTATGCAAAGTATCACAAAGATCATGTATGTTTGAACATAGGTTAACAACTTGTAAAATTTTAGTACACCGATGAACATGTGAAATACTCAATTCAGCACAAACATTTTGGGTAAGGACAACTTCATTTGAACTATGCATTTTATCATAATTACTCACCATTTTATTTTGTAAACTCAGATCTGAATTGTTTTCAATACCTTTTAGATTTTTTGATGGTCCAAGTATCATGGATTGCAACTCTGAAATCTTACCATTATCCATGTCATGATTCAGCGTTTAGACAGCACACAATTGGTTCGAATGGATGGATACCTTCTCACTTCTTTCAACATGTATGGTGGCGTCATGAGCAGCCATCTCTTCTTCATTCTCATTGCAAAACTGCACATTTCGAAAAAGAACTCTAGAAGTAGAGATGATTGGGTTAGCATTGAGATCATTATGCGTAGTATCGCAGTTCATGGTCATCACCAGATTTTCCTCATCGAATATTAGGGGTTGGTCACAATTCACCACTTTCTTTTCTTTATGAGCCTGCATCTCACAAGCAACAACACTTGAAGAAGGTATTATCATGTTAGTAGTACATGATTCATCTTCTTTTCATTCAATTTTTGTGTATCTCTCTCACACTCAATTTTGTAGCTCTCTTCCTCACATATGGTGGAATCTATCATCTTTTTATTTTGAACTCTTGCTCTGAATTTTTGCTAGTGGCACTCTTTCTCACATATGGTGGAATCTCTCGCACTCATATTGTCGATTCTCTCAAGCTCACATTTAGGGGCCGTTCGGTTCCCTATGTTCGCGGCCGTTCCCGGTCATTTAGTACCAGGAACCATTCCCACGACGTGTTAATAGCTGAAGCAGCGTCCGGCCAGGATTTATTCCGAAGACAACCGAACGAAGCCTTAGTGGGATCACATGACTCACTTTTGTTTCCACTCTCACTTGATGTGGCTATGTGGCTCTCATTCTCACATGGGTCTTGATGCACAATCACTTCAATGTCTTGTGAAGCAACATATGCATATGTGTCAAACTTCACCATGTTCTCGGATGGCATTGGAGCAGCAGTGGTTGTAGAAGAGCTTGTAACTAAATCCTTCTCAAATGATATTGAACTTGGAGCTGAAATGGGTTTGCTTCCATAGGATCTTCCATGTGCCTCTTGCTGAATTTTTCTTTTGGTGCACATACAAAAATATTCATCATCAATGTGCACATGGGAGCAAAAACTTTGCCCATGAGCACCTCCTCCATGTTGTCCATTATGGCCAAAGAGACCACTAAGAGAATTGGTTGGACTATAATGTTGTGGAGCTCGATGACTCACTGCAGGAAGATGTTTATCTAACACCCTCTCCATGGCCTCCACCAACGAGTTTTGTAGTTGGCGAAGCTCAAACCGAGTGATTGGTGGCTCCACTTCTCAATGTCGATTACCACGAAAACTCGAATAATATCCTGCCATGTTAGCACTTACACAAGAAAAGTGGAATAGGTAAATTTCGTGGAATTCACACAACCTCACCTCTTACTTACCAATGTTCTTACTCGTTCTCAAGGACTATGAGTGTGCTAAAGTGGCAGTACCGCAGCTGTGATTAAGCGATTGAAATGATTACAAGACGAGAGGTCCGGTTTCAGATATTTGTGGAGCTATAGGTGGCTGTTCAAGGAAGGCTATGGTACTGTAACAAAGTGACATAAACTGCTCAAACAAGATGTAAATGTTGTTGTCTAGTGCACCACAATCTTGAAATTTCAGATTTGAATCTTGGAGTTACACAATCCGCAACACAACCCCTTTCACTTCTCTTCTTTTTTTCTTTTTTTAATAGTTTCTTTTACTTCTCTCTCTTTTTTTTTCTCTGACTTTTTTTCAGCAAACACAAGATAACATATGAGGGGTGCGGATAAGAATTTAAGGAGAGTACGGCGGAAGAAACAACAAAGGTGACAAGCAACAAGATGAACGAAATGAACACTAAGTAATAGTACCACGAAATGGCTATAGAATTTTTGTGGCTTTTTAGTGGGCTGTTGGATATGGCAAAACAAATATATGTGCCGGATGAAAAACAGCAACTAATGGTAAACAAAAGTATAGATAAGTGGATAATAACAAAATCTACCGTGACAACGATTGCTCTGATTACCACATGAAAGGTACTGATATGAACCGGTAAGGGAATGGCCCAATCTTCACTACAGTAGGTTTAAGAACAAAGGATAACTTGCTGTAAAACAGCGGATAACTAGCTTTATACCTGACAAAGGTTGGATGCGACCAAGCAACGTGGAGACAGACACCGAAACCTTGAGGACTTCGACTCGATCTCCGAACGATCGCAGAACCACAATCCGGGACTAATCCACATAATACGGCGTAGCCGAACGGAAACCGTAAAGCATGAAGTAGGGGACCTCAGAGAGATCTCTTCACAAGTCCAAGAAGAACAAGAAAGAACAAAGATGTGTAAGATACACTCAGCAACTCGGTTGCAATACCATATTGGTTTATCAAATGATCAAAGGTTCCCCAATAGCTTAGAGACAGGGGATATATATTAGGAACAACCCTCCTACTGGGGTGTAAAAACAAAAAGGGGTTTCTGAAGATAGGGTACGTGAAAGGTCACCACGAAATGAATTGCTGAAGTGATCTCGCATGACTGTTGGCCTCCAGAGCAGTCTCTACTAATCTGGCAATAACTATTTATTGGGAAGTCCAAATGATGAATGGTTTGTTCAGTTAGAAAGTAGACTCGAGGGCTTTCCAACCATGTATGCCAAGCACCACAAAACATTATAGATTGGTATAGTTTTGCACGTCAACTCGAACATCAGGCTGACTATTGACCTCCTAAGCAGTCTCGACTAATCCGTACATAACTGTTGATTGCGACACCCAAATGAGGTGGGGCTGGTGGCATTGGAAAGTAGACTTCACCAGTTTTTCAACAAGTCCCCATGGGCCTCTAAAGCCTCAAGGAATCAAGATTTATGGCAGTTTCTTCAACTGGTCCGTTTTTGACCGAAATGGTCCATTTTTGCTGGTTCATTTTTCACTGTAGCGATTTGATCTTCATGGTCCGTTTCAACCTCCTCTTTGTGTATATACCTAAGTACATTCAAAATAGAACATTTAGGTAGTATATAATTCTCAATAATATTTAAATATAACCCATAGAGCAAAGCATGCACCTCTTGTTGGACTAATTTTGCTTGCCCACGTGTAAGATGCCCTTGATAGAATTGCTCAACTTGAGTAGTCTTTGGCATGTCCTCATCAAGATAAGAATACACCACTCCCTATCTAGTGAGAAGGACACAGGAAAGGTCCATAGCCGACGAGTCGGCATATGTATCGATCGATCAACCATAACACTCTACAGAGGTTCTACTACTCACAAGATTCTACCATCATCGATAACCGTTGTTATCTAGGCGGAATTCCGGGTGCTTGCTTGCCTAGGTCGATGCCACCCTAGCACTCAGCTCTGGGACACTCCGGATCCAACACCGTAATGCTGAGACTGGAGACGTAGTACCGGGCCCAGTCAGTGGTACTACGCATCTAGGACGGTACAGGAATTCCCGACATCCATCACCGCCCACCCTTATCACCTCTCAACCTAGTAGTAGTGGGATCGCCCTACTAAGTAGTCCAGCCATTCCCCACCCATCAAAGATGAATGAGTAGTAAAGTATTCTCGAAGATCCCGGTCACTAGTAAGTTGTCTAGGTTTGACCAAGCAGGCATCTCCAACTTAGGGGATACTCTCCCAGTGCCATCACGACACCTCCATTCATGGGGTTTCAAACCACACAGGCCATCCATCCCAGAACCAGCTCATATACATTTACCCACCACAGGTATCTCTCATGTGAATGCCCAGGTTGCACTCCCGGCAAGACTTGCTCAAACAGCTCGTCATGTATCCTACTTGGTCGACACAACCCTCACCACACACACCCGAGACACACGTAGCACGCTCATAGTGCACCAGTCTGGCATCCCAAGCCAAACATCCCTAAGGGTTCACCACCAGCACAACATCACAGATACAATGCGAGTGGAGTTAAAGTAAGTATGGTGATGTTTCATGCAAGCAAGCAGGTAGACATATATAAGAGAGCGTGAGCGCAAAGCATGGGTGATATGGTAGAGTGGCTCTAATCAGGGTAATAATGGCTTAGGTAGTAACATGCATCATATACTAGCAAAGGAGTAAATATAAAGCGCTAGCAATTCTAAATATGCCATGTCTAATAGGATTCTCTGAAAGAAGGTGCTGCCATGACACCTGCGTTATCGAGGAAGTAGTGGCACAAGCATTCTCTAGTTAGTGTAGTTGATCAGCTGGGTCACCTCCTCCTAGGGTAACTCCACTCCATGGGTCCTGTCGTCGTTCATGTTCTCTTCCTCCAGCGGGTCTCGATCCGATCGCCGCTAATCCGGAAACAGCTACTCCGCAAGGCGACTCAAGGAACGACGGGATACAGGAAAATCCATTAACACTAGGGAAATAACAAAAGGTACATGACATAGCCCTCTCGGCATATGTTCGATTCCTTGGGCAAATAAACAAGAGTGAGGTTTGCCATGCACAAGCTTAAATCATAGCCAAGCCGGTATGGCTTTATGATAAATGGTTTAGGCCAGAGCTTATCCATATCAAACACCATGGCTCACGATCTTCAGATCCAGGCATCACAGAGGAGACGGGAATCGGAAGACGGGCCAAGCAAAAGAGAAGAACGAGTGATTATCGATAAGAAATGTTACACACGATAGTGCGAGGGTTTAATCTACTTGTACGGTACCAAGGCTGTGGGTACAATCATACAACAGCTTAAACACCAAGAATCGAGAGAGAAGAGTTAGCTAGGCATATCCATATCATATTCTTAGTCACAACTTCAGTGAAGATGGTTTTAAGCGGTCGATCGGGTCAACTCGCATAGGTCCGAGATCTTGATATAGACCATAGCTTCGCTAATCTAGATAGGGTTAGTCTGGTCTTTGATCCAATCACCATGAACAAGGCGGGTTCGAACGGAGCAAGCTATATGAGAATGAAGAGCGAGAAACACAACAAAGTGGTGGTGTACTTCTTCCAACGCACACGCCATGGCATAGACGGGGCGTCAGAAGGGAGCGACATGTAAAAGACGCAAGTGCGCAAACCACTCATAGGGTACCACGACCAGGGTGCACTAGCACTAGGCCATCTCTCGGATTTGTAGCGGTGCGGTTGTCACCGCAGGAATCAAAGAAATGTATCGGTCGCACAGTGTAGGAATATACGAGGGTTTGGGCATGAAGAATCAAAGAACGACAAACGGGGGTATGGCTCCATGGTCATGGCGAGGTGCAGTCGCGGCCACAAGCTATACCAACAAGATTTGGCACCCATCGTTCCACGGTCGTTATCCACTAGGTCATCTCCCACAGGACTAGTTCATGATAGGCTCAATGTGAGCGGGTAAGATACGCATTGATATCGATATCAATATCGAGTCCATCACGTCCACGTCCTAGGGTCGAAGGTAGGGGCTAACACTCGTGGTTCTATGGGTCAACTATACTACGAGAGGTCAAGTTACACTCGGCATTACGGTCATGGAAAGATGGATCCCGCGATCGCAATATCCAAATAAAGTACGATCCCATAGCTGGCTCGAAGGCACGGTACATAGACAAACAACATAGACAGTCAACAACAAGAATCAGTGACATGACTAAAAGACACATTATATGATAGTGGAGTAGCACAATTCCATAGCTCGAAGACGGATGGATCCTGTATTACAGATACATGTATAGATAGATCGTAAGGATAGGGTACAACAGATACATATATGGACAGATCGTAAGGATAGGGTAAATATTGTGGACAGGTGTACAAGAAGTAAAAGAAGGGGCTCTCCCTTGCCTCAGTAGGGGTGCGGTCTATGATTCGATCATTAGAAGGTCCAGAGGACATCGTGGCATGTCCCAGAGGGTCACAGCTTGCTTCTATCCAGCTATGGCTTTGGTTGGCCAGGGGTTGGCTAGCACATCGGGTGATTGCCTTGAGGTCCCGTGCATGTGTCATGCTCCGGTGAGGTCATGTCCATGGGGTCTCGAGGTTCGGCAACAGGGCTACAGCACGAAGACCGGACAGGGTCGGTTACTGGGCCAGGGTAGACAAAGGTGGGGCTTTAGGGTTGAACCAAGTGCTCATGGTGGTCATGACGAGTCTATCCAGGGGCTTAAGGCAGGTCCATGATGGTCGCGTGTGTGCGGTGCATGTGTTCCAGAGCCAGGAAGGGCTTGGCCAATGCGTTCCTTGGTGTGGAACGTGGTGGCGTACATGGTGGGTCCGGTATAGTGGCGGTGCTCATCGTGGGTTGAGAAGATTCTAGTCAGCATCGAAGGAGGATGGCAAGGCTTGCTGTGTGTTTTGGCTCATCTCGGCCAGCTGCAGGCCTACTGCGGCCACCTTCGGCCGGCTGTGGCCTGCTGCTGGCTAGCTGTGGCTGGCCAGGGGCCGCTATCGGCTGGCCGCGGCTGGCCGGGGGCTAGCTGAAGGCGGCAGTGAGTGGCTAGGATGTAGTGGTGCGTGGCCGGCTTCCTTGCAAGGTGAATCAATAGTGGCACGAGGGCCAGTGTCAAAATGGCAATGATGGAAATGGAAAATGGTAGAGGTTTCACCCACGGGAGCTCACCGGCGGTGGTTACTGTCCTCCGACGAGGTGAAGCAGGGTCGAAGGGAGATGCCATGACCGAAGGGGTCCGGCAGCGTGCTCATGGGCAGCAAGATCGCTGTGCGTTGGAGCGGAGTCGTGGTGATGGAGGAGTGGACGTCGAGAGCGCGATGTGGCGAGGAGGCGAAGTTGGGGTTTCAGCTTGGGCCGGTGGCGCGCAGCTCCGTCGATGCCGGGCTTTGGTGAAGGAAGCAGCTGCTCGATGAGATAGGGGATGTTGGTGGCGTCGCGGTCGCACAGTGGGGTCGAGGCTCGAGGTGCCGACGAGGTGGGTGCCAAGGAAGTGGAGGTCAAGTAGGACACTAGCACGGTGCGGCTCCTGCTCGTGGCTTGATGCAACAGGGCGACGTCGGGGCTTCGCCAGAATGGACATTGGCGCGGTTGCGGTGGCTGCACTGTGCGGGTTGAGGGGTCGGTGGGGCTGGGGCCGAGACCGGCTACAGTGGCAGCGTGCACACATGCGGCTGACAGCCTAGCCCCGTGGCGGCTTGTGCGGCGCCGGTGAAGGGGGCGACGGCGGCTACTCGAGGGAGAGGAAGGGCGGTTGCAGTGGCTTCTCTTTTTATGCATGGCCGGCTAGGGCTCCATGGTAGCTCCGACCATCCTCGACGTCCGTGCCGGTGGTAGGACACGAGTCGTCCATCGCACAGGGAGGCAGGGCGTGGGGCCGAGCGCACGGCTCTCTTCGCGTGCGTGCGCGCGAAGACTAGGTGGCAGTGGGGGCCATCCAGGGGGCTGGGTGAGCGGCTGCTAGGATTTGGATGGGGAGCCGGTTGCTGCTGGGCCGGATGGGCCCTGCGCGCAGGCTAGAAAGGAGGCAGGCGGGAGCTGGGCCGTGGCGTCAGTTGGGCTGCGGGTGTGAGTGGAGGGGCAGGCGAGGGCGAGTTGGGCCGCAGGAGGGAGGATGGCGGCACTAGGCTACGCGGTGGAGAGGGGAGGTGTTGGGCCTGCGTGGTAGAGAGGGAGGTCAGGCCAAATAGGAAGAAGGAAAATAGATTTTTCCTTATTATCATTTAGCTAGAGGGGTTTGAAACAGTGAATTGTCGGGATGCAAATAATAGAAATTTAGAGAGAGGGAAATGGAAATGGTTCTAGATTGAGTATCTGAGGAGAGATCCTCAGAAGGATCGAGAAAATTTGCTATGGACTTGTGCTCTCCGACATGATACACTAGACCAAAAGGAAAACTCCGGCAAGCATCTACAAACAAATCTACATGCATGCCACGATTCGTTAGTGGGTTGGTCACAGTTTAACCTAGAAGCTACATGTTTCACACATTTGCAAGAAAAATTTTAGAAAGTTCGGATTTTTGGTTTTTCAAAAAAACTCAGGTTGTTACAGTCTACCACCCTTACAGGAATCTCGTCCCCGAGATTTAGGAGTTAGTGTAGTGGATGGTATGATTCGATGCATTGGGTTTTAAAATAAGAGTTTGGAGGAGGGTTTTAGCAAAATGGTTTTCGTTAAATCTGTTTTGGAATGGAGAGAGCGATGATATATAAAAGAGAGAGGCAATTTGTATAACTTATTTTTATAGAAGATCTTTTTAATTATTATGTGAATCAAATTAGGTTACGAGGTAAGTTCTAATACCATTTAATTCTTGTTTTAGAAAACAAATCCCTGTTGAAATTATTGTGGTGTTTTGAAAAACGTATAGATTGTAAATTGTAAAGCTTTTTCGAGGGCCTTTGAATTTTTAGGTTTCCATAAAACCTTTCGAAAACACCTTTTGAAATGGAAATAGATTTTCCCAAAAAGTTTGAGAACACACGCAAAAGGCTTTGAACGTTTGAAATGTTTGAAATGAATGTTTTTATGTTTGAAAGGTTTTAAACAGGAAAGATTCGGATTTGCAAATATTTTAAATGAATTCTTTTCTCTTTTTAACAAGGTGGGGTATTAAGAGGGGTTTTTTAATCTTTTTAAATCAAACTGATCTTCACAATGATAACTTTTCCATGAACTCAATTTTTTTCTTTTTTTGCAATAAGATTTTAATAGAGTCCAACTTGGAAATTCAATCATACCCAGGTACCATTAGAGGGCGGTCACGATCATACCATGGTACCTACATACGCCCGGCGGCAAGTCATGTGGATGCATCACACATGGGGCCCCAAGTTTCGTAGTGGTGCCGTAGGTTGGGAACGACTTACCCCATCGAGGTACTAGCATCGGCTTGATATTTCCATGCAAGAGGGAGAAAAGGAGCCTTTTGAGAAATTCTTTTTAAATGATTTAAGAGATCATTCTTTTGAAACTCATTTTTAAATTCTTTTATTTCACAAACTTGTAGAGGAGAGGCCTACAACCCAAAATTTCGAAATCAACACAAAATTATTTGAAATTGGTTGTACCCTTGTTTGTCTTTTGAAACTCTAATGTATTGGTGACTTTGAAAGATAGAATTTAGAAATTAAGCTGTTTTATAATCTTTTTGCAATGAAATTTTGGTCAAAGATGTTTTAAATGGGGGTATGCGGAGTTGAAACCATTTTGAAGAAAACATTTTACAATTGCCAGAAAGTTTTCAAGATGTCAATTTGAAGCTTTGTTTGGAAATTAGAGAGCGTTTTTGTGAGGCCTTGGAATCGGGGAAAATTTGAAACTAGTTTTGAAATTAATGCAAGTTTTGAAAGCAAAATCTTTTGAATGCCCTATTCTCTGAAACAATTTTCAACACTTAGTTTAGTTTTTAAATCAAAGCATTACTTCCTTTTGTTTACTTTAAACAAAACTGGTTTTGGATAATGAGTTGAAAATCATTTCTCATTTTTGAAGACCTCAGCTTTTGCAATCAAATTGGTTTTCGAAACCATTTCTTTTCCCATGGTAATACTCCTTTGAAAGCAAGTTTGATGGATTTTACTTGGTTTTGCCAAATTCTTTTTACACAAGTTGAGAATACCCTTTTCGCAAGCGTTTGTTTTGATAAATCAAGTTGTCGTCTATTTTGAAAACAGAGTTTACTTGAAAATAAATTTGAGGTTTTGGGTGAAATCAAAAGCTTTTAAACAAAACTCAAGCCGGTGATTTTTCCTTGTTTTGAAATCATTTTGTCGAAGAGTAAAGCTTTTGTCACTACTACTAAAAAACTTTACTGTGGCGGGCAGTTTCAATTAACGGTGTTGGTTTTTCAAACCGCCACGAAGATAACGTCACGGTAAATCACGGATTTACGGATTTACCGTGGCGGTTGAATGCCCGCCACCATAAATCATGAAAAAAATGAAAAAGCCCAGATCCAGGCCCGTTTAGGGCTAGATCTGGACCTAACCGCCGCTGTGCGCCGCCACCGCGTTGTCCACCGTGGTGCTCGCCGTGGAGCCTCGCGCCGCCGTGGTAGTCACCGAAGAAGAAGGATCTGCCACCACGGAGGCTGGATCCGCCACCAGGGAGCACGCCGCGACGAGGGAGGGTGCGAGCTGTGCCGCCCGCTCGCCAGGGGAGGAGGTCCCATCCCTGCGCCGCCCGCCGGAGAGAGATGAAGGGGCATGCCGCCTGGCCGAGGGAGGGAGGAGCGCCGTACTCACGACGAGGAAAGGAGGGAGCTGCGTCGGCCGCTCGCGGCAGGCCCGCCGCTGGATCTGGCCAGGGGAGGAGGTCCCGTCCCCGCTCCGCCCACCGAAGAGAGAGGAAGGGGCACGCCGCCGGGACGAGGCAGGGAGGGATGCCGTGCTCACGACGAGGGAGGGAGGGACCTGCACCGCCCGCTCGGGGAAGGAGGCCCCGTCCCCACGCCGCCGCCCATCGCCGCCTCTTTGCACATGCCCCGGGCTCGAGGAAGGGAGCGGCGCCGGCCTCGCTACGACGAAGGGATCGGTGGGAGGGAGGGAGAGAGAGAGAGAGAGAGAGCAGGGAGGCGGCTGAGGGAGGGGCGCCGGCCTCGCTGAGGGAGGGAGGCGGCTGAGGGAGGGAGGCGACTGAGGCTGAGGGAGATGAGCTAGGGTTTCACCGGATATATATATATACAGTGATGTTGCTATTGGGCCAAGATGGATCGAGATGGACTGTCTGGGCTCTTAAACTGGGCAGTATTTTCTGAGGCAGGTTCTGTAGTGTGTCCGCCACTGTAAATGCATTTACCGTGGCGGTTTTCTTCGGCAAATATCGATTAACCGAGGCGGTTTTTTTACGGTGCCCGCCTCGGTAAATCGATTTTGTGAGGCGATTTTTTATAACCGCCTCGGTTAATAAAAAAGTAACCACCTCGGTTAATGCCAGTATTAACCGAGGCAGTTATCCTTGTTGCCGGCCTCGGAAAAAAATTGAAAACGCCTCGCAAAAGATTTTATGTAGTAGTGTGTCTTTTGAAAGCAATTTTGCAACACCTTTTGAAATACAATGGGTTTTGAATTCATTTTGTAAGTAGCTTTTGAATACACGGTAGGTAGAGAAATGAACCAAAATTATTTTCCTTTGGGATGATCAGAAGGTTTTGAATTCGTTTTTCATTTGAAATGGGGTTGCTTTAAAATAGAAAAAGGAATCTTTTCAACCAAAACTGGGGAGGTAATTTTGAAAATGCATGGAGTTGAAAATATAAAAATAATTTTGAAATCGAATGGTAAAAATGTGCTGCATCGTACATTCCCAATTTGGTGGTCAGGGTCACTTATCCAGTCATATGGCGGTCTTAGTTTTCAGCTAGCCAGGTTTCGATCCTGGGACCTGTGGGTTATGGGCGGTTCCTGTAGTCTCACATATATAAAATAATTCTATAGCCTACACTCAGGCAATATAAACTCAAAAAGCATAAGACGCAAGAAGATCCCGGCAATCAAGCAGCATTATAACTCCTATATGCATAGTGTTGACTCAAGGCAACTCCAAAGCCTTTATAGTCTCACACATCTATCGATCTAGCGTGGGCAACAATAGGGGAGTCTACTTCCTATGGGTCAACTTTTAGAATAGGTAAGATCAGTTAGCGGAAGAATTCAAGGCGGGGGAAAGAAATCAAGTGTTAGCATCAAAACTCAAGGCGGAGGGAAAAGTGTTTTCGCAAATAGTTTTTGGACAAGTGTTTTCGCAAATAGTTTTTGGACAGAGTTGTCGGCTCATATACTAGCATCTGTTCCTAATGGTCTCGTCCTAAGGTCAAGTATGGCTCTGATACAAACCGAAACATCCTCGATTTTCCACGAAGGGAAAATCCACAGAATGACCTGTAATGTGATAAAACCAAAGGATTGATTCCATCACATTATCATATAACAGTTGACATCACAGTCATACATCATAAGATTACAAGCTTACATGATATTACCACAATGAGGACACACCTATTACATGGTTAATCTAGCGGAAGCATATCTAGACGTCATCAGAGTTGGCAGAGCATGTCGTCGAGTGAAGACTCCTCCTTCATGAGTATCATCAGAGTTGTTCTTGGCGCAGCATAGTCTTCATCCCCTGAACCAAACTTGAGCGTAGGCACGAGACCTCCTATTCCTTCTTACCTCTATATCTTTAAAAGTCAGGAAATCTGCATACCGCCAGGTATGTGCAGGTCATGGTCAGCACCAATGAGCTTTAGTGGAAAAGAGAAAACGAGGGATCTGGCGATCCTAATATTTGGCTGTGGTTTGCATCAGCTCGCGCACAACACCCACTACGACAACTTACTACGCATACATGAAAGCATCTCCTTCACTCGACTCACAAGAGACTTGGGCCCCTCCCTCTCTCGACAAAGCTTGTAACCCCTACTACGAGCACTTAGGTGAAAGGCAACACGACCCATTTCTTACACTAGATGTAGGGTAGTACGCTGCCTGAACCAGTATAATCCTTTGTGTCCCCCTCGCACACCATCTGTGATCTCGACCACAAAACACAAATTTCCTAGCCGGTGTTAGCACCCGTTAATCGTAACACCGACACCTCTAGGAACATGAAATGCAACATCCAACATCATAAGATGACATGCACCATGGAATGTCATGGATGTTAAAAAAAACTCTAGGGGCAAAATAGACTTTTCCCAAGGCGTTAACACCGTTAGTCATGTAAATTAACGGAAATGTCAAATAGGAAACAAAAACTCTAGGGGAGGACATATAGGGAAGAAACTGAGTTTCAATGTCAAATAGGATAGCGGTATTATTTCTAGGGCCAAATAGGAAATTTTCTCTTTATTTTATTATTTTTCTTAGAGGAATTAAATCCCAAGTATAATAATCTGCACCAAATAAGCTCTAAAGATTGACTCTAGTGCTTAGCATACGTACATGTGCTGAGCTAGAGCCATTGAAGCCACCAAAATATGTTTTTTTACGGTTCCATATTGCTTTCTTTTCCTCTGGCTACTAAGATGTTTCAGTTCGCCAGGTTGTCTCTTGCCTGCTCATGGATTCAGCATGCAGTTCAAAAGGTTGACCTATTTGGGAATCTCCAGATCTATGCTTATTTTCAACTCCCCGAAACATTTTGTCGCTTGCTACGCCCTTCCTCGTCTCTGGGTGCCTAGGTATCCACCGCAAGCCTTTCCTCTTTTGAACCTCGCCATTAACGTTAAGGCTATGCCATCCTAAGGTGCTACTAAATTGAAGGATCTTATCAACGTCCATGAATGCGAAATCATAGATCGAACTGACGAATTGGCAACCTTCGGTGCTATCATAGTATCCGCTAAGTTCACGGGCTAGAGATAAGCGGACTCGAACCGCTGACATCCGCCACAGGGTAAACCACCGCCTCTCAGGCCTCCCCGATGGGTTCTACCATAGAGGACAACGATAGGTAATAACTCCCCCCGAACACAGCTTACAACTTTCATCATACTATGCTCTCCAAAGAGCAACTCTTCTCAAAATCCCAAAACAAAAGGTGCTGAGTTGGAATCCCATTCTAAGGATTCTTGTGGTTCCGGGGAATCCAGCTACAGGAGAACCAGGAACGGGGAGCTATATGTTCCATGTAAATTTTTGCTATACTATATTGGTGTCATCTGATGTGAATTACTAACTCTATGAAAATTGTGCAGGTCAAGAAATTTGCAAATTAAGTTGTCTCATGCGTCAAGATGCAGAACAGTAGCTACATTCAGTATCTTAAGTAGCCTTATAGCTATACTGTAGCCACTATGTAATAAAAGAATTTTGTCTCTGAAAAGCATAGTTTTAAGTAGCCGGCTATGGCTGCAACTATAGTCCGATATAGTTCTGTTAATAACTGTTTTAGAGATAAACCACTAAACATTTTAGCCCACTATTTAAAACCTTGCTGAAAAGACAGGTCCTTTACATGGAGTCAAATGACATTTAAATGAAGACAGTGCCACTAAAATTGTATGGCCAAATCGAGCACCTGAGAAAAATATGGATGACCCGAGGAAGAAACAAAAAAATGCCAATCTTGTTGAGACTACGATGTCTACAAAACATTAGGTCTGTTCAGGTGGCTAGATTGTATGGCTAGCTGATTGTATAGTTGATTTATTGTGAGAGAAAAATATTATTCTGTGATTGTCCGAAAGCTAAAACTAGTTCAAATAAATAGAGCTAATTATATTTAATTTAGTTTAGAGGATTTCTGCTTCACCAAAGCTAAACCCGAGGCGGTTCGAGCAGAAGTCGTGTGCTCAACATGAGTGCTGCTCCTACCGCTACTGTCGTTCCTGGTGCGGGGCCTACCCTCTGACGACACGACGACTGGCGGTGCCCCACCTACAACACCGCTTACGTAGTCCTTCGAGACCAGGAGCGTTGAGATCACCAGGCTTGCGCAGAATAAACAGCCTGTTCTTTTGGCTGAAAATAAGCGCTGAATTTAGCTCGTGCTGATTTGTTGTGAGAGAAAAATACTGTTTCGTGGCTGAAAATAAGCGCTGATTGGTCAAAAGAACAAGCTGAAATACTCAGGCCGTGTCTAGTTTCTAAAAAGTGATAAGATTTCTCGTCACATCAGATCTTCGGATACATGTATTAAATGAAGTAGCAGCTGTAATATATTTACACAATTTACCTAGTTTTCTCGAGATGAATTTTTTAAATATACTTAGACCATGATTGAACACTTATTAAAAAAGATTCTCTTGATGCTATAACTTTTTCTCTACTTTTTGCTAGCTAAACAGGCGTCAGTTCGGACTGGGTGGCAACTGGCAACTCCCTCACCTCCGGCCAGAAGAGCCTGCTCATCTACCACACACTCCTCTTTGGTTTCCTGTTCGTCTGCGGTTATACTTCCTACAAAATGACGTGCAGACTTGGGCTGCGTTCGGTTGAGGGTATAAGCGCTTATAAGCGCTTATTTTTCAGCACTTCAGTAGTATTTTTCTCTCACAAGATTTCAGCATTTCTACAGCACTTCAGCGCTTATCTACAGCACTTCAGCTTCACCGAACACAGCCATGCTCTCCTCTCTCGGCGTGATTAGCATGGAAGTCGGTCGGGCAAATCCTGCAGCCGCGATTCACCTGTGCCGATTATAGCATGGAAGTCGGTCGGGCAAATCCTGTAGCCGCGATTCACCTGTGCCCTCCCATCCCCTGTACTGTACAGTACGATGTATGCCCCCTGTACTGTACAGTACGATGTATGCATGCATCCACATCCAGGGATAAACAAGCCCTCGTCACATCACATCACACTGCATCTCCTACAGCCTATCCCAGCAGCTAGAGTAGCAAGCAAGGAACCCAGGTAGCTGTGGCGCCGTACTATCTAGCGTAGGCGTAGGCGGCGTAGCACAGGAAAGCAAATTTACGCGAGCACAGCCAGAGCTTTTTTATCTTTATTTTTCCATGAAATTAAAATTGAAACTTCCATACAATTTTTGCATTCAAAATGACTTCTTAGATGGCCTATTTTAGCACACCAAATAAAGGCTGTGTTCGGTGAAGCTGAAGTGCTGTAGATAAGCGCTGAAGTGCTGTAGAAATGCTGAAATCTTGTGAGAGAAAAATACTACTGAAGTGCTGAAAAATAAGCGCTTATAAGCGCTTATACCCTCAACCGAATGCAGCCAAAGACGGCTATGTTCGTTTCAGTTTATTACTCCCTCCGTCTCCAAATAAGTAGTTTTTTTATTTTGGACTTCATGTTTGACCGTTCGTCTTATTTAAAATTTTTTTATAAATATTATTTATTTTGCTATAACTTAGTCTAGCAGTAGAGATACTTTACTAATGATTTATTTATTTTATTATTTGCATAAAATTTTTGATTCTCCATCACATCAATTGTCCTTTACGTATACATGGAGTAATAAATAAAATAGCAGCTGTTGCATGTTTGTACTTTTTACCTGGCTTTCTCGAGACGAATCTTTTGAGTCTACTTGAGGACACTTATTGAAGAAGATTATCCGGCCGCTACAGTGACTTTTTGGTCACTTTTCGCAAAAGGTCAGCCAGTGTCGTAGCATGGAAGAACAGGCCCTCTGTGGTTACCAAAATTGACGAGTGACTTAGGCGCTGGAAATCGAGCCCTGTAGTCAAAATTCCAAATATTTGGTCAAAGTCACACAACTACGGAGTACAAAATTTTTTACCGAGACGGACAAATCCGGTTAACTAAGACGAACATCACAACTACTAGTACCTTGAAGTGAAGGCCACGATTAATCTTAATCGATTCCTTACCGAGGCGGTTAAAATGCCCGTCTCGGTAAATCAAATAGAAAACACAAAAAAAAAATTCATGGGTAAGCCCAACGAGTCCATCCACATAGGCCCACTAAGCCCGTTCACCACCGCGTCGCCACCATAGCTACTCATTGGGACCCGCCTGCCACCGCATCCGCGTTGCCGGCGACCGGATCCGGCCTCCCTCTCACCCACGCGGCCAGATCCGGGCTTGAGAGAGATGAATGGAGGGGAGAGGGGGCACCAAGGGATCCGCCGCGCCGCCACCCTAGCTGCTCGCCGGGACCCGCCAGCCGCCGCATTCGCGTCGCCGGCGACCGACTCTGGCCTCACCGCCACCGGATCTAGCCTCCCCCTCACCCGTGCCGCTAGATCCGGGCCTAAAAGAGATGAATGGAGAGGAGAAGGCCACCGGGAGATCCGCCATACCACCCTGGCTGGCCGCTCGCTGCGCCATGGGGCCAGGGCGCCGCGTTGAGCTCGGGAAGGAGGGAGAGGGGGGATAGAGGAGGAGGGGAGGGGAGCACCGCCGCACCCCCTGCTGTTCTGCTTGGGAGGGAGAGAGTGCTCGGGAGGGAGAGGGAGGGAGAGAGTGTTGTGTTAAGATTTCACTTATGAGAAAATTTCTTCTATGCCGCTGAAATCTATACCCATCCCTTCTATACCATTGAAAAATATGATTTCCCTTCTATACCATTGGTTTGTTTTGTTTCTCTCTTATTTGCCATTACCGTTAGATATCATGCAAAATCACTGTTACTTATTAACAGCTGGGCAGTTTGAGTACACCCAAAGAACGCAGGCCAGTAGATACTATCGAACCCTTTATTATTCGCGCAGTCGAAAGCATAGCAGACCCAGAAGACCACAAGGCGATCACGCGGGACCCGTGTGAAGGCATGATTCTCTCTGCGCGCTGCGTGGGTGTTGTGCCCGGGCATGGCCGTGGCCACTTAGACCTGGCGAGCCACGCGTTCTCGTTTACTGTAAGCTGCTCGAATCCTTCCTGTGCATAACCATGACAACTGAGAGCGTTTGGATTAGGATATCAGAATCTAGAAGAGAACCAAGACAACAAATAGAGGAGGGTAAGTACAAAAATCAATGTTTCCACGGAAAGAATAATACTAATCTATACCTAATAATAAAGAAACAAAATTCCTTTCCACTTTTTTATCCATCTTTTTTTTTTCTTCCATCTTCCTCTAATAACTACTAGACAAACGTCCGTGGAAGGATCGAGGATGTCCAAAAGGGAGTTGAATTGGGCAACTAGTAAATTTTTCGAAGTACAATTCAACCTATCGTCATTTGCCCAACTTCATCCCACAAGTGCTCAAGTGTGATTCTAAGTCTAAAACAAGTTGAGCAAGCTACAGCCAAGTCTTAAACATGATATACTACTCTAGAAATGTAAAGAGCACAAAGTAAATGCGGGAATGTAAAAGAGATAGAGAATACAAGCCGAGTTTTTCTTGAGGCATCGGAGAGTCGGCACTCCCGCTAGTCCTCGTTGGAGCACCCACGCAAGGGTGTAGCTCTCCCTTGATCCTCGCAAGGACCAAGTGCTCTATACGGGCTGATCCTTTGCCTATCCGGCGCGGTGGATCACCCACAACCGCTCACAAGCTTGGCTTGGGCCGCCCACAAGCTCTCCAAGCGGTCACCAAGTCTCCGATTGCCACCAAACTGTTTAGGTGATACCGATCACCAAGAGTAACAAGGTCAAACTCTCACTTAACCCAAATAAGACCAAGAGATGGATGGATGCACACAAGTCACTCTTGATCACTCTAGGGAAGAAATCTCACAACAAATCGCAATTCTCTCAACCTCCCTAGGGCTCTTGCTCTCTCTCAAGGTCTTAAGGTGTTCTTAGCTGTTAGAAGTGGCAAGAGACCTTCCATGGACGAGCACAAGGAGTATAAATTCCCGCCACACAAGCCCATGACCGTTAGGCACAAAACCTTTTGTTTTCGGGTGCACTGGACGCGGACAAGTTCACACCGGACGCGTCCAGTGAGCGTCCGATGCCCCCTCCAACGGTCACTGTACCTACTGCAGTTTGAACACACCGGACGCTCTCGGTGTCCGGCAGGCTGGCACCGAACGCGTCTGACGCAGAAAGGCCCTCTCGGAACCTCTCTGCATGGATACCGGACGCTCCCGTCTTTGTCCGGTGCAGCGTTTGGTGGTTGTCCGGTGGACAACCCTAGCTTTGGTTTGCACACCGGACGCCGAAGCCTTCGCTACTGCGCGTCCGGTGACAACAAACACGCATCCGATGCTCTCAGATGACTACACTGGACGCTCTGGCCCGCGTCCGGTGCAGCGTCCGGTGCAACAATTTGGTCCAAAACTTCATCGAATTGAGAACTTTTGTAATACCCCGGGTATTACGGCTAATTAATTATGCCATGTCATCATGTTTATTTTAAAATACCTACATATGATTATGCTTAGGGACTTTAGAATGACTTAATTTTGAATGAGGTTGATGTTGCTACGGAATCCCTAATTGGTGATTAAAAATAAAATCAAAAGAAAAATCTAAATTAAGCCCTAATCGGACCCTAAAACCCTAAATCAAAATCTACTTAGAATCAGGTGATGATGTCTTAATAAAAGTTGTAGATCTTTTTAAATGGAACAACTTTTATTTTAGATGTTTTTGAAGTTCTTTAATAAAAATTCAAATTAAACCCTAATTACTACTTTGAAATTCAAATTTGAAATCCTAATTTCAAAACTATCAAGAATCTGACCAAACTTCCTTCATGAGAGTTGTCAAGCTCAGCAAATAGGACAAATTTTATTTTTGAAGATTTTCATTTTGTTGGGAATAAATTGGAGAATTTAATTGAATTAGAAATAGGATTCAAATAGTATTTTTACCCCCTTTCAAATATCTTCAAAATTATTCAAAATTCGAAATTGGTCCAAAAACCAAAGTTGTGCAGTAACAGATTTGCTACAACTCTTACATTGATGATTTTTCCAGTTCCTATATGAAATGAGAAGTAATTTTATGAAAACAGTAAAAGGGGGGAATTGATGTGCTACAGTGATCGCCACCTCACTCTGTTCACGAATAGAGGCGCGCGTCCGGCAGCGCGGCGCCACCGCTCGGGGGCTGCCGGCGGCCTGTCTCCAGCGCTGTCGAGTCGTGGGGGCCCTGTCCTCCTCCAATCGGTCGTCGCCCGGTCACCTCCCTATGCCCGACTGATTCGTCACCACCGAGCCACCTCTACCCAATTCCACTCGCCCCTGAACTTACCACGCCTTTGTGCCCCCGTACAACCCATTGGAGCCGGTGATCGATCGCCGGAGTCGCGCGAACACCACCTTCTTCTCCATCGCCGGTCGGAGCGCCGCCGTGTTCGGTCCGTCGTGACCAGCTCTCTTGGGTAGGCTACCCCCCTTTACACTTGCGTTCCTGACTTCCCGTGTTCTTGTGGAGCTCACCGTCTAGGCCGTTTCGTGAAAGGTGCACGGTGGTCGTCGGAACAGCGTCGTCGCCGTTGGAGTCCGTCGCCACCGTCCCGGTTTTCATCAACGCCCGTCTCTGGTCATCCTCGTCCTCAACCGGCTCGTGAACGGAACTCCGGTGAGCACCCTGACCGCGTAGCACTCTCTGGTTTGAGCACTACCTCCCCCATTTTCCCAGAGCGTGGCCGCGCCGCCGTGCCGGTTGCCGCCGGTCCGCCATGGCCGCGGTGGAGCGCAGGCCGAGCCCTGCTCTGCCCTATTCTTTAGCTAGAAGGATGTGGTAGGTGTTGGGGTGCGTTCGAGTGTCCTCGGCACCGCCGGCAAATCGCCGGCGGTGAGCCACCGCGGCTGGGGCCGCCGCGCGCGCGCGTGGGCGCCTTCCCGTGTGGGCGGGAGCCGGCTGGGCCGAGCTCGGCTGTTGGGCCGGCCCAGGGGCGCGCGGGTGGGAGCGGGGAAGGTGGCGCTGAGCGCTTGGTCGCGCACGGACCGAGCACGCCAGCCCGGTTTCCCCGGTTTGATGATTTAGTTGATTTTTCCAATATGAATTTTAGAGAATAGTGCACTATTTTATGAATTTTGTATGAATTAAATTGCTGCACCAAAAATCATGAAAATAATCA
Source organism: Eremochloa ophiuroides (assembly GCA_038502445.1). Classification (NCBI taxonomy): domain Eukaryota; kingdom Viridiplantae; phylum Streptophyta; class Magnoliopsida; order Poales; family Poaceae; genus Eremochloa; species Eremochloa ophiuroides. The sequence goes on from JAHLJS010000167.1 coordinate 235,979, forward strand.
TGGGTACACTCTATTGTCTGTAGTATTTAATAAAAATATTAAATATGGATTTTGCCCAACTTCTGCAGAAACTAAAAATCAGCACAATAATTGTTAAATGCAACTTTGGGCAATTTTAATAAATTCTAAATTAATCCAAAAATCATGAAAATTTATATGGCACTGTTGTCAGGTAAGACCTGTCTATTGGTTAAGTTTGGGCTCAAATAGAAGCTGTTTGATCATCTGTCAATTAAATATTGGATTAATTGGATAATAAAATGGATTTAAACTAATAATCCCTATAGTTTGTGGGATTTTTGGATTGATTGGGTTCATGGATCTTTCACCCTAAGTGATCCTTGACAAAAGTAATGATGCCACTAGATGGTTGTAGTAAAGCTGTGCAGCGGCTTTCTATGACTATTAAAATGGTCAATAAAAATAAAGTATGAAAACACAATTTTACTTTCGGTAGAATGTTTACAACTTTACCGTGAAGGAAAGTTGTACTTAAGGACTAAAATTGTTTACTTTTAAGTATTGCATTCCTAATCTTCATACCATGCTAAGCATGCATCATTGCATACGTGTAGTGCCCGTCACAGAGGAAGTCAAGGTTGAGGCCACTGCGGAGGAGGTAACACCCGAGGTCATCCAGAGATTCGACATTTGCGGGACCGAGCCCGACCCGACGCTGTACGCAATCCAAAGCAAGCTCCGGTGCATTCAACCCCGTCTTATGTTTTATAAAATATTGATAACTTGAGTTAATTATTGCATTAGGTTATTAGGAGTTGATTGTCACCTATATTGTTGTATTACCTGCCTTGATATATATATTACCCTTGAAACTGGTTTAAAATAAAACTGTTCGAAAAATGCTTAGCGCTACTTAATCATTTTAGATTTGCATAAAAAGGCTAATTTTTGACTTATGGGGATATGATATTAATGAATCATGAGAAAGGAAAGGGATATGCGTCCGTTCGGGAAATTGTGCACTTAGGTAGCAGCTCCAATGCATCGTTACCGACGGAAAGGAATTTTCCGTTCGTTGGTTGTGAATTTGGGTTAGAGTCCCAATGCTTGACCATCGGCGGGAAATGAATTTGAAAACCGTTGGGACACTTGTACTTGGGTTAGAGTCCCAATGCAGTGGAGAGATGGCGAGAGTAGCGTGTACCCTCGTGGCCGGCGTGCTTGGAGAGGAGAGGAGTACTGTGCTCTCGGGTGGCGCAGGACCGGTTCAGGGGTAGAAAAGCCGTGGTAGGCGGGGTTGGTATATGCAAGTTTAAGTGCTACATATGCAGTATGGATAGGGATCCCCTGCTGGGTACTAATCGATTCGAATCGTCGTTGCTCCTCGGATATGGAGACTTGATCATATGACCTACAATTGAAAAGTGGTTTGAAACTAGGTGTTTTTGAGAATAATTGAGAAATGATATAGTATGATGATACATGAGAATGAATTTGGTATTATGGATTATGATTAAACTAAAATTGAGATAAAAACATGGAGATAGGATAGTAAAGCTTTTTTTAAAACTCTTTGATTCTTACTCAAGCCTTACCTTGACTCCTCTCAGCCTGCATTCCTGAGTCTCACTCCTTTTTATTTAGTCGGGTAAGTCTTGCGGAGTACCCCAGTACTCAGGGTTTGTTAACCCCATGTTGCAGGGATACAGCAGACGGAGGTCTGCCTCGCCCCCTACTGTGTGACAGTTGTCCAGGAGGGAAGTGAGCAGGAGTAAGGTTGGACCCTTGGGCAGGGTTCTGGTTATTAAGTAATTAATTATGTTGTAACGTCGTTCCATTGCTACCTACTTTTATTTATGGTTTGTAACAACTGCACCTTAACTTTATTTGGACGAATGGTTTGTAATCTAAATACTTCATAATCTTTCCGCGTTTTACTCTGATGTAATTTGTTATGAAATGTTGTAATTCAATAATGGCTTCGCAATGGGATCCTGTCGGAGGAAAGCGGGGGCTAATGTAGCCCGGCAGGACCTTCTAGATCATTTGGGACATGGGCCAGGTTGTCAGAGGTCATCAGTGACAATGATGGGAGCCCGTGGACCATGTGATTTGGACGGTTCTGTTACAACTTTTCAAAATGAAGTTTGTTACAAATATTCACCAGACTCTCTCTGCACTCTCTAGACCTAGGTTTGACAAGTGTGCACCACACTACCATCTCCAAGCCAAGTCTAGATCAAGCTACCCATTTAAACCCCTCTCAATAGTACGGCCAAAGTCAAAAAACAAAGACCAAAACTAGTCTAAGTGTCTCTCAACTCCAATCGACACTTGAAACTAGTCTATCACCGTCTTGTCTTCCGTCATTTGAAAACCGAATCGATTTCTATCGCTTAGGGACTTGAACCTACATGTTATTATGACCTAACTTTTAGGTTATCCTACAAAACACACGTTAGTCATAATAACCTCTTTGTTATCATTAATCACTGAAGCCACTAGGGTCTAGATGCTTCAGTCTGGACTTATATATGTAACCCGTTATGGTAGGAGTACGAGTTAGAAAAACTCTTGTCTAGCGCGATATGTAGTCTGATTCTAAAACGTATTAGGTCATGTATGTAACACGAACTTATAAACCGTGCTTATATATGTTAGAACAACTCGATACGGAAGGAACAAAAATCGGATTATATTCAGGAAAATATTAAAAAAGGTAAAAATCAATTGGAGTTAAAAATAATAGAAAAAAGAATCACTACTACTAAAATTGATTTTAGGTGGCGGTGCCAAAACATTATCCGAGGCGGGCGCAATAATAACCGCCTCCAAAAATAGATTAATCGGTTAATCCATGATTAACCAAGGCAGTTGCATTACGACAACCGCTTCCATTAATGGATTAACCGAGGCGGGCACCTTAAGCCAACCGCCTCGGTTAATCAACTATTTTCGAAGGCGGTCATTATAAACGTCCGCCTCGGTTAATCAATTATTTACGGAGGCGAATTCATAACTTTTTTATATGAACTTGAATGAAGACAAACTTTATATCAAAATTATAGTACTCGACGAGATCTACAACTTTGTAGTTGAAAAGTTTTTGAATTGAAACTGTTTAGAGCCTCAAAATATGTTATAAGTGCATAGATTTTGAAATTTAAATTTTAAAATTAGTAAACGATCTCGTGTGTTGACGTGGTCCATATGAAAGTTATAGCTCTTGATAGAATCTACAACCTTGTAGTTGAATTTTTGTTCATTTGAAGACGTTTAGTAGCCCAAATATCCAATATAACATTACGACAGTATTAGTATAAAAAGATAGCATATTATATATAGATATGAACAAGTGTATGGTGTAGTGGCAGAGGCGTTAGCTACTAAGTGATAGGTCGTGGGTTCGACTCCTCAGAGTCGCAAGTTTTTACTTTTTTGGGTTTTCTGGAGAGTATTAACCGAGTCGGACACGTTAAGATGCCTGCCTTGGTTAATAGGATTAATGGAGGCGGGCAACTTAATATGCCCACCTCGGTTAATGGATTAACCAAGGCGCGCAAAATAACCGCTTTCATTACCATTAAAATTTCTATAGTAGTGAATCCCTGCACTAGAAAAAAAGAATGTAGGAAAAAATAGGAAAACAATGGCGCATATAGAAAAATAATAGGAATAAAAAAGAATAGTAATTAATGGACTCTGTCATAGATTCTTATGATTTAAGACTCTTAAAAGACCACATAATTAAATCGGTAAATATTAGTACAAATATAAATAAATATACAACGCTCCTGTCCTTATTTTCTATCAATATTTTTTTTTCGTTGCAACACGCGGACATATTTGCTAGTCAATTATAATTATTCCGATGCACATGGACGCGTGTCGCGTGGCTTCTGTGCCTGTGCACATATAGAGGAACGTAACCATGCAACAAACTTGCTTTGCCTGTGCTCGTGGCATGGAAGGCAATGGCCGGCCGTCTCGGTCACCATGTTAGCGGGCTGCGCGATAGCTGTCGGCATATATGCGTGCGTGCACCTCTGAACGTCTATTGCAGCATGCGGCGGCGGTGCATACGCGATTGTCATGCTCTAGGCTCAAGGGCCCAGGTGTGCCGATGCCGCTCCACGCTCCAGCTTGCAAACGACCGACGCCACGCCATGTTTCAGAATGTAGCTTCCGACGCTCTATCAGTGTTTCAGCTTGAAGTCGCCGGTGATTATGTTTGCGCTCTCTCTCTCTCTCTTAACAGGTAACGGTGAATTTGCATGATATCTAACGGTCATGGCAAATAAGGGAGAAACAAAACAAACCAATGGCATAGAAGGGATGTGTATAAATTTCAATGGCATAGAAGGAATTTTATCTTCACTTATTCACGTCTCATTTATATATTGGACATGATAGTGGCCTCGGTTAATGATTTACCGAGACGGTTGGCTTAAAACAACCCCTCGGTTAATCTATATTAACAGAGATGGGTATTTTAGTATGCCCACTACGGTTAATCAATTTTGTGAGGCTGTTTTTCTAACCATTTCGGTTAATTAAAAAATGACCGCCTTGGTAAATACCAGGCATTAACTGAGGTGGTTATCCTTTCTATCTGCCTTAGAAAAAATACAAACACTTCGCAAAAGATTTGTAGTAGTGTCACAGTCCAAGCAGGAAGCATCAATATATGGAAATCAAGTCACAATATAAGCAGGAAAAAAAAAGTTGTTCTGTACAAACTATTTATTGAAATCATGATTTATCTACTGTAGAGTCTATAAAAATTAATAGGGATAGAAACTACATGTAGTTTGTAACATTGTGATTGCTCTAAGTTAAAGAATGAATTGTAACTTAAGCTTTTGTCTGGCATAGCTTCCCGTCTCAGTAAATATTTTAGTGGCAATGTTTCTCAGCGACCTATTCCCATTTCTCTATACCATCGGCACTCTGTACGGCTGAATTGTTGTCAGAGTAGCTGAAAATAAATTAAACCTAGCTCAAGCGATCAAAGCGCTGTCCTGTTTAGGTGTCTAAAAAGAAGCGCTGATTTTAACTAACGTTGATTTATTGTGGGAAGAAAATACTGTTCTATATCTGAAAAGAAGAAAAAAATAAAAGAAGTGAACACATGGGACCGTAAAAAAAATATTTTGGTGGCTTCAACGGCTCTAGCTCACCACATGCACATATGCTAAGCACTAGAGTCAATCGTTAGAGCTTTATTTGGTAGTGGTTATTACACTTGGGATTAATTCCCTCTAAGGGCCCTTTTGGGTGGTAGGAAATACAAAGGATAGAAATAGGATAAACACAGGATTTGAAGTGGCCTCCTACGGTGATCCCATACCCGTAGGAAAGATAGGAAGGTGCCTTTGGCTCGATGGAAGGCGTTTCCTCTCTCCGTCCTCCACAGCAGGCCGATATCCGTCGCCTCTATCTCTCGGCGCACGTGCCCTAACACCCCACCCCCTCGGGCCGGCTCTCCGGACGACGGCGCTTCCTCCTCCCGGCGAAGATTTCAAGGCCCGCGCCCAGCCATCCGGCCATACGCCGCCGCACACACCCCATCCGGCCACCTACCGCCTCTGACCCTCTCTCGCCAGGCAGAAGACGGCTCTGCCCCCCGCGAAAGCTCTCCCGGCTCTGCGCACTCCCGACCCCCCCGAAGGCTTTTGCGGCCTGCGCAGGGCAGAGGTGGTGGCTCCCCGCGCTCTGCGGAAGCTCTCTTGGCCTGCGCGGTTGAAACGTCCTAAATGGCTAGAGGGGGGTGAATAGCCTATAAAAATCTACAAACAACACTTAACAAGCCGATTAGTAACAATAGCAAGCTATGCAAAGCACTAGCTCTAAACTACACTATGCAAGCCACCAGACAAGTATACTACACTATGATCATTAGTTCACACTCAAAGGCTATGTCACTACTATACACTACTCCTAAGTGAGCAACTAACTAACACACTACACAAGAGAGTAAGTACACAAAAGAAAAGAGTAAAGGTGATTTCAATACCCCCGGTGTAGAGAAGATATGAAGTCCAATATAACCAATCAATCAAATAAAAGAGAAATCTTCGGTAGAGAGATGACACAAGATTTTTTACCGAGGTTCACTTGCTTGCCGGCAAGCTAGTCCTCGTTGTAGCGATACACCCACTTGGAGGTTCACGCGCTAATTGGCATCACACGCCAAACCCTTCTCAAGGGTGCCGCACAACCAACACAAGACGGGGATCCACCAAGCTACGAGCAATCCACTAAATATGCCTTTCGCGATCTCTCGCGGGGATAGGCTCAAAAACCCCTCACAATACCTTGATCGGAGGCGGAGACAATCACCAACTCCCCTCAACGATCCTCGCAGCTCCAAGCCGTCTAGGAGTCGGCAAACTCCAAGAGTAATGAGAGAAACCGCTGCGAATCACCGCTACCAAGTGCCTCTAGATGATCTCTATCAATGCAATGCACTTGATGCTCTCCAAACTCACCAAATGATGATCACAATCAAGTAGGATGAGTGAGAGTGGAGTGGGAAGGCTCACAAGTATGCTATGATGTTCAGGAGTGCCAAGAGATCCTCCCTAAACCAGCCAAGTGACTATTTATAAGCCACACACAAAGAACTAGCCGTTTAGGCTTTTCTGCGTACCGTCGGACTAAACCGCACGGTCCGACGCCCCGGATGAACGCCACGTGTCACTAGCCGTTTGAAGTCGAACGTTAGATCACAATGGCTAACTTCCCGCGCTAAACGAACCGTCGGATGGACGAACGTCGGACCAACACCCGCGGTCCGATGCCCACTGCCACTGCACCGTCGGACTGAAAATACACGGCGCGTCGGACCAAACGAAACCATGGTCCGACGTTTCCAGAGAGCTCCCCGAGCCCTGAAAACCGTCGGACGTTGGTCCGACGCTCACCGTCGGACTAACGCCGAGAGTCCGACGCTCTCAGAGCTCGCCACGTGTCAGCTCTCGCACGATCTGCACCGTCGGACGCTTCGGCTAATGGTCCGACGCTCAGAAACTGAGCGTCCGACGCTCTCAGCAGTGTTAGCCGTCAGACCGAGGCTAATGGTCCGACGCTCTGTGACTCTACGGTCCGACGCTCTATTTTCTTTGGATTTTCACTCAAACCTTTCACCCTTTGTTCCCATGAGCTAACACCAAGTGTTCTACACCTTGTGCACGTGTGTTAGCCTTTTCAAAAAAGTTTTCCAAGGGTTTGTTAGTGTCACTAGCATCTATATGCAATGCAATGATGATGAACACCTAGTGGCACTTGATAACCGTATTTCATCAACGATTTCGCCCCTCTTGATAGTACGGCTATCTATCCTAAATGTGATCACTCCCTCTATGGAGTCTTGATCACCAAAACCAAAAGAGCTCCTATGGATTATACCTTTGCCTTGAGCTCCTAGCTTTTCACCATCTCTTGATGAAGCTTGTGGACTCCTTTTGATGATGGACTTATACCATTTACATAGATGCCGTCAATAGGGCTTTCTCCTTTATTGATGGGCTTACACCATTTTCATGGACGCCGTCATTGCCCTTCACTTGTGGCCTCCACCGACCCGGTCCTTTGCTCCATCTTTCCATTTGCTAATCAATTCTCATGAAACACTTAGAGCAATCATTAGCAAACTAGGTTTCATCAATTACCCAAAACCAAACATGGGCTTTCAATCTCCCCCTTTTGGTAATTGATGACAACCTTCACAAAGATATGAAATGAAAACCAAGTTTGCACTTTGGTAGTATTGGCTCCCCCTACACATGTGATTCCTTATGTTTGGTTCAATTTTTCACATATACATGAATTTGAAGGTTTGGGTGAGCTACTACTATCAAATGATGCTAAGGTATATAGAATGGACCTTTGAAGCGTGATACCATTGGAGCTGCGGAAATGTACCATCCTTAGCACCATTGTTTACTAGTCATGCATCACAAACTCAAAATACCTCGTGAGATCAACATTTAAATAAAAGAGGTACTTTGTATGACATGTAAGTCCTATGCATGCTAGTTTGTCAAATCACCATTCAAATCCTATTTCTAAGCATTTCATCAATTCAAACAAGTATAGGAATTGAAGTTTTGACAATGCAACAATTCATATGTTAATGCATACACAAATGCAACAACTTATTCTTGAGCTTGCTCCCCCTACTTGTGTGTTTTCAAATTTTTAATTGACCCCTTTCCTTTCTTATCTTTGTGACTTTCTTCTCCCCCTTTGTCAACAATCACCAAAAATGGTGCAAATTATGGGAGTATCAAGTCAATAAATGGGGTTTAGTTCATGTTTACATTGGTTCAAGCTAGATCACTTGCCTAGAATATGTAACTAAGTTTGAGCCAAGGACAAGCTTCTTCACACCTCACTAGTAGGGTTATCTTGACCATGTTAAGTTACACATCATGAGCTCATGTTCTAGATTCAACACTAGGTTTGCAAGCCCATCAATATGTCATATGCTACCACTTGATCATACAAGCATAAAGAACAAAAGTGGTACCATATATGCATGAAAGCATTTGATTTTTCATGAATGAGCCTATAAGATGCATTTCATGTCTACATGAACTAGACAAATCCTTATCAAAGTATGAATGCCATGTCAACCAATTTTACCTTGCTTTAATCGAAGAAGAGGCATGTCATATAATGTGGAATGCTTTTCACTTCATGTTGGAGTAGTCTAGGATGTTTAGCTCATTTCTCAACTTGCAAAATCTTGACTCATCAGGTGGCTTGGTAAAGATATCCGCTAATTGATCTTCGGTGCCAACACTTTCAATTGCAATGTCCCCTTTGATTTGGTGATCTCTAATGAAGTGATGCCTTATGTCAATGTGCTTTGTTCTTGAATGCTGTACGGGGTTGTTGGTTAGTTTGATAGCACTCTCATTGTCACATAGTAAAGGCACTTTCTTGTATTTCAATCCAAAATCACTCAAGGTTGCCTTCATCCAAAGCAATTGTGCACAACAACTTCCGACACTAATGTACTCCGCTTCGGCCGTTGAGAGAACAACACTATTTTGCTTCTTTGAAGACCATGATACAAGTGACCTTCCAAGCAATTGACAAGTTCCACTAGTGCTCTTTCTATCCACCTTGCAACCGGCATAGTCGGAGTCCGAATATCCAATAAGCTCAAAGTTGGAACCCTTAGGATACCACAACCCAACATCTTGTGTGCCCTTCAAATACCTCAATATTCTCTTTGCGGCTTTCAAATGACTTTCTCTTGGTGGGGCTTGAAATCTTGCACACATGCACACACTAAACATGACATCCGGTCGAGAAGCGGTCACATAAAGAAGACTTCCAATCATTGATCTGTATAGCTTTTGATCTACCATTTTGCCACTATCATCCAAGTCCAAATGCCCATTAGTTGCCATAGGAGTATTCATGGGCTTTGCATGTTCCAATCCAAATTTCTTCACCATGTCCCTTATATACTTGCCTTGACTTACAAATGTACCATTCTTCATTTGCTTAACTTGAAGACCAAGGAAGTAGCTAAGCTCACCAATCATGGACATTTCAAACTCACTTGCCATCATATTTCCAAATTCTTCATAAAAATCTTGATTTGTTGATCCAAAGATAATATCATCCACGTATATTTGTAACACAAACAAATCTTTGCCAAGCTTCTTAGTGAAGAGAGTTGTATCAACCTTTCCCATTTTGAACCCTTTAGAGAGCAAGAAATCTCTCAATCTCTCATACCATGCTCTTGGTGCTTGCTTCAAACCATACAGTGCCTTTCTTAGCTTGTACACATGGTTGGGCTTCTTCACATCTTCAAATCCAGGAGGTTGTTCCACATAAACTAACTCATGGATGTACCCATTGAGACATGCACTCTTGACATCCATTTGATATAACTTGATGTTGTGGGCACAAGCATAGGCTAATAAGATTCTAATGGCCTCCAATCTAGCAACCGGTGCATAGGTTTCTCCAAAATCGAGACCTTCTACTTGAGTGTAACCTTGTGCAACTAATCTAGCCTTGTTCCTTATTACTATGCCATCTTGATCTTGCTTGTTTCTAAATACCCATTTTGTTCCTATCACATTGTGTTTCTTCGGTCTTTCCACTAGCTCCTGATTTCTTGTGAAATTGTTGAGCTCTTCATGCATGGCATTGACCTAATCAACATCTTTCAATAATTCCTCAATCTTGGTTGGCTCTATGGTTGACACAAATGAGAAATGCTCACAAATTTGAGCTAGTCTTGCTCTAGTTTGAACTCCACTTTGAATACCACCAATGATTTGATCCAAAGGATGATCCCTTGCAATAGAGACCGGTTGGAGAATAGGAACTTGATTATTGGATTGAGATGAACTAGCTTGTTGATCTTGCACTTGAGATTGATCTTGTGAGTCACTTGCACTTGCTTCATTTTCAACTTGCATACTAGTATGAATTGCACCATCATCTTCATCATCATTGACTTGCCTTGGCCTAATATCACCAATATCCATATCTTTCATTGCATTTGCCAAGTCATTGCCTCTCACGTCACTAAGATTTCCAACTTCATCTTGAGAGGCTTAGGTTTCATCAAATTCAACATCATGTACCTCCTCAAGAGTACCACTAGCCAAATTCCAAACTCTATATGCCTTGCTTGTGGTTGAATAGCCAAGTAAGAAACCTTCATCACATTTCTTTTCAAACTTGTTCAATCTTGTGCCTTTATTGAGAATGTAGCATTTGCAACCAAAAACCCAAAAATATGCAATGTTGGGCTTTCTACCATTCAATAGCTCATAAGGAGTCTTTGCAAGCATACCATGGCAATATAAGCGGTTGATGTAGTAGCAAGCGGTGTTGATTGCTTGGGCCCAAAAAGAATGACTAACATTATATTCACTTAGCATTGATCTTGCCATATCTATCAAGGTTCTATTCTTCCTTTCAACAATGCCATTTGATTGTGGTGTATACTTAGGTGAGAATTGATGTCCAATGCCATACTCATCACATAATTCATCAATCTTGGTGTTCTTAAATTCACTACCATTGTCACTTTTAACTTTCCTGATGGTTGTTTCAAACTCATTTTGGCTTCTCTTGACAAAAGACTTGAATATATCATACACTTCACTCTTGTCAACTAGAAAGAATACCCATGTATATCTAATATAGTCATCCACAATCATAAATCCATACTTGCTCCCACCAATGCTAGTATATGTGGTTGGTCCAAACAAGTCCATATGTAAGAGCTCAAAAGATTTACTAGTACTCATCATACTCTTCTTAGGATGTGTATTTCTAACTTGTTTGCCGGCTAAAGTGACATCTTTCAAGCCTCTAACTAGATCATGCTTTACTAGTTTGTTCAATTGTTTCATTCTAACATGACCAAGCCTTCTATGCCATAACCAACCCAAACTTGACTTAGTGATCAAACAAGTTGACAATTGAGTTTCACTAGCATTGAAATCCACAAGATATAGGTTGTCATATCTAAACCCTTTGAATATCAAATTTGATCCATCAACACTAACAATTTCAACATCATCAACCCCAAATATGCACTTGAAACCGAGATCACAAAGTTGTGCAACCGAGAGCAAATTGAAGTTCAAGCTTTCAACTAGCAACACATTTGAGATGGACATATCATTGGAGATAGAAATTTTACCAAGTCCTCTAACTTTCCCTTTCTTGTTGTCACCAAATGTGATTGCATCATAGCCACTATTTGCACTTGTGTTGAGAGAGCCAAACATACTAGAATCACCCGTCATATGTTGAGTGCATCCACTATCAATCACCCAATGCCTCCCTCCGGCTTTGTAATTGACCTACAAAAAGAGATCAATTCCTTTTAGGTACCCAAATTTGCTTGAGTCCTTGAAGGTTAGTGACTAAGCTCTTTGATACCTAAATGGTCTTCTTCTTTGGACCCAACATGGATGTACCAACAAACTTAGCCTTCATACCGTTTGAGCCCTTTGTGAGAATGTATCAAGAATCAAACTTAATTGAGGATACATAAGCATTGGATTTCTTGCTTTTGCAATCTTGCTCTAAATGACCAACTTGCTTGCATTTTGTGCAATACCGGTCATTTCTCTTCAAAAAACAAGTCTTGTGAGGAGCAAAGACGGTTTTGCCTTTCTTGGGGGTATAGCCCAATCCCTCTTTGTGGAGAGATGCCCTTTGGCTACCCAAGCACACAAGCAAGCGGTCCTCACCACCATAAGCCTTAGCTAAGGAGTGATTGAGCTTTTTAACCTCCTCCTTTAGGTTCTTGTTCTCAACTACTATTGAAAAGTCACTAGTGGGTGAGGTAGTAGTGGGGGTGCTACAAGAAAGGTTAGTAGTAGCAACAATAATAGGTTCACAAGATATATCACATGTTACACCTATGTTGCAAGTTTTAGTTTCTTTCTTTTACACTTGTTGTTGCAAGTCTTCATTTTGCTCAACTAGAGAGGAATGAGCTTCATCAAGCTTAGTGTGAGCCTTTTGGAGCTTCTTATGGTCTTCCTTTAGACTCTCATAAGATGCTCTAAGCTCCTCAAGTTCTTGCTCAATGGATTATTTATCCTTGCGCAAGCCCTTACATTCCTTTCTAAGTTTATCAAAATGAATACGTGCATCATCAAGCATTTCAATTAATTCTTCTTTCGTTAGGTCATCATCACTAGATTCGCTATCGGATGATACCTTAGAGCTCTTGGCCATGAAGCATGAAGGAGTATCGAAGATGGAAGGCTTGTCATGAATGATAATGCTTACATGTGCCTTTCTCTTGCTCTTCTTGTCATCATCACTCTCTTCATCACTTGAAGAGACATCACTATCCCATGTCACCACATGAGAATAGTTCTTCTTCTTCTTGTATGAGGGTTCCTTCTTCTCTTTCTTCTCCTTCTTCGTATGCTTGTTCTTCTTTTTGCCCTTGCTATCATCTTCACTTGAGTGTGGGCACTCGGCTACCAAGTGATCTTTGCTTCCACAATTGAAGCATTTTCTTGGCCCATCAAACTTTCTTGCATTCTTCTTCCTTCTTGCCCGGTAGCCCTTTTTCTTCATGAACTTGCCAAATCTTCTCACTAGAAGGGCCATCTCCTCATCACTCTCACTTGTGCTTGATGAATCTTCACTTGATTCAATTTTTCCTTTGCCCTTGTCCTTTGATGATGATGTGGCTTTGAATGCCACACTCTTCTTCTTCTCATCTTTGGAGTCTTCATCTTTTTCTTTCTTCTTCTTATTGATCAACTCCTCCTTGTCATCATCATCTCTATAGGCATCATCGGTCATCACCTCCGCAAGCACTTGGTTTGGTGTCAACTCACTCAATGTAGTCTTCACCAAAACCGTGATCAAGGTAGCAAACCTCTTGGCCAAGCTCTTCAAGAATTTCATTGAGAAGTCACTATCCTTCACCTCTTCATCCACGGCCTTGAGATCATTCACAATGACTTGCAATCTATGGAACATCTCCGGCACGGTTTCATCATCCTTCATCTTGAAGCTTGCAAACTTGTCCTTCAAGATGTATGCTTTGGCGGCCTTTACACCCTTGGTGCCCTCATATGATTCCTCAAGCTTCTTCCAAGCTTCATGAGCACTCTCAATGTTCTTGATTTGCTCAAACACTTTTTCATCTATGGCCTCATGAATATCACAAACCGCAATGTCATTGAGTTGAAATAATCTTTCTTCGGCGGTTGTGAGATTGGCCGCATTGGCAATCTCAATCTTTGTTTCCACAACCTTACAAACCTCTCTATTGATTGACTTAATGTGTGAGGTCATCTTGCTCTTCCAATATGCATAATTTGTGCCATCAAATTGGGGTGGCTTCTTGGTGTTATTGATGTGAATGTTGAGTTGAGCCATTTTTACACCGTAGGTTGTTAAGCCTCAAATCAACGGTGCCTCGGCTCCGATACCACTTGAAAGGTCCTAAATGGCTAGAGGGGGTGAATAGCCTATAAAAATCTACAAACAACACTTAACAAGCCGATTAGTAACAATAGCAAGCTATGCAAAGCACTAGCTCTAAACTACACTATGCAAGCCACCTAGACAATTATACTACACTATGATCACTAGTTCACACTCAAAGGCTATGTCACTACTATACACTACTGCTAAGTGAGCAACTAACTAACACACTACACAAGAGAGTAAGTACACAAAAGAAAAGAGTAAAGGTGATTTCAATACCCCCGGTGTAGAGAAGATATGAAGTCCAATATAGCCAATCAATCAAATAAAAGAGAAATCCTCGGTAGAGAGATGACACAAGATTTTTTACCGAGGTTCACTTGCTTGCCGGCAAGCTAGTCCTCGTTGTAGCGATACACCCACTTGGAGGTTCACGCGCTAATTGGCATCACACGCCAAACCCTTCTCAAGGGTGCCGCACAACCAACACAAGACGGGGATCCACCAAGCTATGAGCAATCCACTAAAGATGCCTTTCGCGATCTCTCGCGGGGATAGGCTCAAAAACCCCTCACAATACCTTGATCGGAGGCGGAGACAATCACCAACTCCCCTCAACAATCCTCGCAGCTCCAAGTCGTCTAGGTGTCGGCAAACTCCAAGAGTAATGAGAGAAACCGCTGCGAATCACCGCTACCAAGTGCCTCTAGATGATCTCTATCAATGCAATGCACTTGATGCTCTCCAAACTCACCAAATGATGATCACAATCAAGTAGGATGAGTGAGAGTGGAGTGGGAAGACTCACAAGTATGCTATGATGTTCAGGAGTGCCAAGAGATCCTCCCCAAACCAGCCAAGTGACTATTTATAAGCCACACACAAAGAACTAGCCGTTTAAGCTTTTCTGCGTACCGTCGGACTGTCCGACGGCCAGACCGTCGGACTAAACCATACGGTCCGACGCCCCGGATGAACGCCACGTGTCACTAGCCGTTTGAAGTCGAACGTTGGATCACAACGGCTAACTTCCCGCGCTAAACGAACCGTCGAACGGACGAACGTCGGACCAACACCCGCGGTCCGACGCCCACTGCCACTGCACCGTCGGACTGAAAATACACGGCGCGTCGGACCAAATGAAACCACGGTCCGACGTTTTCAGAGAGCTCCCCGAGCCCTGAAAACCGTCGGACGTTGGTCCGACGCTCACCGTCGGACTAATGCCGAGAGTCCGACGCTCTCAGAGCTCGCCACGTGTCAGCTCTCGCACGATCTGCACCGTCGGACGCTTCGGCTAATGGTCCGACGCTCAGAAACTGAGCGTCCGACGCTCTCAGCAGTGTTAGCCGTCGGACCGAGACTAATGGTCCGACGCTCTGTGACTCTACGGTCCGACGCTCTATTTTCTTAGGATTTTCACCCAAACCTTTCACCCTTTGTTCCCATGAGCTAACACCAAGTGTTCTACACCTTGTGCACGTGTGTTAGCCTTTTCAAAAAAAATTTCCAAGGGTTTGTTAATGTCACTAGCATCTATATGCAATGCAATGATCATGAACACCTAGTGGCACTTGATAACCGTATTTCATCAACGATTTCGCCCCTCTTGATAGTACGGCTATCTATCCTAAATGTGATCACTCCCTCTATGGAGTCTTGATCACCAAAAACAAAAGAGCTCCTATGGATTATACCTTTGCCTTGAGCTCCTACCTTTTTCACCATCTCTTGATGAAGCTTGTGGACTCCTTTTGATGATGGACTTATACCATTTGTATGGATGCCGTCAATAGGGCTTTCTCCTTTATTGATAGGCTTCCACCATTTTCATGGATGCCGTCATTGCCCTTCACTTGTGGTCTCCACCGACCCGGTCCTTTGCTCCATCTTTCCATTTGCTAATCAATTCTCATGAAACACTTAGAGCAATCATTAGCAAACTAGGTTTCATCAATTATCCAAAACCAAACATGGGCTTTCAGCGGCGCTCTCGGCCGAGTGGCGCGTCTCCGCACTCTCGGCCAGGCAGACTACGGCGCAGGACGGAGGAAACCAAAAGCACCAGGATAGGAAAGCCACTTCTTCGTTTCCTTCGCTCCGCTCCCATCGACGCCTCTTTGTCCTTATCCAGGCGCGCGCAGCTCCGGCGCGGATGGCGGCACGTGGCCCTGGCGTGGACGGCGGCGCTCGGCCCTAGTATGGACACGCGTGCACCGAATGACGGAGGTTTGCCTCGGACTTCCGCGAAATCAAGAGCTCGAAGCGGATGCTTTTTTTTTTCCAGCGAGTATGTGAGAGAGCGAATCTGCAGGATCGATTCTTTCCAAAGTTTTCCTCCGTTCCCAAAGGACTGATGACGTAAGCAATCCATAGGATTCGGTTTCCTCCAATTTTTTCCGTGGTTGTCCCGTGGACCAAAAGAGCCCTAAGAAAAAATAATAAAATAAATGGGGACAGATGGACAGTCCCCATGAAGCAACCATGGGCACCCCACATCGATTCACGGCATCCGTTTGCATCCCCACACATGAGAATTTCTGACTTGTATGTATGCTTGGGATGTATGCGTATGGATACATGTCGAAAATCCACCGCGAACTTATGGAGACCGTCCCACCCATATTTTCAACATACGTATACTTACTACGTACTATGGAGTACCTGGTGGAGCGTACAGGTTTTGCGGCGTCTGCGGCGACGGAGCACGCGCGACAGTAGGCCGGCCATGCCCGGCCGAACGTTCCAGCGCTTTTGACCCTGCAATTTTTGGCTGCGACTGGCGAGAGCGACAGGCGACAGGCATTCCTCGGCGGTCGGCGCTCTCTTCCGCTGCCGCCGCAGCACACGCTCTCTTCCGCTGCCGCCGCAGCACACGGTCCAGAGGTCTATGGCGTCCTCTACCGCCCTGCTCCACAGCAACCCGCCGTTGCCCTCCCGCACGCGCTAAGCCGACTCCCTGCGGCACGCGCTAAGCCGAGGGTGAGAAACTCCGAACCCGCCGCAAGATCTCGTCGCGTCGTCGGCGCTAGCTCAGTCTCGTACTCCTCGCCTACAATGGCGGCTCCCTCCTCAACCAGCTCCTGCGAGATCGTGGACCTCGCCGTGGCAGCGAGCTGCGACGATGCAGCCTCAGAACTCTTCTTCAGAAAAGGCGGCGGCGGCGACTTGTCTTGGCCGGCGGCGGCGGGGATCTCGTCCGCGCTGAGAGACCGCAAATCGCTGGTTGCCCTGTGCGACAGGTACGGGGTGCCCAGGGACTTTGAGCCGGTGTGCGCGGGCACCTTGCGGTGCAGAGGGTGCGAGACGCCGCCGCAGGGCTCGAATGCCATCTGCGTCTACTCCGACGTGCTCGAGGCCGGTCCACGGTTCCCGCTCCACGACTTCTACCTGAAGCTCCTCCGGCACTACCGCCTGGCGCCGAGCCAGTTGGTCCCCAATGCGTGGATGTACATGGCCGCGTTCGTGCTCCGCTGCAAGGATGCCGGCGTCGAACCGCTGGTGTCGGCCTTCAGATACTTCTTCTCTGTGTGCGCGGACAAGCGCAATCACGGGTGGCACCGTTTCCACCCCTGCGGCGGCGGCCGTCCAAGCCTCTTCTCCGGCACTCTGCCCACCAGGTTCGAGTGGAGAAAAAGGTTCTTCTTCCTCAAGTCCCCGGAGGGGATGCCGTGGAAGTCCCAGGAAGGAGGACGCCCGCACAGTGGAGCTCGCGGATGCGGCGATAGACAAGCTGAAGCTGATGCCATGCGTTGATCTCAAGGACTTCTTGAGCCTCCACGCCCCGCCCGTCGGCGCTCTCACCCTGCTGCACCTGCACTCCACGAATGCGCCGGTCATGGTGAAACCAGAATCTTCAGCGGCCAGCGCCCAAGCACTCCCTTTTACCTCGCTGCACCAGCTGCACGCGACATTGGGGGCGGGGGCAAGAGCACCCAGCACCGCCGACCCTGCCGTTGAGGCTGACGACCCGGCGTGGCGGACGCGGAGGAAGCGCAGGTGTCCGTGTCCGGGCCCAGCGTCCGTGACCGTGACTCCTCCCATGCCTCAAAGCTGTCCATGTCCGGGCCCAACATCCGTGGCCATGACTCCTCCCTTGCCTCAAAGCTTTGCCACCGCCATGCCGCTGCTGCAGGGAATGGAAATGACACCATGTGACACATCAATTGATGGAGCCTGGGGCAACAGTGAGATCTCCATGCCACCAGGGATTTGTTCAAGTGACGACCCCCTCTTTATGTGCGATGCTATGGTGGCAATTGACGCTGAGAAGGCCCGATCGCAAGATCAGCAGCAGGCGACAGACGCCAAGGCAGCCCAGCAGATCGCCGACCTTCAGGGCCAGCTGCAACAGGTCAGCGCCGCGAGCGCCAAGTTCGTGGACTACTTGGTTGCGGCCAGAGCCGTGAATACCAAGCTCAAGGACAAGTACGGCTCTGAGATTGCCATAGCCAGAGCTGAGAATACCCAGCTCAAGGACAAGTACGCCTCTGAGATTGCCATGGCCAGAGATGAGAATACCCAGCTCAAGGAGAAGCATGCCTCTGAGATTGCCAAGCTCAACCAGCAGCACGCCTCTGAGGTCGCCAAGCTCCAGGAGGAGTATCATAAGGCAAGAAGCTCCAGGAGGAGCATCAAAAGGCAAGCACCGCACATGCTGAGAAGCTGAAGGCGGAGCGCACGGCGGAAATTGGTAAGCTCCAGGAGAAGCACGCTGCTGAGGTTGCCCAGCTCAACCAGGAGCATGCCTCTGCCATCACCTTGCTCATGGAGGAGCACGCCGTCGACATTGCCCGCATGGAGCACGCTGCAGAGGAGATGGTGCAGGATGTGAAGAAGGACATAGCGCTCGCCCTATTTCCGAACCTGGACGTCTCATTGCTATGATCAGATCATGAACACGTAAGTTATTTGTGATCGTGCATCTTATGTTTATTCATTTTTTTTGTGTATTTATGTTTTCTTCTAGAGTGTTCTTGTTTTTATATTCAGCTCTGATTACTTGCATAGAGTACATGTTTGGTTTATCATCTGCCTACTAGAAATTATTAGATGCGTAAATTGTGATCCATCTTTCAGTTATGAGAAATTACTTTATTCCAACATGTTAGGAAATGTGACAGTATAGGATATTGAGCTTTGTAAAAGGAAATTTTCCTTTGTTCTCTCTGAAAATGTATGCGATGTATTCCAGTCTATTTAATGATTTGATTGAAGCCTATAAGGTTCATATATATCATAACTGAGAATCTGGGATTTGAGTTTCAGTGTTCACTTGACTAGATTTGGGGGGGGTGGGGGGGGGGGGGGGGGGGGGGGGGGGAGAGAATGTGGGCAGTTTATCATAAAGCTTTATTGTCTCACACATAGAGTTGTTTTGGACGATCCTCTGTTTACTTACTGGCTGACTATCCATCATGTCTTTATATGTCTTCTTTATTTCTGATGATTCGGATTATAATTTGAGTTTTGCTTACAACTTGACTAGATTTGGGTAAAAAGAGAGTTGTCAATATATGAGCAGCTTGTCATAAAGCCTTGTTGTCATAACATAGAGTTGCTTTGGCCAATCCTCTTTTTACTTATTGACTGACTATCCATCATGTCTTTATCTGTCTTTTTTATTTTACTGATTCTAATTAGTCTCTACCCTGCAAATGTAACGGTTAGGAGAAGAGACTGATCTATCACACTTATGTAACTAGATTGTCTCATATCTATCTGCCTATATATTCCGAGGTGCACCTTTGAATACTATTCAATTGTATCTTTGAACTGACACATGGTCCTTGCAGCCTTCCTGAAGCATTCTGGAAAGAGCTTGATCAAGTGAAGCAGCTGTGGAAGAACATAAATGATCTGAAAGTTGAGCATGCTGGCGCTCTTTGGTGTTGAACTGTATGCGTGGTTATGCGCCAGCGAGATTGTTGTGAAACCGGCATACTCAACATTCAAATGATTTATGTTCTTCGCAGCTGCCCCACTTGATCAAGCTCTTTCCAGACTGCTTCATAGCGACCAGGGACCTGCAGCTGTCTATAATAGTGATTAAAAACAAGAGTAGAAACAATAATATGAGGAAAAAAATAATATATCACACTGTTTTAGCACATTCATGAGAAGGGTTAAGTTTGGAGATTATTGCAATGCCAATGTGTACTGTCTAATACTCTAATATATACCAATTGTTAAGCAAACTTCATTCATATAAGAAGCAGGCACTAAAAGTCAACTACAAAAAACAAACAGGACTGTACATTATTGCTAGTCTGTGTTCATGGAAAACCTCACTCCAAATCTTGGTTCACTGGCAAGGAACGGTTAATCTTGAAAGTTAAAACCTCTCACTCCAACCTTAGCTCTGGAGAATTCTGTTGCTTGTAATTTACTTACCTAGTATTGGTATCTGTAGAAGTCATAATATTTTATATATGTCTGAAGCATAGAGATATAGATCTATCTTGACTTAAGTTTTAATCCTTTGGCTAAGCTGTCGTGGACTTCTGCTTTGGATAAGTCTCTTCATTTTCTCAGTTTTCCACAAAGCTTAGCATTGATCAAACTATGAGCCATAGATTAGTAGACTGATATTTAACTATTCCATTATGAATCAGTATTATTCTATCATTTTGTGTTTCTGTTCTGCCAGAGTATTTTGGTTTTCATATTTAGCTCTGATTACAGGCATAGTCTACATTTGTGGTTCATCATCTGCTTACTCAAAATTATTAGTTGTGCGATTCATCTCTCGGTTATGAGAAATTACTTGATATTGTTTGGCACCACAATACTAGAAAAATGTGTGGTTCATCTTCTTGTACAGGAACTTGCTGATGTGTATACTGCCTAAAATGAAGCGTAGAAACAAGCTGACCACACTTTCTTACCACATCCACTAAGAAAGATGGTTAAATTTGTAAATTATTGCAATGACAACGCGCACTTTCTGGCATATGCCTTTTGTTGAGCAAAATATATTCTCAAAGAGCAAACTTTACGAGTCTTAGTTCATAAAAGACCATACTCCAATTTTGGTTCACAGACACAAATTGGTAGTCAAGAAATCCCTCACTCCAGTCTTAGCACTTCTGTCAGCTTGTAATAATTTAGTTTCCTAGTGCTTGTGTCTGTAAATGAGATAGAAGTCATATAATATTTTACATATGTCTGGAGCATGTAGACCTCTATTGACTGAAAGTTTTATTACTCCGTTAGAGCTGCTATGGACTGCTGTTTTGAACGACTGTCTTAATTTTCTCTGTTCGCGGCATAGCCTGGCACTGATCAAACTGAGCTAGTAGACTGATTGTTGACCTTTTTCAATTATGAATCAGCTCTACACATGGAGGAGTTCATTTTGGATGATCGCCATATTTCGTCTAGAGATTGAGTTCCAAGAGCCTGGTAGGAGAAATCCAGTCTATTCCAAAGCTATGGCGAAGAACCTAGCTACCCGGTCAAGATGATTTTGGCATGGCCATTGTGTAGCTCCGAAGTGTAATGCATGTCATCTGTTTGTTATGTTCTCGTCTGCTATATACATGTACGGTATGATGAGATGAGATTGGTATGGTAGATCCAGTAGTCTTTTGCTTTAAATAGCATACTATTTTAATCTTAATAGTTACAGCAATATTAGATCCAGGATAAGTAGGACCATCCCTATCTGAAATGCTCCCAAAACCTTCCCCCCGGAACTAGTTCAGTGAAACAAAAACACTGTATTGTGCCATTACTTATGATATTGGAAATGGGGTGGAAGATTGCGATAATGACTGGTCTGCCTGATTATGAAACACATGACTCTGGGCTACGTTATGGGTTTCTACTTGTCGTGGTGCTTCTCCTGATGAAGGCAATGTGAATTGAGGCACTCTACTTAACCTAGAATGGGATGAAGCATTTTATTATGACCCTGTTTAGATCATGGTCAGTTTGTTTGGGTACATAAGTAGTAGCTAATAGTTTGTGTGGCAGGGCGCTTTTTGGATCAGCAGCAAAAAATATTCATGTATTGGTGGTTTTCTCTGTAGTGTTCTTTCTCTCTTTCCTTTTAAATATTTATTAGCTGACATGTAGATAGAGATTAGTAGGTGGATAAATTTTCTTTTTTCAATCTCTTAGCTGGATGGAGATACTGAACTGTTACGTGAGTGGATCTTGATGTCATGCTATGAACATGACTAAAAAAAGATCGATGAGATGAGATCAAAAGCACGCTCATATTCATCTCCTCATTTTCTAAGATGATTTGTGCCATCATGAACCAGTGAGTTGTTTGTGATCTTGCACACTTATTAATGGTGCCACAGCCTATATGTTCATCATCTTCGTACAGAAAATTACTACGTATTAGATGTGTGATTCATCTCTTTGTTATGAGAAACTACTTGACAGTTTTGACACAGACTAAAATGGTGACTAGTATTTGTGGGCTTCAACCTTTGGATGACAAATTGACAATTGTGCTACTCAGTAATATAATAATATCATAATTCTTGTATGTAATTGCCTCGTATAGGATCTTCCAATTTTCTTTTGTAGTGATTATATAGAATGGTGCAGACAATAGTAGGAGATAAATGATTGACCACTCTTTCCTACCACATCCATTGAGGAAAGAATTGTTAAATCTGCAAATTAGTTCAATGCTAGTGTATATCATACCATCTGACACAAGAAAATGTCATTTGTCAACAACTTCAAAGAGCATACAGACTATATTTCTCGCATAGAGAATGTATATCATACCATTGACGATATATTTTATTTGTATAATTGTATTGGTTTTGCAGATGCAAAATTGCTAATCATGAAACCCCTTACTCAACTCTAGTATTATTCCTGAAGAACCCTGCCACTTATAATTGAAGTGCCTAGTATTTGTTTTTCTTTTCTGGACAAAGTAGAACACATATCCAGTATTTATCAGGCAGATCTCTCTCGAATCAAGGTTTAAGTACTCTGCCTTACATGCTATGGAGTATGGACTGCTGTCGTGGGTTACTGTCACAATTTTCTTAGTTTGTAGCAAAGGCCTGGCATTCATCAAACTACGAGCTACAGATTAGTATACTGAAATTTTGTTTTATTTCAATTTTTTTTAGATCGCGACTTCACGCGTTTTTCATTAAGAAGAAGAGCCGAAGGAACGGCAAAGTAACCGATACAAAGGATTCGCAAGTAATCCATGGATTACCAACAAGATCCACAACACAAAACGAAAAGCAAGAAAACAGAGAGGGAGGGGGGGACCCTCCACC
The DNA here is from genome assembly GCA_038502445.1 of Eremochloa ophiuroides. Classification (NCBI taxonomy): domain Eukaryota; kingdom Viridiplantae; phylum Streptophyta; class Magnoliopsida; order Poales; family Poaceae; genus Eremochloa; species Eremochloa ophiuroides. The sequence continues at coordinate 259,159 of JAHLJS010000167.1, forward strand.
TGGCAACCCCAGCTAACTGAACCTATTACAAAAAGACTCAACACGAAGGTAGCCAGCAGTGAAGTGAAGCCGTAGATGAAACCACCCGAGCTACGACCTTAGTGAATCAGCTCTACATGGCAGTTCCATATTTGTGGATGGCCTTCCATCGTAAGGAGGTTGAGTTCCTAAAGAAGTATATGGTGACTCAAGCCTAACTACCTGGTGAAGATGATTTTTGGCATGACCGTGTTGTGGTTTCTTTTGGAAGTGCATGTCATCAGTTTGGTATGTTCTTCTCTAGTAGTTTGACTCGTAGTATTTTTTCTTGCTTAGTTTCAAACTTGTTTCGTGCTGAATCAGGCAGGGCAACTAACATGTGATTCAGGATAAAAAAAAGCTGGATCATCTTCTCTAGCTATAAATACAGTAACTTCCCAAACCTTCCCCTGGTCTAGTTCATGAAACAAACTCTGTACCTTGTTATTTGATGATAATGGAAATGGGGTGGAGGACTGGGATGATGAGTGGTGCCTAATCTTGCAACATCTGACTGGCAGCGTGATGAGTTGATCTCCATTGGCCGTGATGTGCACTGGGCTGAAACCTGTATAAAATCTAACCTCTTATGTCCTGTTGTCAGATGAAGATGGCTAAGAAGGATTGAACGATGCTACCCTTTTAAGCAAATTATCACACCGCACTTTCGATTCTCAAGTTACTGGAGATTTCTGTACTTGACTTTTGTTCTCAAGTCATTGGTACTATGCTACTTGAATACTTGATGAATGAATCCTTGACTTGTTCGACCCATATTACCTAATAGGAGTAACATTGAAGTCCACCTAGTCTTGTTTATGATGTGGCCACTGATGAGATATATGTCTTCTGACTGAGCTTATGTGTTTGTGTTGATTGATGAAGCCATTTTGCAGTGCGGTTGTCACTCTTAGTTATGCAATAGGGGAAGATTTGTCACATGTTCAGGTGCTTCAAGCACATCTATTCTGTATATCATTCTGCAGGCGATTGTATGCATTTTCTTCGCGGTCAGGGCCGTCAAGTTAATTCGCATTAAATTATGCGGATAGCCTTTCAATGAGCATCATTTCTCGCCAGCTTGTAACCTTCGGCAAATTGAAATAGCTTGACAGTTTTATTATATTTTAAGAAATTGCATTGGCGGTACCTTATAATACCTTGGACCTAAACAAAAACATAAATACTAACACCTTTCGAGTGCTTTGACAGTTTATGGCAGTTTTTAAAATAGAAAAAAAATGCAAAGTAGTGCTTGAGCCGAGGACTTGGAGCTGTGGAGAGATCAATTTAATGCAACATATGGATCTCCCGCATCAACACTCTTTTGAGGTATTTCTAGACTATATACATATATAAAAGGTCACCGACCCAAAAGTTATAATGTATTCCTATAATTTGTCTCCACTTATTTTACCTTTCTATATTTTTTCCCAACTCTCCCTAGGGTACAAGATGATCCCACAATTTATTGTCTCCACTTATTTTACCTTTCTATATTTTTTTCCAACTCTCCCTAAGGTACAAGATGATCCCACAATTTATTGTCCTCCGCTTATTTTACATTTCTACATGGTTTTCCCAACTCCATCTCCTCTCTGCTCGATGATCCCTCGTTGTGCATCCAACCTCTTCTCTCTAACTAATCTACTATGGCACCGTATCGAGCATCAACTCTGCGACGTCCCGCACAGTATTTCCCATGTGATAAGCACTGATATTTCCATATATACTCGTCATGCAAGTTATTCTCCTCACCAAGCCATATTCTACCAGCATTAGTTGTCCAAATCAACATATCACGCTGTCCTCTAAATTCATCCTCTAAAAAAAATATTTCATCCTGGTCATCGAGATTCCTTCCTCTATACCACTTTCTCCCGCACTCATTCATCCTCTATATCTCTACTCTATATTTTTTTTCTTTTTTTATTCTCCACCCACCCACCTTCCCTCCCCTCTCTTCTCTCTCATCCGGCCCCTCTGGAGTGCCGCCGCCTCCGGTCCCGGCGAGCGCACACGGCCCGCGCGAGGGCGCGCGACCCCAGCGAGCCCGCCCGGCCTCTCCCTCCCCGCGGCCCCTCCTCCCTCTTCGGCGTGGCGGGCCTCCTCCCCGCGCTGCCCCACCCCGCCACCGGCACCACGTGCTGCCTCCCTCTCCCGCTTCTCCCTCTCCCCTTTCCTCCTTCTCTCTCTCCTCGCTCGGTCACGTCGTGGGCCCACAGCGTCGCGTAGAGGGCGTCTTCTATGGCGATGGGCATGGCGGATCCACTGGCGTTGCGGACGCGGTAGCGCCCCACGTTGCAGCTCCATGGTACGCTCTCTCGTCCTCCAGGACGCTGAAAGCCCTAACTTGGTTTTGATAATTGATGACAATCTAAGGACTAACCTATTTGCTAAGTGATGGCTAAGCATAGGTGGTCCTATCCATGGAGTGATGAGCCTATGAGTTGGTGATCAAGATGGCTCAACCATGGACTTTGTGATGGTGAAACAAGTGGATATAATCAAGGTGAAAAGAAAAGGCTTGAAGGTAAAGGTATAACCCCATTAGGGCTTTTCTTTTGGTGATCAAGACACCAAGTGGGTGTGATCACATTTAGAATAGATAACCGACTATCAAGGGGAGAAAAACGAACTCGAATCGGTTATCAAGTGCTCTAGAGTTGTATTGCATTGGCATTCGCACGTAGGGCTCTAGATCACTCTAACTAACCCTTCAAAATGCTTTGAAAAATAGCTAACACACATGCCTTAGTGGTGAGAACACTTGGGTGTTAGCGCTTGAGAGAACGGGCTGGTTTCTAGTCTTGAAAAAGTGCTTAAAGTAGCACCGGACGCTGCACCGGACTCTGGCTGGAGCGTCCGGTGACTAACCCTAGCAGTGGCGCGGAGGTGCTGAGTGCACCGGACGCGTCCGGTGTTGTTTGGAGCTCTCTGGAAACTCTCAGTTTAAGCACCGGACACTGGAACAGTAACTATAGCGCGTCCGGTGGTGTTTTTCGAGTGTCCGGTGAGTCTGTTGGTTCTCTGACTCGGTGAGCGTCCGGTGTGTCCTCAGCGGACGCGTCCGGTGCGACTTGGAGCTCTCGGGTTGCTCTCTGTTCGCGCACCGGACACGGACGGCAGAGCGTCAGGTGTGACGTTTCGCTTCCGGTGTGAACTTAGCGCGTTTTTCAGTGACTCGACCGTTGGGATCTGACGGCTCGTGTTTGAACCTAGCGCGTTGTGGCACTAATCTGTGCACCGGACAATGCCACCGAACACTGAGCATCCGGTGCTCCTGTAAAACAGCAACGGGCAAATTTTTGTGAGGGGAGTATAAGTAGTGCTTGGGCTGGCTTGGGGACTAACTCTTGCGAATTTTGATCATTCCTAATCTCTTGTGAGCCAAGTCTAAACCCTCCACACACATCTCACACACTTTGACTCAAATCCTTGTGAGATAGTGTTGTTCCAAGTGCTTGATTGCTTGAGTGTTGCATCCTAAAACACTTGGTGGTGATTTGCTTCGGTTTTCTTGTTCTCTTGGGGCTTTGTCGAGTCCCTAGACGGCTATGGAAGTAAGGAGGAGGTGTAAGCTTGATTGGTGATTATTCAAGGCTACACCAGCTTGATTATGAGGGGTTCTTGTGGTTATTTCCCGGCGGAGTGCCAAAATCAACTTTAATGGATTGCTCGTGGTTGAAAGCCACTTCTCTTGTGTTGGTGAGCTGCTCCCGGTGAGAGATTGGCGTGTGAAGCCTAGCTCGCAATCCACCAAGGAAGACCGGTGCCACAACGAGGAGTAGCATGACAGCGATCACGTGAACCTCGGTAAAAATCGAGTGTGCACTTCTCTACTCCACTATCGAGTGGATTTCTTGATTGATCAATTGGAGCACGAGGAGTAGGGTGACAGCGATCACATGAACCTCGGTAAAAATCGAGTGTGCACTTCTCTACTCCACCATCGAGTGGATTTCTTGGTTGATCAATTGGATTTCTTGTTGGTTATCTATTCTTGGTGATTGGATCAACCTCTACTCTCCTCGGCGGTATATCTTTCCCGATCCCTACTCTTGCGCTATTGACTTATTTAGGTGCCATCTCCTTAGGATTCGGAGGAGTTGGTTTCTAGCGCTTGTGTGTTTATTCTTGTGAGTAGTATATTATGCTAGATGGCTTGCATAGAGTAGCCGTAGAGCTAATGCTTAGCTTCGCTTGGTTAATTGCTCACTTGTGGTCTAGTGTTTTGTAGATTTTTTAATAGGCTATTCACCCTCCTTAAGTCTATCCGGTCCTTTCAGACGCGGACAGCGTACCCGGTGCGGACAGCCTTATCCACTAATATTTATTTAGTTGGAACTTTAGCGTACTCCTAACGCGCCAATAAAATAGAGGCCAGGGAGGGCCTCATGCACGTTCACACTGACGTCAACAATTTTTGTTCTTTTGCCTAGATTTTCCCACGGTTTTTTCTTTTTTTTTCTGTCTACATTTTCCCACCTTGTTTTTTTTTCTTTTTCGTCCATATTTTATGGTCGGGTGCACCATTCAGCATCAGGTGATGCGTATTTTTTCCTTTTGCTGACCATATTTTATCATTGGGTGCACCATTCGGCACCAGGTGGCGCGCATTTTTCCTGTCAACATTTTTTCACTGGGTCCACCGTTCAGCACCGGCACGGCGTTAGCACGCCTAACATGTGTTTTTTGGGGTTTTCTCTTGCTGTCCAGATTTTTTTACCGGGTGCGTCATCAGCGCCAACGCGTCGGTAGAACGCTTTTTTCCATACAGATTTTTTCACCGGTTCCGCCATTCAGCACTGGCACGGTGGTAGCGCGCCTAGCGTGAGCCCTTTGTTCATGCTGATGTCAGCATGACATGAGCGTTACATCAACATTGTTTTTCTCTCTAGATTTTCCAACCTTTTTTTCTTTGTTTTTTGCTGTCCAAATTTTTTCGCCGGTGTTTTTCTTGTGTTCCCCTTTTGTCGTTCTGATTTTTTTCGCGGGTGCGCCATTCAGCACCAACGCGTCGGTAGCGTGCTTTTTTTCATCTAGATTTTTTCACCGAGTCCGTTGTTCCGCACCGGTGGCTAACGTGCGGTATTTTAGGGGGTTTTCCTTTTGTCGTCCAGATTTTTTTTACCACGTGCGCCATTTAGCGCCAACACGTCGATAGCATGTTTTGTCTAGATTTTTCACTAGCTCCGCCGTTCAGCACCGGCGCGGCGTTAGCGTGCCTAACGTATGGCGTTTTTTAGGCTTTCCTTTTGCCGTACAGATTTTTTTTTATCAAGTGCGCCATTTAGCACCAACGCGTCGGTTTCGTATTTTTTTCCATCCAGATTTTTTCACGGGGTCCGCCGTTCCGCACCGGCGCGGCGATAGCGCGCCTACCGTGCTAGTAGTTATATATAAGCAAATAGACAATCCTAATCACAATCTTTATTTGGTGCTCATGGCCTCATGGGCCGCATTAGGTTGTCAACACAGAGTTTTTAAAAGGAAGAATATTCTAACTGATTAGGTTCCTTTCATGATTGATTGAATTTCCCATAAATATCTCTCCTTTCATTGAACGTCAAAGTCTCTCTTTTAGGTTGTCAACACAGAGTTTTTAATAGGAAGAATATTCTAACTGATTAGGTTCCTTTCATGATTGATTGAATTTCCCATAAATATCTCTCCTTTCATTGAACGTCAAAGTCTCTCTTTTAGGTTGTCAACACAGAGTTTTTAATAGGAAGAATATTCTAACTGATTAGGTTCCTTTCATGATTGATTGAATTTCCCATAAATATCTCTCCTTTCATTGAATGTCAAAGTCTCTCTTTCTTGCACGAATTGCAAATAAATGTAGTCTCCTTTCAATGAACGCCTATGCAAACTTGTTCGGTTAATTTCGCTCCCTTGGTCTTTCCATAGCAGTTTCCAGGACAAAATGAAGCCTGAGATGGATTGGGTATTGGGTATGGATGGGCAATAAGCCGTAAATCTCTATAACAGTTGGTCTGATTCTGCCGATTAGTAGATGAAGTGAATATGAACTATTCATTATTTTAATGGGAAAGATGGTACCCGGGTGTCCAGACGCGCCGGACATGATGCGGGCCGCCCCTCCCCCGTGCGTGCCGCGCGCCCCCGTGCCTGTTCCTTTTTTCTTTTCCTTTTCTTTTTCATTTTTCATTTCCTTTTTCCTTTTCCATTTTTTTATTTTTTGTTTTTCGTTTTGATTTTTCTTTTTGTTTCCCTTTTATTTTCCCTTAATTTTTATTATTTTAACATTTATATATTTTATATTTCTTTATATGGATACTGTAAAAGTATATCAAAAATATTGCACATGTTGTTGTAAGAGCATCTCCAAGAGTTTGTCAAAATTCACTTGGTAAATCTTATGATTTGGCAACTCTTTAAAATGTATTGCAAGTGAAAAAGAGCCTCTCTCCAACAGTTTGGTATAATTCACTTGCCAAACATAGATTAAACTTATGTCAGCAACCCTGAGACAGAAACAAAATTATGTTTATGCCCTTCCACCTCTTGACAACTTACATAAGGAACTTTAAGACAGAAACAAAATTATGTTTATACCCTTTCACCTCTTGAAAACTTACATCAGAAACCCTAAGATAGAAATAAAATTAGTTTTTTTTCTCTTCCACCTCTATGTACGCCGACGATCCGCGCTCGTTTGCGCGCGCGCATATATGCGCGTGGAGGGGTGAGATTTACCAAGTTGCTAAAATTTGCCGAGTTGGATGCCAAACTGTTGGAGGGGTGATTTCTCTAGTTTTACCAAAAAATGAAGGATAGTAAGTGGGTTTGGCAAACTTTTAGAGATGCTCTAAGTGTTTTAGATATATATTGTAAGTGTTGCGCAAAATGTTTTATCTTTTTTTTAGACGTATGTTTTAATTATATGTTTCTAATGTTTCACCTTTGTTTTCAAAATCAATGTTTGCAAGTGTTTCATTTGGATGATGTATATGTTTCATATGTATTGTTGCAACTGTTTTATCTGAATGTTGTATATGTGTGTAAATAGTTTCCAAGTGTTTTCAAGTGTTTTTTTTAAATGTTTCATCAGTATGTTTCGAGTGTTTTAGCAGTTTCGTACATATGTTGCAAGTGTTGCACCTGCATGTTTTAAAATTAGATCTGATGCTGCAGTTAGTGTTTTGTCGGTGCTAATTTTGGCGAGGCTAACACCGGCTAGTAAATATGTGTTTTGCGGTTGAGGCTACGGATGGTGTGCAAGGGGGAACACAGGGATTATACTGGTTCAGGCCAAGCAAGCCCTACGTCCAGTGGAGAGGAGAGTCGTGTTGCCTTGCACCGGGGTGCTTGTAGTAGGGGGTTACAAGCTAGGCGAGAGAGGGAAGAGCTCCCAGGTCTCTTGTGAGTGTCTAAGTGTTTACAAGTCGTTTGCTGTGGGTGAGAACTTGGAACTTCTCCGTCCGTTCGTTTTTCTTCTGTCGTCCTCCTAAAGCTGGTCTCTGCTCTCCCTTTTATAGCCGCAAGGGAGAGGCAAAGGCGGCTACGACGCTACCTATTAAAATAGTGAGGAGTTGCCGTTCCCCGTTTGACTAGCTGCTGCCTTTTCTCCGTGTCTCCGGGGTATGGGTATGGCTATCTTGGTTCGCGAGTTCCAAGGTAGAAACAGTCGTCTGACCTGGGTCTTCTGGATATGGCCATCGTGGTCCGCACGACTTTGGTGAGTTCACACCTGCCGGCTATCCTTCCGTACGACGTGACAAGAGGGAGAGTCACCTTGGGACGTTGTTTCCCGAGGCTCGGGATCCTGAAGGCGTGCTCGTCCTTTCGTGTGGACGGCGCAGTGGGCGCCTTTCCCGAAGCGGGGCAGCGCACCATAGACCATACCGTGGAGGACGGTCGTAGTGGGCCTATCAAATCTGCTGTCAGGGAAATCCCGACAGGTGGTATGGCCGTCAGGGGCGTGCGAAGCACAGTCGCGTCGAGAGTCTCGCCTGACGGGACAGTGCTTATAAAGTGGTCAGAGAGATTTCTTGTGGTCCAAGATTGCTCCGCTGACATCACCCGTGCCTTGGATGCCGACTTTGGCGCCGTGGATGCCGCTCTCCCGAGTTCTCCCGAGGAGGCTTCGGGCGAGGCTCGGGCGAATCGGAGACTTGGGCGCCCAGGACGCCGCCTCCCGAGCTCTCCCGAGGAGGGTCGGGCGAATCGGAGGTTTGGGCGCCGAGGACGCCGCTCTCCCGAGCTCTCCCGTCCCGAGGAGGGTCGGGCGAATCGGAGACTTGGGCGCCGAGGACGCCGCTCTCCTGAGCTCTCAGAGGAGGCTCGGGCGAATCGGAGACTTGGGCGCCCAGGACGCCGCCTCCCGAGCTCTCCCGAGGAGGCTCGGGCGAATCGGAGATTTGGGTCGCCGAGGACGCCGCTCTCCCGAGCTCTCCCGAGGAGGCTCGGGCGAATCGGAGACTTGGGCGCCCAGGACGCCGCCTCCCGAGCTCTCCCGAGGAGGCTCGGGCGAATCGGAGATTTGGGTCGCCTTGGACGCCGCTCTCCCGAGCTCCCCCAAGGAGGCTCGGGCGAATCGGAGGTTTGGGCGCCGAGGACGCCGCTCTCCCGAGCTCTCCCGTCCCGAGGAGGGTCGGGCGAATCGGAGACTTGGGCGCCGAGGACGCCGTTCTCCTGAGCTCTCAGAGGAGGCTCGGGCGAATCGGAGACTTGGGCGCCCAGGACGCCGCCTCCCGAGCTCTCCCGAGGAGGCTCGGGCGAATCGGAGGTTTGGGCGCCGAGGACGCCGCTCTCCCGAGCTCTCCCGAGGAGGCTCGGGCGAATCGGAGACTTGGGCGCCCAGGACGCCGCCTCCCGAGCTCTCCCGAGGAGGCTCGGGCGAATCGGAGGTTTGGGCGCCGAGGACGCCGCTCTCCCGAGCTCTCCCGAGGAGGCTCGGGCGAATCGGAGACTTGGGCGCCCAGGACGCCGCCTCCCGAGCTCTCCCGAGGAGGCTCGGGTGAATCGGAGATTTGGGTCGCCGAGGACGCCGCTCTCCCGAGCTCTCCCGAGGAGGCTCGGGCGAATCGGAGACTTGGGCGCCCAGGACGCCGCCTCCCGAGCTCTCCCGAGGAGGCTCGGGCGAATCGGAGAGTTGGGCGCCGAGGACGCCGCTCTCCCGAGCTCTCCCGTCCCGAGGAGGGTCGGGCGAATCGGAGACTTGGGCGCCGAGGACGCCGCTCTCCTGAGCTCTCAGAGGAGGCTCGGGCGAATCGGAGACTTGGGCGCCCAGGACGCCGCCTCCCGAGCTCTCCCGAGGAGGCTCGGGCGAATCGGAGGTTTGGGCGCCGAGGACGCCGCTCTCCCGAGCTCTCCCGAGGAGGCTCGGGCGAATCGGAGACTTGGGCGCCCAGGACGCTGCCTCCCGAGCTCTCCCGAGGAGGCTCGGGCGAATCGGAGGTTTGGGCGCCGAGGACGCCGCTCTCCCGAGCTCTCCCGAGGAGGCTCGGGCGAATCGGAGACTTGGGCGCCCAGGACGCCGCCTCCCGAGCTCTCCCGAGGAGGCTCGGGCGAATCGGAGATTTGGGTCGCCGAGGACGCCGCTCTCCCGAGCTCTCCCGAGGAGGCTGTCATTAGTGGAATGATGTCGTGGGCCTCTGTAGACGCGGCCTTCGTGGGCTTCCACTGGCCTTACTTGGGCCAGGCCAAGTTGGGAATGAGCTTTTTTGCATCGAAGTTCGGTACCCCTAACTTTGGTAACCGACAGTAGCCCCCGAGCGTGTGGCGGAGTGAAGGCACTCCTCCACAGGTTCACGTTGGTTCTTCCTGTCAAAAAAGATAAAGTGTGGGTTGTTTTTTCCGGGGGGTGCGCGCGAGCGCACCCGCCGGGTGTAGCCCCCGAGGCTTTGGAGGGATGATATATCCCTTCAAAGGCTTAGAATCGTGTTCGTTAGTCCTCGGGTGTTTTTCGATTTATTTAGGTGTGTTGTTTCCTTGGAAGCGGAGCCCCCGAGCCTCCCACCGTGTGGGAGATCGTTCGGTGGTCTTTCCAAGGTGCGGGGCAAGTTTCCGAGCCTCCGTTTTCGTATCGGAGATCGATCGGGTCCTTCCCTGTCTTTTTTAATTCGACCTTCACGCTCTTTTTTCGGGAAGAGGAAGGTTTGGTCCTGCTCGACTTCCCCGCTGGGGCACGAGTCGGCATTTCCGGTGAGCTACAAACGGGTTGGTCCAAGTGGAGGTCCGTGCCCTATTCGTTAAGGGTCGGCTAGTGGCCTGAGCACACTCCAATTATTTCCCGAGGGTCAGTTAGTGGATGTCGGGTCCCTTCGACGGGTCCCGAGGGCATGATGCCTCCCACGGAGGGATTCCACGTAACCGACTCACTACTGGGACTTGGACACAGCATGGGATGTCCCTTGTGACGTTCCGGGCGTCGGGATACTGGCCGTTTTCGTGACCCATCCACTAGCTGTCCCTAACTCGATTTCCCTGGGGCGACTGTTCGAGCCTCGGAGGGCCAGTCTTCGATCCCCTGGGAACGTAACGGGCGCCCGAGCCCGGGGTTTCTTCGTTGAGAAAAACGTAGGTGGAATCGAAGCGCGCGGTTGTAATGATTTGGCTCACCTTTTGAGGCGCGAAGCCTGACGGACACGACGGTTCGGCTCAGTCGAGGCGGTTTGCGTGCGCGGTGATGGCGGGTCTCTTCCAAGCCGAGGTCGAGCTCCCTCCTCTGAACCTGCCGTGAAGAAGAAGCGGGCCATAGTGCCCTTGTAAAAAGTAACCTTTCGGGAGTGGTTTGAAAGGAAACAAACAATATGGCCCTTCGTGGCCTTAACATTTATGTAAATATTTGCTGAATGTTTGTTTCGCTTTGTTTCGTGGTTTTTTCCTTAGGCATTTTTTCTTGCCGATCCTGTGCCCGGGCCATCGAGCCTCGGGGGACGCTTTTCGGGTGTCGTAGCTTTAGTGGCATAGACGCAGCCGACGTCCTAAGAGCTTTGGCAGAAAGAATCCTTTAGAAAAGAAGCTTAGGTGTTTCCTCCCGAGCTTCCTCCCTTGGCCGAGCGTAGATCTTATAGGTTTTCTTCCGAGTGCGGGTTAGCTTTCGAACACGGAGTGGCGAGGGAAGATGCTGTGGCCCTGGGGCATAAGCGGTCTCCGACTCGACCGGCTCTGTCTTCTGGGGCTTCCCTCATTCTTCGAATTCTATAAGTTCATGCTTGATTTCCGGAAGGAAGCGTGTTTTAGGGAGAAACGAATTCGACAAGTTTTGAAATTTTTGCGTTTCCAAAATTGTTTAATCTCGGGATAGTCCGGGGGTTCCCCCCGTCCTAGCCCCCGAGGGAGGGTCGGCCTTTCCGTAGGATAGGCCGGGCCTCGCTTTTAATGCGTGGTGAAATAAAGGTTCATTTCACTTCCGAGTGTAGGCTCGGATTGAAAATCTAAAATCATGTTAAAAAGAGCAGAAGTCGGGTCTTTTCATCGATTTCAAGATTTTCAAAATAGTACAATGCATGGAATCTTAAGGATAGAAGCGACGTAGCTGTTCGATGTTCCAAGCGTTGTTGTAGACCTCGCCGTTCTCGTTCGCGAGCTTGTATGTGCCGGGGCGTTGTACCTCGGCGACGATGAATGGTCCTTCCCACGGCGGAGTGAGCTTGTGGCGCCCTTTGTTGTCCTGCCTGAGCCATAGCACCAGGTCGCCTACGCTGAAGGTTCGACCTCGGACGCGCCGAGCATGGTACTTGCGTAGGGATTGCAAGTATTTGGCCGAGTGCAGCAGGGCCACGTCCCGAGCTTCGTCGGCTTGGTCCAGCGCGTCTTCCCGAGAAGTTTGATTGCCTTGTTCATCGTAGGCTCGGACTCTCGGGGCGCCGTATTCCAGGTCCGTAGGGAGGACGGCCTCTGCACCGTATACCATGAAGAAGGGCGTGAAGCCCGTGGCTCGACTTGGCGTAGTCCTTAGACTCCATATCACTGCCGGAAGCTCCGTCAGCCACCTTTTGCCGAATTTATTCAATCGGTTGAATATCCTTGGCTTAAGGCCTTGGAGAACCATGCCATTGGCGCGTTCTACCTGGCCGTTCGTCCTCGGGTGGGCGACGGCTGCCCAGTCCACTCGTATGTGGTACTCATCGCAGAAAGCCAGAAATTTCTTTCCGGTGAACTGCGTGCCGTTGTCCGTGATAATGGAGTTCGGGATGCCAAACCGGTGGACGATGTCGGTGAAGAACAACACCGCTTGAGCCGAGCTGATTTGGGTGATCGGCCGAGCCTCGATCCACTTGGAGAACTTGTCGATGGCGACAAGCAAGTGGGTGAAGCCCCCGGGTGCCTTCTGGAGGGGCCCGACAAGGTCTAGTCCCCAAACAGCGAACGGCCAAGTGAGCGGGATCGTCTGGAGGGCTTGAGCCGGTAAGTGAGTCTGCCGAGCATAGTACTGGCACCCTTCGCAGGAGCGTACCACCTCAGTAGCATCGGCCACGGCGGTTGGCCAGTAGAAGCCTTGTCGAAAGGCGTTACCGACCAAGGTTCTCGGCGCTGCGTGGTGACCGCAGGCTCCGGCGTGTATCTCTTCGAGCAGGCGTTTGCCCTGACTGAAAGGGATACAGCGCTGAAGCACGCCAGAGGGACTCCGCCGGTAGAGGCTACCATCGATCATGGCGAAAGACTTGGCTTTGCGAGCCAGTCGTCGTGCTCTGGTCTTGTCCGGGGGCAAAATGCCTCGGACTAGCCAGCTGACCAGCGGCTCGCGCCAGTCTGGTTCGTCGTCGTCCATCTCGGCTTCAATCTCCATTGCCTCGGCTTCGTCGCCGTCCTTACCCATGACCTCGGGTGACTCCCCTTTGTCGGAAGGGTCGGCAGCCCCCGAGGGATCGGCATTGATCGAGGGCTTGTGGAGGTCATTGGCGAATACGCCCGTCGGGACCGTGGCCCTTTCGGCTGAAATTTTTGCCAACTCATCGGCCTCCTCGTTGTACCGACGCGCAATGTGGTTGAGCTCGAGGCCGTCGAATTTTTCCTCGAGCAACCGCACCAGCGTGCAGTAGGCGGCCATTCTGGGGTTCTGGCACGTCGACTCCTTCATGACCTGATCCACGACGAGATGGGAGTCGCCTCGGACCTCGAGGCGTCGGATCCCGAGCTCGATGGCGATGTGGAGACCGTTCACCAGAGCCTCATATTCGGCCACGTTGTTGGAAGCCGTGAAGTGTAGCCGTAGTAGGTACTTGAGCCGGACCCCGAGGGGTGAGATGAAGACGATGCCTGCGCCAGCACCAGTCTTCATCATCGACCCGTCGAAGTTCATGACCCAATATTCCTCTTGGGTCGGGAGTGGCGGTAGTTGTGTCTCGGTCCACTCTGCCACGAAGTCCGCAAGTACCTGGGACTTGATGGCTTTGCGTGGCGCGTAGGTGATGCCGTCACCCATGAGCTCGATGGCCCACTTGGCGATCCTCCCCGTTGTTTCCCGATTTTGGATCACCTCCCCGAGGGGTAAGGACGACACCACGGTCACGGGGTGGGATTCGAAGTAGTGCCGCAACTTGCGTCGGGCAAGGACGATCGCGTACACTAGCTTCTGGATCTGAGGGTAGCGTGTCTTGGTCTCTAACAAGACTTCACTGATGAAGTAGACCGGTCGCTGTACCGGTAAGGCGTGTCCTTCTTCTTGCCGCTCTACGACGATCGCTGCACTCACAACCTGGTTGGTAGCCGCGACATATAGTAAGAAATTTTCCTCCTTTGTAGGAGGCACAAGAACCGGCGCTTTTGAAAGTAGAGCCTTAAGCCTTTCGAGGGCTTCCTGGGCCTCGGTGGTCCAGGTAAAGCGTTCGTTTTTCTTAAGCAACCGATACAAGGGAAGGCCCTTTTCGCCGAGCCTTGAGATGAATCGACTCAAGGCCGCGAGACACCCCATAAGCTTCTGCACGCCCTTCGGGTTTCGGATCGGACCCATCTGTGTGATGGCCGATATCTTTTCCGGGTTGGCTTCGATGCCACGCTCGGAAACAATGAACCCGAGGAGCATGCCCCGTGGGACCCCGAAAACGCACTTCTCGGGGTTTAGCTTTATGTTTTTCTTTTTAAGGCAGTCGAATGCCTTTTCTAGGTCAGCTACTAAGTCACTCGCCTTCCTGGATTTTATCACCATATCGTCTACGTAAGCCTCAACGGTTCGCCCGATGAGGTCCCCAAAAACTTTGAGCATGCAACGCTGGTAAGTTGCGCCCGCGTTTTTGAGGCCAAATGGCATGGTTACGTAACAATATGTGCCGAAAGGAGTGATGAAAGAGGTCGCTAATTCGTCGGACTCTTTCATTCGGATCTGATGGTAACCGGAATAAGCATCAAGAAAGCAAAGCCGCTCACAGCCAGCAGTAGAATCTACTATTTGGTCAATGCGAGGTAATGGAAATGGATACTTAGGACAAGCTTTATTTAAACTAGTGTAATCGACGCACATTCTCCATTTTCCATTTTTCTTTTTAACCAAAACAGGATTTGCTAACCATTGTGGATGGAAGACCTCCTTGATGAATCCAGCCGCCAAAAGCTTCTGCACCTCCTCCCCGATGGCCCGGCGCTTCTCCTCGTCGAATCGGCGCAGGCGTTGTTTCACCGGCTTGGATCCGGCCTGGATGTCTAAGGAGTGCTCGGCGACCTCCCTCGGGATGCCTGGCATATCCGAGAGGCTCCACGCAAACATGTCGGCGTGTTTGCGGAGGAAGTCGACGAGCACTGCCTCCTATCTTGGGTCGAGGGTGGCGCTGACCTTCAGCGCCCTGCCGTTGGGGGAGTTCGGGTCGAGGAGGACATCCTTCACCCCCTCAGCGGACTTAAAGGTGCCCGTGGCCTTCTTGGGGTCGGGGACCTCTTTTTCTAACCTGTCGAGGTCGGTCATGAGGGCTTCTGACTCCACCAATGCGCCGGCGTACTCGCAGCACTCGACGTCGCACTGGTACGCGTGCTGGTAGGAGGCGCTGATGGTAATCACCCCTTTTGGCCCTGGCATCTTGAGCTTGAGATAGGCGTAGTTCGGAACTGCCATGAACTTGGCGTAACATGGCCTCCCGAGGATGGCGTGGTAGGTGCCGTGGAAGCCTACCACTTCAAATGTCAGGGGCTCCTTCCTGAAGTTGTCAGGAGTCCCGAAGTAGACGGGCAGATCGATCTGCCCGAGGGGTTGCACGCTCTTTCCGGGCACTATCCCGTGGAATGGGGACGTCGTGGCCCGGAGGAGCGAGCGACTGATCCCCATTAAGTCGAGGGTCTCAGCGTAGAGAATGTTGAGGCCGCTGCCTCCGTCCATGAGGACTTTGGAGAGCCTTGTGTTGCCGACGACGGGGTCGACAACAAGTGGGTAGCGTCCCGGCGATGGGACGTAGTCCGGGTGGTCGTCCCGGCTGAAGGTGATAGCGTCGTGGGACCAGTCAAGGAAGCATGGTGTCGCTGGTCCGGCGGAGTAGACCTCCCTGCGCTCGCGCTTTCGCTGCCGCGGCGTAGGGGCGGTCCCGGGCCCCCCGAAGATCATGAGGCATTTGTCGATGGGCGGGAACTCATCGTCCTTCCCGCCCTCGTCCTCCTGATCCCTGGCGGGCTTCTTGCCGACGTCGTCCTTGAACGGCTGCCGGCTGTAGTGCTTCTTGAGCATCACACACTGTGCGAGTGTGTGATGTACTGGACCCTGGTGATAAGGGCACGGCTTGCTGAGCATGTCGTCGAAGCGGCCTCGAGGGGGTCGTTCCCTCTTGGGTTCGGTGGCCGCCACGAGAGAGTCATCGCGGAGTGGGGCCTTTCCCTTCCCCTTCTTCTTCTTGTTGTTCGGTCCTCGGGAAGAGGTGCCCTCGGGGGCCTCCTCCTTCCGTTTGCCCTTGGGGTCGGAGAAGAGGGCTCCTACCGCCTCATCCCCTGAGGCGAAGCTGGTAGCGATCTTCATGAGTTCAGAGACACTGGTGGGTGTCCGGCGTCCGAGCTCATGAACGAGCTCTTTGCAGGAGGTTCCTGCGGCAAACGCTCCGACGACATCGGAGTCGGCGACCTGGGGCAGCTCGTTGTACTGTTTGGAGAAGCGCCGGATGTAGTCCCGGAGGGACTCGCCCGGTTTCTGCTTGCAGCTGCGGAGGTCCCAGGAGTTACCAGGGCGTACGTACGTGCCCTGGAAGTTTCCTACGAATATCTTGACCAGATCGCTCCAGTCGAAGATCTTTCGTGGGGGAAGGTGTTCCAGCCAAGCTCTTGTGGAATCGGCGAGGAACAGGGGGAGGTTGCGGATGATGATGAGGTCATCCTGCGCGCCGCCAAGTTGGCACGCAAGGCGGTAGTCCGCTAACCAGAGTTCGGGGTTAGTTTCCCCCGAGTACTTGGCTATGTTGGTTGGTTGTCGGAATCGGGACGGGAACTTGGCCCTTTGGATGGCCTCGCTGAAGACGCGTGGTCCCGAGGGCTCGGGTGAGGGTTCACGATCCTCATCTGAGTCGTAGCGCCCGCCCCGATGGACGCTGTAGCCGCGCGCGGCTCCGTCAGTCTTTCGCCGACCGCGGGCTTGTAGGATGGCTCGGACATCGACGTCCTTGCCAAGCCGTTGGTGGACTGGCGGAGCCCTTGGAGCCTCGGGTCGAACCGAGGCTTCGCGCTTGTGACGTGCTATGCCACCATGCTGGTGACTTTCGGCGCCATGGTGTCGCGACGCTGAACATTCCGCCTGGAGGACGGCGGCATCCTCCAGGAGGTCTTTGAGCTGATTCCTGAGCTGTCGCGCCTCCTCGGAGGAGGGCTCAGGTATGCTTCGGAGTAGCATGGCTGCTTCCGCGAGCTTTCGGCTTGCTCGGGGGGCGACCCCTGGTGTCTCGGCCCTGTCGTCAGCGATGATTCGGGCCTGGACATCTCGGGCTCGACGCCGAGCTGCTCCTCCATCGGTTTGCCGCTCGCCAAGCTCCAGCGTAGCTCGCAGCTGGGTGAGGCGCAAGCGGTCCTCGTCCATCCGTGCCTCAAGCTCCCGGAGCTGCTCTAGCTCCGGGGTTTGAGGTGCGGAGCGAGAGGTTCCTGCCCCCTGACCCAGCGGCGGGGCTGACCGCGAGGGCTTCGGGGCCGCTGGAGGGGGCGTGACTTGTTCGTGCTGGGGATGCGACGGAGGGGGTATGTCGTCGTCACCCCCCGAGTGGACATCCTCTACTCGCCCCTCATCAGGGTGCATCAAGTTGTAGCACTCCCGAGAGGGGTCGATGTAGGTCCTCTGTGAGCTGGGGACGACGCTCAGTGCGTTCTCCCCCGAGTCGTTGGTGTGGGCGGCGTTGTCCACATTTGCCCAGAATTCGTCATCACCGTCGCTGTAGCTGCGACGGGGCGAGTTCCGGTCATAGCGATTCCCCCCTCCGAGCGTTGTCGAGGGGTGAGGTTGGCGGTGGTGTCTATTTCCCCTCCGCCGTGTGTCCTGGCACTTTCCCCAGGGGATGGCGGTGAGGATGCCACGTGGTCTCCCACGACGCTGTCTTGGCGCTCGAGGCGCTGGACCGGAGTGTCCGACAGTTCGTGCAATAATGCATGAACTGCACGCACGTGGGCGTCCATGGCGGTCTGAAGCCCAAAGAAGGACGACAGCGCCGTTCCCCTCTGCCGGTGAGGGCGGAGAGAAAAATCGGCTGGCGTCGCGTTTCCGCCCTCGCCCGTCCCTCGGGCGGTAAGCGGATGCGTGACCGCTGGTGCCGGAGATTCCGGGACCGCGGTCGGCGCGGTATTGGCTACGCCCGTTGGGGTTGCCTGGTGAGTCGCATCTCCCGCGGCGGGAGGCTGGTTGGCGCCACTGCGCCTCCTCCTCCTAATTCGCCGAGGGCGGCGTGCAACGTCTCCCCCGTCCTCCGAGGCGGGCGGAAGCGTGGCGGGGGTCCTTTCTCCGGCCGTCTGCGGGGCCAGAGTCGGGACGACCGTGACACGGGGCCCGGTCGGGCGCAGGTTCATCTCGAGCCCATGGCCAGTGGCCATGAACTCGAGAGTCCCGAACCGGAGTTCCGTGCCAGCGGGAAGCGTGGTGGAGCTGGTTGCCATTCGAAACCTATGTCAACGCGCAAAAGGCCCCTACCTGGCGCGCCAACTGTCGGTGCTAATTTTGGCGAGGCTAACACCGGCTAGTAAATATGTGTTTTGCGGTTGAGGCTACGGATGGTGTGCAAGGGGGAACACAGGGATTATACTGGTTCAGGCCAAGCAAGCCCTACGTCCAGTGGAGAGGAGAGTCGTGTTGTCTTGCACCGGGGTGCTTGTAGTAGGGGGTTACAAGCTAGGCGAGAGAGGGAAGAGCTCCCAGGTCTCTTGTGAGTGTCTAAGTGTTTACAAGTCGTTTGCTGTGGGTGAGAACTTGGAACTTCTCCGTCCGTTCGTTTTTCTTCTGTCGTCCTCCTAAAGCTGGTCTCTGCTCTCCCTTTTATAGCCGCAAGGGAGAGGCAAAGGCGGCTACGACGCTACCTATTAAAATAGTGAGGAGTCGCCGTTCCCCGTTTGACTAGCTGCTGCCTTTTCTCCGTGTCTCCGGGGTATGGGTATGGCTATCTTGGTTCGCGAGTTCCAAGGTAGAAACAATCGTCTGACCTGGGTCTTCTGGATATGGCTGTCGTGGTCCGCACGACTTTGGTGAGTTCACACCTGCCGGCTATCCTTCCGTACGACGTGACAAGAGGGAGAGTCACCTTGGGACGTTGTTTCCCGAGGCTCGGGATCCTGAAGGCGTGCTCGTCCTTTCGTGTGGACGGCGCAGTGGGCGCCTTTCCCGAAGCGGGGCAGCGCACCGTAGACCATACCGTGGAGGACGGTCGTAGTGGGCCCATCAAATCTGCTGTCAGGGAAATCCCGACAGGTGGTATGGCCGTCAGGGGCGTGCGAAGCACAGTCGCGTCGAGAGTCTCGCCTGACGGGACAGTGCTTATAAAGTGGTCAGAGAGATTTCTTGTGGTCCAAGATTGCTCCGCTGACATCACCCGTGCCTTGGATGCCGACTTTGGCGCCGTGGATGCCGCTCTCCCGAGTTCTCCCGAGGAGGCTTCGGGCGAGGCTCGGGCGAATCGGAGACTTGGGCGCCCAGGACGCCGCCTCCCGAGCTCTCCCGAGGAGGGTCGGGCGAATCGGAGGTTTGGGCGCCGAGGACGCCGCTCTCCCGAGCTCTCCCGTCCCGAGGAGGGTCGGGCGAATCGGAGACTTGGGCGCCGAGGACGCCGCTCTCCTGAGCTCTCAGAGGAGGCTCGGGCGAATCGGAGACTTGGGCGCCCAGGACGCCGCCTCCCAAGCTCTCCCGAGGAGGCTCGGGCGAATCGGAGATTTGGGTCGCCGAGGACGCCGCTCTCCCGAGGAGGCTCGGGCGAATCGGAGACTTGGGCGCCCAGGACGCCGCCTCCCGAGCTCTCCCGAGGAGGCTCGGGCGAATCGGAGATTTGGGTCGCCTTGGACGCCGCTCTCCCGAGCTCTCCCGAGGAGGCTCGGGCGAATCGGAGGTTTGGGCGCCGAGGACGCCGCTCTCCCGAGCTCTCCCGTCCCGAGGAGGGTCGGGCGAATCGGAGACTTGGGCGCCGAGGACGCCGTTCTCCTGAGCTCTCAGAGGAGGCTCGGGCGAATCGGAGACTTGGGCGCCCAGGACGCCGCCTCCCGAGCTCTCCCGAGGAGGCTCGGGCGAATCGGAGGTTTGGGCGCCGAGGACGCCGCTCTCCCGAGCTCTCCCGAGGAGGCTCGGGCGAATCGGAGACTTGGGCGCCCAGGACGCCGCCTCCCGAGCTCTCCCGAGGAGGCTCGGGCGAATCGGAGATTTGGGTCGCCGAGGACGCCGCTCTCCCGAGCTCTCCCGAGGAGGCTCGGGCGAATCGGAGACTTGGGCGCCCAGGACGCCGCCTCCCGAGCTCTCCCGAGGAGGCTCGGGCGAATCGGAGAGTTGGGCGCCGAGGACGCCGCTCTCCCGAGCTCTCCCGTCCCGAGGAGGGTCGGGCGAATCGGAGACTTGGGCGCCGAGGACGCCGCTCTCCTGAGCTCTCAGAGGAGGCTCGGGCGAATCGGAGACTTGGGCGCCCAGGACGCCGCTCTCCCGAGCTCTCCCGAGGAGGCTCGGGCGAATCGGAGGTTTGGGCGCCGAGGACGCCGCTCTCCCGAGCTCTCCCGAGGAGGCTCGGGCGAATCGGAGACTTGGGCGCCCAGGACGCCGCCTCCCGAGCTCTCCCGAGGAGGCTCGGGCGAATCGGAGATTTGGGTCGCCGAGGACGCCGCTCTCCCGAGCTCTCCCGAGGAGGCTCAGGCGAATCGGAGACTTGGGCGCCCAGGACGCCGCCTCCCGAGCTCTCCCGAGGAGGCTCGGGCGAATCGGAGAGTTGGGTCGCCGAGGACGCCGCTCTCCCGAGCTCTCCCGAGGAGGCTGTCATTAGTGGAATGATGTCGTGGGCCTCTGTAGACGCGGCCTTCGTGGGCTTCCACTGGCCTTACTTGGGCCAGGCCAAGTTGGGAATGAGCTTTTTTGCATCGAAGTTGGGTACCCCTAACTTTGGTAACCGACATGTTTATATGCATGCTTTATGTCCATCGGCTGGATTGGAAGGCTCGCCACCAACGACGATTGTCCTCCGTCCCAGCCGACGTGACCTCTCATCTTCTCAGCAACTGTCATCTTCTCTCTGCGCGCGTGCTCATTTTCTTTGCCTCATTCTGTACTTCATAGCGACCATTCTCCATCCTTGATAGTACGGCTGACGTAACCTTTCACCAGCCATCATCTACCTCCTTTGTTGCCGGCTAAGAGGATCGACCGTTCCCTTCTTCTGCTCAGCTTTGTCTAAAAGAAAGGGTGAAACAAGCATGTTACAAAAGCATATATCCAATGTTTCAGTAGTTTCTAAAGTATATTACAGATGTTTCGTATAGATGTTGCAAAACTGTTGTATATATTGTAAAAAAGTTATTAAACTATATCAAAATATAATGGTGCAATCGATTTTTAATCAGAATGCTTGGTTTAGAAATTATAGCTTTTTAAGTTCAAAAATGATAATACGCATGTACGCATGCATTGACCGGCATCTGCATCCGGACCAGTCCTAGACGTCGAACGTCCGGGCGCTGGGAATCCCCTTATCTTAAAATGAGATCCTTTAAAAAAACAGCTGCCACATACAGTTTCTATCCTACGTAAGTGTCTGTCCTTGTCATTCAAGGAAAGATTAGTAAACGTTAGCCGTTCAGCCAAGCTTCCATTATTGTCCTCTAGGACCAATCTGACTTTTGAAAAGAACTTGCTCATTTTCAGCGTTCGCTTGAATTTATTAGTCAGCATCAGCCAACTATTCAGCAGTGTTTTTCTCTCATAACAATCAGTCAACTAGCCGTACACTCTGGCCAGCCGAACAGAGCCGCATGTATTGGTGCGGTAGTTGAGTATTATATATTGCCAGAAATAGGGATGAAAATGGAAGGAAAAAAATCTTATCCCTATAAGTCTATTTTTGTCATTTTTAATTGGTTTCACATCTATTATTTTTTGTGCTCTTTAATTTCTAAGATGTAGAAATATCCCATACTGACACATCCGTATTTTTATATTGTAATACCTGTTTCTGTTTGTTTTTTTTTTTGAAATAACAGGAGGAGCTCAGGGAGCTCCTACTGGAACTTTAGTGGGGAAATTATTTCCTGAACCTTAAAAAAAGTTCGACTTAGTTTCTTAACTCTATTTTTATCGAACTTTGTTATTTGGCCCTAAAACCAAATTTGCTTATTTTCTTGGCCCTTCCGTCTAATTTGAAAGATCATAACTCTTTGATATGACATCAGAAGAAGATGATTTTTATATGAAAATTGTAAGCCTCGACGAGTTCTACAACTTTACAGTTTTAAGTTTTTTTATTTAAGAAAGTTCAGATGCCAAAAATAATAATATAATATATTAATATTTTTTGGCATCTGAACTTCCTCAAATAAAAAAACTCAAAACTATAAAGTTATAGATCTCGTCAAGACCTACAATTTTCATATAAAAATCTTCATCCGATGTCATATCAAAAAGTTATGATCTTTCAAAGTAGACGAAAGGAACAAGAAAATAAGCAAATTTCGTTTTAGGGTCAAATAACAAAGTTCGATGAAAACGGGGTAAAAAAACTAAGTCAAACCTTTTTCAGGGCCGAGGAAATAATTTTCTCAACTTTATTAAGGGCAACCAAGGGGGTTACAAAGAAGAAGAAACAACATCCAAACAAAACAAGAGGAAAATTAGGAAACGAAAAAGGAAACAAAGAAAATGAGAGTTAAAATACAAGCTGCTCTAGCCATAAATCTATTGAGGGGAAATATTTCTTCTTGGCCCTCCACAAGAGCAAGCCAAAGGTGTGCTTGAAAATCTGTAGACATCTCTGGATCGAAGCATGGGTATCTCTGAAAATGACATCATTTCTAACTGACCAGATGCTCCAGCTCATAATAATCACAATCTCCATGAAGAAGGTAACATTAGCTGCGTTTTGAAGCTGTCAAAGATCTGCAATGGGCTGAGGGAGGGGTCAATAGCCAATCCTAACTGATTCCAACAGGCTTTGGCATATTCACATTCCAAGAAAAGGTGCTGGACAGTTTCCTCCAGATTCAGAGAACAAAGCACACAATTGTATGAAGGTAGAAACATATTTTTCCGATTCAGGATATTACGGGTGCTAAGTCTGTCATGAGAAAGTAACTAGAAGAAAACCTTGTGTTTTTGTTGACAGGAGGACTTCCATATCCAATTATATATAGGATGGGCCCAGCTTTGTCCTGAAAGCTGGTGATAAGCTCTTTTACATGAGAAAGAGGGGTTACCCCAGATATACCTCCAGACATCCGGTGCTGCAACAAGGGTTGTACTCTGGATGATGTTTTCAAATTGCTAAAACTGCGAGAAAGCTTCTTCAGACAAAGGAAGGTTGAAAAGTGATGACACATTTGAAAGTGAGGCTCCACAACTGAGGGAGAGAAGAGGCTTCTTGGCAAATGAAAACAGTCCAGGGAATTCTAATTTTAGAGGCTGAGCATGCCAGCAGTCCTCGCAGAGAAGACAGGAGGTTCCATCAGCTACTTGAACAGCAGCCATTCCCTTAAATTTATGTAGCAGATTTAACATACCTCTCCACCAAAAGAACCCTTTCTTGGTATGATTTGGGAGTTTTTCATGCCTATAATACTTCTCCCAAATAAGATGGGCCCAGGGAATGTCAATTATGTTGAAAAACTTATGGAAATTCTTAAGGAGGAGGGCCTCTGTTTTCGACGCTAGCCAGAAAAACGAAGAATCTTGCGGCGGCTACTAGAATGTCATCACTCAGTTAGCATCCCTATAATTCCTTGATTCTAAGACTCGATTGCTACCAAAGCAGAAATTTATTAGTAATGCATTTTCATAAACAATCGAAAGAGAGAGATAGTGAAGGGCATTATGTTGCTTGCAAATGCAGCTAATTAACTCTAATCTGACTGGCCAACGGCCAAAGTATAAGGTCAAGGAAATGCAAAAAAAGGCGGCTAAGCAAGTCAGCAAGTACAGTTATATATTATCAAAAAGGCGGCTGGCGGCTGCCCACCACAATGCTATAAATTAGTCAATGAATCAGGGTGGCTGCAGCAAGCAAGGCATTAGCTCCATCATTTTGCACAACACTCTGGTCGTCCTCACAGTTACCGGCAGCCGCGGAAGTTGGTGTCCTCAAGAAAAGCCAGTAAGCATCTCTTGTTGTTGCAATTAATCTCATCACCAACCTTTTGCCTTTCTTATTGCTACGGGCCTCAAGTTGGCTGCAGAAATTTGTCATACTAAAAATTTAGCAAGTCAAGATTTTGGCTAGTATTTGGTTGGATACCAAAACTTGATAACTTCTCACATTTAGCTTGTCAAATCTTTGACAGTTTTTTTATCTAACTTTTGGCTTACCAAATCTTTGGCAGGGTAAATTTTGGTAGCCAAGACCCAAGCCCTACACACGTGAATGCAACATAGGAAAGAAATGCTTTTTTTTAATAAATAGTATGTTGTAGGGGTGCAAACCCCTCCAGTTTTCTTAAAAAAAACTATAGAAAATGACTGTTTTTTCTCTTTTCTATTATTTATCTTAAATTTAACACAATCTCATACGTTAGATGTGACTTCAAACCGTTTTTTTGTATTTGCAGCTTTAAATGATTTTAAGTAAGAAAAAATTTCAAAATTAAACCTTTAGATCTTATTGAGCACTACTACTTTGCTATAGAACATGTCTACCTCTAAGGACATTTGGAAATTTAAACAATTTGGATTTAGTGATCTGTGAACTTTATGACGAATATTCAGGGCCCCTAAATGATTTCAATTGAAAAAAAATCAAGCCCAAAATTTTAAATCCTGTCGGGCCCTACAATTTTGATAGAACGTTTAACTTCGTCTGACTTTATTTGAAAAAGTAATGAATTTATTTTCGTAACAAATATTAACAATAACCTCACTTAGAAATCATCCATGCAAGAAGCTTAATTTATCAAGGACTTATCAGAGAGTAATCCATTCTACGTGTCATTGTGCTATAAGAATTATTTTGTTTTGATGAAACAGGAGGGGTAAGGCACCCCTACTGGAATTTTATTAAAACATAAAGTATAGTTTGGCTCCCCAGAATACAATCAAGAAACATAAAAGGTAAGAAAAAAAATTTGCAAAATTACACAAAAGCTTCTAGCCATAGGTCTATTCTAGGATGAATTTTAGCTTTTGCTCTTAGAATAACTAAGGCAAATTCTTTCTTGAAGACTTCTTTGCACCGCTCAAGAGAATGAGGGAAACCCCTGAAAATACAGTCATTACGCATAGTCCAAATCGCCCAGCACATTGTCACCACAATTTCCATGAAGAAAGGCTCCCCAATTTGTTGCTTCAAAGACTCTAGAATAACAGTAATGTCCAGGATATTTGGTATACTTAATGAAAGACATACCAGCAGCTCAAAGCAAAAGGACATCCAAAAAGCAAATGATGCAGGCTTTCTTCCACTAACATAGTGCAAAGGACACAGGAATAGTCTGAAAGACTCATATTTCGGCGCTTGAATTATTGTTGGATTCACCGTGGGATTTTTCAGTTTGAAACGCTTATTTCACTATCTTATCTTGCTTCTATACAAGACTATCTACTCTCCCCTTGATAATGTGCAGCTTGCATTGTATATTATTTCTGAGCCAAATCCTTGGGCTCCTAGGCATCAGAACATTCATCACTTGTATAGTTTATTATTTGATATTTTGTATTTGGGTTTGGTCTTTAACGTTTTGTTGAGAAGTTTGAGCAGCATGAATCATGAATAATCATGATACATGATAGATAAAATAATTAATTGGCTTTCATAGTTATATGCAGGATTTGAAAGAAGATTACATATATATCTTCAGGGCATCAATCAAATTAGCTTGCAGTGGACATGATGGTTACATCAATCCTCCAGTTTCTGTTGGTGCTCATAGCTTGCAGTGGACATGCTGTCACCTGTAGCCTCAGTAGTGGAAATGCAACAGATCGTCTGTCACTGCTTGATTTCAAGAAGTCAATCATTGGTTATCCACAGCAAGCCCTGATGTCCTGGAATGAGAGCACACACTATTGCCAGTGGGAAGGTGTCGAGTGCATGGCAGAGGCTCCATTTCGTGTCATTTCTCTTGATCTTTCAAGTCGAGGTTTAGTAGGGCAAGTCTCTCCTTCGTTCGGGAATTTAACTTACCTAACAAACCTTACCCTGTCGGGCAATAGATTCACTGGGAAAATACCTCCATCCTTGGGCCAGCTGCATCACCTGCAAGCTCTCTACTTGAGCAATAACACTCTACAGGGAACTATACCTAATTTTGCAAATTGCTCCAGTCTCAAGGTTTTGTGGGTCAATGGCAACAATCTAGTTGGACAGATTCCTGATGTGCCTCCTCAACTTCAAGAGCTAAATCTTGCGCTTAATTATCTTTCTGGAACCCTCCCTTCTTCTCTATCCAACATCACAACGCTATTAAAGTTTAGTTGTGCTTTAAATAATATACAGGGAAACATTCCTAATGAGTTTGGAAGGTTCCGTAGCCTACGGAGTCTGCTGGCGAGTGGAAATCATTTGTCAGGTAGCTTTCCACTAGCCGTCTTGAATATTTCTACTCTTGGTTCCTTAGGACTTGGTGAGAATCCTTTGAGTGGCGAGCTGCCTTCTAATCTGGGTAGCTCTCTACCCAATATCCATATGCTTTTGTTGGACGGTAACTTCTTTCGAGGGCATATCCCATCTTCGTTGAGTAATGCATCAAGTCTTAGAATACTCGACATATCAGCTAATAATTTTACAGGAGTGGTGCCTAGTTCCATCGGCAAGCTTTCTAAACTTTCTGACTTAAATCTTGAGTTCAATATACTCCAAGCTCGTGACAAGAAAGACTGGGAGTTTTTTAACAACTTAGCCAACTGCACTATGCTACAAAGTTTCTCGGTTGCTTATAATCAGCTAGAGGGTCAGGTACCAACTTCAATAGGCAACCTATCAGATCAGCTTCAAAATCTATATTTGGGAAACAATAATTTGGTCGGTGAATTTCCTTCGGGCATAGCAAACCTTCCAAATCTGATTAGTTTAGGACTGCAAAATAACCAATTTACAGGTGTACTTCCAGAATGGTTTGGAACTCTGAAATATTTGCAAGGAATAATCTTACACAATAATATGCTTAGTGGACCTATTCCATCTTCCCTTTCAAATATATCTCAATTGGCGTTGCTCCTTCTAGATTCTAACAGGTTTGAAGGGCAAATACCTACAGGTTTTCAAAACCTTAAAGTGCTTGAAACATTAAGCATTTCCAACAATCTGCTTCAGGGTATAATACCAATGGAGATCTTCAGAATTCCAACAATTCAGCAAGTTAATTTGTCTTTCAACAGCCTAGATGGAGAAGTTCCAAAAGAAGTAGGCAATGCTAACCAACTGATTTATCTGCAACTTTCATCAAATAAGCTATCTGGAGATATCCCTAACACATTGGGTAACTGTGAAAGTTTGGAGGAAATTAAGCTGGACCAAAATCTTTTTAGTGGAAGCATTCCCACTTCATTAGGAAACATAACGAACCTAAAAGTTCTCAATTTGTCTCACAATAACTTGACTGGGTCGATACCAATGCCTCTCAGCAACCCACAACTATTTGAACACTTGGATTTGTCATTCAACCATCTCACCGGTGATGTCCCAACCAAAGGAATATTTCAGAATGCAACTGCTGTGCGAATTGATGGAAATCCTGGGCTTTGTGGTGGGGCATTACAGTACCACCTGTCTGCATGTCCTCGGCCATTGAGTTCCTCTAAACAAAAACATCTCATGTTGAAAGTAATGATCCCAATTGTTAGTGTGGCGTCGCTTGCTATGGTGATATGTGGTCTATTGCTTCTGAGACGAAAGCAAAATAGGACATCCATCTCGATTTTGCCTTTGTTTGGAAGCAAATTTCCCCAAGTCTCTTACAGTGATCTTGCTAGGGCAACAGAGGGGTTCTCTGCAACCAATTTAATAGGAAAAGGAAGTTATTCTTGTGTATATCAAGGAAAATTGTTCCAAGATAGAATTGCTGTTGCTATCAAAGTTTTTAGTCTCGAGTCAAAGGGCGCAAGTAAGAGCTTCATCACAGAATGTAGCGCTCTGAGGAATGTGCGGCATCGCAATCTAGTACCTATCCTAACTGCATGCTCAAGTATTGACAACAAGGGAAATGATTTCAAAGCCTTGGTGTATGAGTTCATGCCACGAGGTGACTTGCATGCATTACTATACTTCAATCGAAGTGATGCAAACGCTTCAACTCCGAGCCACATTACATTAGCTCAGAGGCTAAGCATTGTGGTGGATGTTGCCGATGCATTAGAGTACTTGCACCATAATAACCAAGGAACTATTGTTCACTGCGATCTAAAGCCTAGCAACATTCTTTTGGATGATAACATGACAGCACATGTTGGAGACTTTGGTCTTGCAAGGTTCAAAGTTGATTCATCATTAGGTGACTCCATCTCAACTTCGGTTACTATAAAGGGGACAATTGGATATGTCGCGCCAGGTAATACAAAATTTTCACATCGATATGTGGTGCCATCGCCAAATTTTGGGCTAAATTCTCTTGTGTATGTCATCCACAGAATGTGCTTCAGGTGGTGATGTTTCAAGTAGTGGGGATGTGTATAGCTTTGGAATTGTTCTACTTGAAGTGTTTTTGCGGAAGAGGCCAACTGATGATATGTTCAATGATGGACTGAACATTGTAAAATTCGTTGAGGCAAACTTTCCTGATAGGATATTAAGGATCATAGATCCGGAATTACTACAAGAGGAGCATGATTTCTCACGAGAAACTTCAGTGTCCATGAAGGAGAAGAGCTTAGAGTGTTTACTTTCAGTGATACACATTGGACTTGACTGCACTAAGGAATCCCCAAAAGAACGCATGGTCATGCAGGAAGTGGCTGCAAAGCTGCACGGAATCAAGAATGCATATCTGAAGCCGAACATAGGTAATATACTTGTTATTCCAGTAATAATATCATATTATTCAACTGTTGTTTACATAATAACTATCATGATAAGTGGGGAAAACTGATGCAGAGTTTCTCCTTTGCAGATTCATCTGCTCCTTAGGATACAGTAGCTTATGAGATCAGGAATGCTCGAAGTCCCTTTCTGACTTTCGTAGCTGATCTTAAGGGCCATGAGGTTATAACAAAGTGGACAAGAAAGTCAGATATATCAAGCGTCTTCAGCTTAGCGGCCATGCACGAAAGTTTTATGACATATTAGAATGGTACTTGAGATATTTGCACTTGTGAGCCATGTATGGATCAAGTTTTTGGATTTATTTGTGAGAGCCATATGTAAATGTGTCAATACGCATATCAAAATAATATCAAATCTATTTATGGGATCAATCTTTCAGAAATTAATACCACTTTGCCAAGGCGGACAGGATGCCCATCTCACTGGAAAAGTTTTCTATCGCTTCTGTTAATCTTCTCTGCAGTAGTAAAGATCGAGGTTCTATTGTCTTTTTTTTTTTTCGAAAACATGCACTGCACATGATTCATTAAGAGAAAACAGAGTTCCTGATACACGAAGGCTTGCACGCCCGGAGGAGATGCTGCGATGCACAGACGGGACATGCTAACAAAGATCGCCGGCTTCAACAGCACGTTCTATTAGCCGGCCACGAATGGCGACGCCAAGCACCTGTACGGCGAGGCGATACAGGCGTCTTTCAGTTACCATGGCGAGCACATGTGACGAGTGAGGATGTCTTGGCTGCATTATTGAAGGTTCTGTTGTTCCGCTCTTTACAGATGACCCCAGAGACGAGGAAGACGAGGAGGGCGAGCGAGCAGAGGGCCTGTCTGAATGTTGCTGGTACACCGACAACACCTGAAGTCTACACGCGGGAACACCGACAACACCTCCTATAATGAAGCTAGCCTATGTGCAGCGGATCGGCGTGACCATGCACATATCCAACATTGTCGAAAGGATAGATGCTCATGCAAAAATTTGCAGAACGTACCTGGCGGAGACGAAGTCTTGTAACGATGGCGCGAGGAAGACGACGAGGTCATCCACGTATACCGAGGCGTGGTGCTTGATTGAATTTCTGGGTAGCGGCGTCAGCTCCCCCCTGGCGGTCATCCTCTGAAATGAGTGCATTGAGCACATCCATCACACGCACGAAGAGGAGCGGCGATAGAGGAAAACCAATGTGCTCGTGGAGTTCGAGGAGGAAAGGCTAGGCTACAGTGTCAAAGGCCTTCACAAGGTCGACCTTCAGGGGCATCGTGGCATGGTGTCGGGCATGAATTAAGCCAGCGACAGGACAGCTGCATAGCACGAAAGTTCTCATGAATCTGTTGTCCCCGGATGAATGCCCACTGGTTCATCTTGATGCTCCGGCACATGAACAGGGCTAGGCAGAGAGCAAGCCCTTTAACGACTTTGCTGACAGAGTGAATGAGGTTGATGCCTCTGTAATCCTTGAGCCTGTCTGGCATCGTCATCTTGTGCAGTAGTATTATAATCACCTCATTTAGGAGGTCGACGCTTCTAAAGTCCAGCTCCCAGAACGCTTGGAACACTTGACACAATGTCAGGTCCAATGACGCTCCATGCCACCATGAAAAAGGCCCTGGAGAAGCTGTCGGGCCCTGGAGCCCTATCCGACGCGGGTTCTACCTAACAACTCGTGCAACTATTGGAGGTCAAGGCAACAAAGGTCGAAATGTGTCATGTCAATGCGGTGCTGTCTCACAAACACAAGGCAAAGGGTGTCGACATCGTACTCAAAGACAACTCCCGCTCTGGCCTCTTCCCCACTGAAAGTCCGCCCATAGGGTGAACGGGTGGTCCTTGCGCCTCCGGTGGCAGGCCTGAAGGTGAAAGTACCTCGTGCACCACATAGACGACTTGTGTTGCGAATGGGGCAGTGGTCGGGGACGCTACCTACCAGGGTTTAAATCCTAATTGTCACACCTTTCCTGAATTTATTTCAGGATTTAACGGCATCGTGCTTTCAGTGGTAGGCGACGTTCCCGTCGACAGCGAGGTGCCTGTGGTGATTTCGTCAATCTCGAGATCTGTCGGCACAGTCTTTTGAAGATGCTCATAGGGGTAGGGTTTGCGTGTGTCTATTCATAGGGACGAGTGTGTATGCGTTATGAGCGTCTATGTTTGTATTGTGTAATTCAAAAAAAAGATGACTTGTGTCCAATCAACATATCCGCCTTTATAGCAGCTAGGAAAGATTTCAATCCATCTAAGTACTCATCACAAGTACGGTTCTAAACATACATCCAGTGCTGTCATCCATAGTTTGCAAAAGATTATCGAAAAGGTAAGAATAAGTCAATCACTTGAAGAAATTGGCACATGACAACAATTTAGATACAATTCATTTTCATGAGCATAGCTCAAAGCTCCAATGTTTTTCATACAAGTTAATTACTATACAGCTCGTTGCTGATCCAATTCACCTCAAGCTCAGTTTGACACTGCAAACGCCCTCGCCACACGCCCTCCTCCTTCCCTTAGCCACCGCCACCGCCGCAGTCTCGCGTGACACCAGCCGCACCCATCTATAGTGTCACGTGCGCCTCCATCGTCCACCCACCAGCGAGTGCAGCACAAACAGCATACGTATGTAGTAAGGTACATTATGGGCTGGGCCTTAGATCTGTGCTTTAATCATGGGACAGACGAGAGGATTTGTTTAACCACAACCTGAAATTCGCTCTATGGGGAGTCGAACCTAAGATACGAAGAGTGCCGCTAGGTTCCTCTAAGAGCATCTCAAAGAGTTTACCATCTCAACTTAGCATTTATATAATTTTGGCAAAACAAGAAAAAAAATAGCCTCCAACAGTTTGGCAAAACAACTTGGTATCAATAGCAACTTGGCATATCTTCCTCCACGCGTGTAAATATGCGTGCGCGTATACGGCTTGGCATCCACGGCTGTTCGTTACTTAGCGGGGCTTTTCATTCGTTTAGCGGGGCTCTTCGTTCGTTAATGGGGCTCTTCGTTCTCTTAGCGGGCTTTTTGATTTTATTAAGTCAAAAATGCAAAACTCTTGAAGATGGACTGTTTTTTTATTTGGTATATCGTTTTGAGAGGTGATAAATCACAAGATTTGCGAAGTAAAATTTGGCAAACTAATGGAGATGTAGAGGCCCTTTGGCAACAACAGAGACTCAGGTAAACTGGACCAGAAGAATTGTTTCCAGCCAAAAATCCAAGGCTGGCAGGATGTACGGCCGTAAATTATTAAACCCTTTTTATTTGTTTAGTGCCACATTGTCCAGCCAATCCTAGTTACAAGAGCTAATAAACTGCGCTTGTGATAGTTAGGGCACGCGCGGCAAGCGTGTTTACAATTTCTGAACATGAATGTGATTAAAAATGCCAGCTTTGGCACAACAGGCGTACGATACACTTGAATCGATGCCCCATAGAACGAACTGCCCCTAAAATAGGTGAATGATTTCGGATGAAAAAACTTCTAAAATAAAAGCTATAGATCTCAAAAAGTTATGAAACTTTGTTAAAAACTTCCAAAATAAAAGTTGTAGATCTCAAAAAGTTATGAAACTTTGTAGTTGACAATGTTTTCATTTGAAATCATCTTGTTGATGCAAATTACGATCAAAATTTGAATTTTGAATTTTTGCTACAAGCCTCGGATGGAGAAACACTCTACATGAAAGTCGATCTCGGATGAAAAAACTTCTAAAATAAAAGTTATAGATCTCAAAATGTTATGAAACTTTGTCAAAAACTTCCAAAATAAAAGTTGTAGATCTCAAAAAGTTATGAAACTTTGTAGTTGACAACGTTTTCATTTGAAATCATCTTGTTGATGCAAATTACGATCAAAATTTGAATTTTGAATTTTTGCTACAAGCCTCGGATGGAGAAACACTCTACATAAAAGTTGTAGATCTCAAAACGTTATGCAACTTTGTAGTTGATAACTTTTTTATTTGACTTCATTTACGGCTTTAAATAGTAAATTTTCTATTATTTGCTATAATATGTGGGGAACCGAAACCTATTTTAAACGCATGAGATGGTGTATTGCGGTGGTAGGGAGGGTTTCGCGCGAGCCCGAGGTCACAAGTTCGAATTCCACCAGCCGCGTAGCACGCGAATTTTGCGCGAAAAATGTCGCGACTTGCGACTTGCTGACCGATGGGTCTATTTCTAGATTTAATTTTTTTTGTTTTACTATTTTTAAAACTCGATTTTTAAAAAAAAGTTTGTGCAGGCGATTTTTTAAGTGAACCGCCTGCATAAATCGGATTTGTACTGGCGGTTCACAAGCAACCGCTTGCACAAACGGCTGATTTCTACAGGCCTCGTGCACAGGCGGTTCGAAAAAACGCATGTACAAATGCGTTTAGAACCGCATATACAAATGCTTTGTGTACTAGTGATATGTGCATCTAGCTTTTTAAATTTTTTCTTAGCCACAGAGCGAGAAAATATTTTTGTTATCTTACATAAACTTATTTTGGTTCTTCTCTTAGTTCACAAAAACTTTTGCTACGACACAAACCTACAAGTATTCAAAACCACTTCGAAATATGTTAGGGATGTAATTTTTTTTTTTGACACAAACTCGGCTTTTACAGCCTCGTATTAATAGACCTTAGCTCAGCCCAATCGCGAGCTACAGAATCAATTACAAACTCCGGAAGGGGGTCGCTCCAAACACTAGATTGACCCGGGTCCCAACTCAAAGCGACATGTGCTAACTCATGCGCAGCTGTGTTACAAGAACGGGAGATACTTCTAATCTTATTACAGTTAAAAGAACCATGCAGGAGGTCTCGGATGGAATTGAAAATAACACCACACAAAGCCAGGTCCCTTGTTATGCCTGTGATAGCCTCCTTCACTTGGACGGAATCCGTTTCTACCTCCACCCTCATCATACCAAACCTCTCGGCCCATTCCAAAGCAAACAGGCACCCCATCGCTTCAGCACTCAAAGCATCCATCGCCGGGCTGATATTCGCTGAACAAGCAAGCACCAGATCACCCATATGATTCCTGATAACAAAACCACAGGCTGCATCCTTCGTCTCTTTCCTGAAGGCACCATCAACACTGATCTTCAGGTAGTCAGGTTCTGGCGGTCTCCAGCTTTGATTCTCACTTGCCCCTTTTGGTATACGCACAGCCATTTTACTGCCGTCAAGGTCCCTCAGCACCGTGAGTACAGTTGCCGTAATCTCCGCACTAGACAGAAGTTCCTCACCCGCATTCACCTTGTTCCGGGCATCCCAGAGCTTCCACAATAATGTCACAACCTTCACACATTGTTCCATGGGCAAACTCAGGATTGAGGCCGAGAACTCTTCAGCGGAATTTGCCTTCAGCAGTTTGCATCTGAGATCTTCAAGCTGCAGGGCCATCCAGCATTGACGCACATTTTTACATTTCAAAAAACAGTGAGCCCCATCCTCCTCAAATCGATGACACACCGGGCAAACTGTATCCAGCTTTATATTGCGGCGTCTGATGTTCACCTTCAGCGCCAGGCTGTTATGAGCTAATCTCCAGAAAAATTGTTTTATCTTTGGTTGGTCGCCACAGCTTCTTCCACAGGCCACGACCATCTGAAACATTGATAGCGCTAGAGCTCTCTCCCTTCTGAACTGTCCTGCCGCGTTCCTCCTTATCTTCCAGGACATGGTAGAGGGATTTAACAGAGAAGAGTCCCCTTTCATCAGGATGCCAGGCTAAAAAATCATCTCTATCCGGGCGTAATGGAATGGCCAGGATATTGCTCACGTCCTCCTCCCAGAAAATATCTCTGACTAACTGTTCATCCCAATCTCCCGTTGTTGGATCAATAAGCTCGGCCACCTTAGTAATCAACGTTGTACCCCTTGGTGTACGTGGTCTACGAGACCAGCCAGCCGGTATCCATGGATCGTCCCAGATTCTAATATTCTCTCCATCACCAACACGCCAAATAATTCCCTCCTTCAGTGCACGGCACGGAGACCCCTGACTAAGCTGCGCCAAGTGTAGGAAATACCCTGCCTCTCAATTGCCTCCATTAAGTCACCTGAGGGCCAATATTTGGCCTTGAGCTGCTGAGCACACAGGGACTCCGGAAACTGAACAAGCCTCCATACTTGACGACCGAGCATTGCTAAGTTAAAGAGATGAAGATCTCTGAATCCCAAACCGCCTTTCTCCTTCCTGCAACAAAGAGTCTCCCAAGACACCCAATGCATCTTTCTTTCATCCTCTTGCTGAGCCCACCAGTACCGACATATCATCGTACTCAGCTCATCACACAATCCCTTTGTTAAGTCAAAGCATGACATAGCAAAGGTTGGAATGGATTGTGCAATCGCCTTAATCAAGATTTCTTTACCGGCTTTGGAGAGCAATTTCTCCTTCCATCCGTGCAGCCGCTTCCAGACCTTGTCCTTTAAGTAGGCAAACATCTTCGCCTTTGATCGCCCAAGAAACACCGGCAAACCCAAATACTTTTCACTCCTTGCCTCTTGCGATACTCCCAGCTCTTCCAAGAACTCCGCCTTATTCCCACTACCACAGTTTCTGCTGAATAATACCGATGACTTCTCCTTGTTGATTGTCTGACCCGAGCAATCCTCATACAGTTGCAGCACATTTTGCAGATGGCCTGCACTCTCTTGATTTACTTTTAAGAGTAGCAGAGAATCATCAGCAAAAAGAAGATGATTGATACTCAGGGCATTGTCACAAATCTTCACCCCATTCAGCTTTCCCTCATGCTCAGCATCCTTCAAAAGTGCAGAGAAACCTTCGGCACAAATCAAGAATAAATAAGGTAATAGAGGATCACCTTGCCGGAGGCCTCTAGAGGGCATAATGACTTCTGTCAAGTCGCCATTCACTTTAATTCTATAGGATACAGAGGAGACACACTTCATAATGAGCTGAACCCAGCGGTTGTGAAAACCCAATTTTGTCATCATTTTGGCCAGGAACTCCCACTCCACCCGGTCATAAGCTTTGCTCATATCTAGTTTCACAGCTGCATAACTATCCGCCCCACTTCTTTTATTGTGCAAAAAATGAGTGAGCTCATACGCAATCAAAATATTGTCTGAAATGAGCCTCCCAGGGACAAAGGCACTTTGGTTTTGAGAGATGATGTCAGGCAACACTCTCTTCAGGCGATTTGCAAGCACTTTAGCTGCCACTTTATAGATGACATTGCAGAGGCTAATCGGCCTTAAGTCCTTCAATCTTTCTGGCTTCTGGACCTTTGGAATAAGCACCACTGTTGTTTCATTCCATCTATCCGGTATATCACCTCCATTCAAAAAGCATAAGACTTCCCTCGACACGTCCACACCCACGATGTGCCAGTATTTCTTATAGAATAGCGATGACATACCATCCGGCCCCGGTGATTTCAGGTCGCCGATTGAGTCCAAAGCGACCTTGATCTCCTCTTCAGTGAATGGGGCTAGCAGCCCCGTATTCATATCATCAGTCACTTTTGTTTGAACTCTTTGCAATAGCTCCTCATACCTCGACCCTGCATAGGGTGCAAATAAAGTTTTATAATAATCAGTTACAGCCTTCTCCACCTCCTTCTCCCTCTCTACAACACCGCCCACGTCATCCACAAGTTTGCTTATTCTACTAACCCCTCCTCCTCTCTGAAGCAAACTTGTGGAAGTACTTTGTATTGCGGTCTCCTTCCTTGAGCCAGTGCGCCTTCGCACGCTGCTTCTAGTATGTATTCTTTTGTTCTTCCAACCTCTCAAGGTTGAATTTTTAAAACCTCCTCTCTATGCACCGCTTCAGCACAAATACCACGACGCCTGCACCTCTCCAGTGCTTTTCTAGTGTTTTTTATCCTCTTCTCAAGATCACCTAGGATGTTGCGGCTCCAATCATTAAGGTCCACCGCCACAGAACGCAATGCCCCTTCTACCTTCTCGCCCGACACATCCATCGTCCTACGCAAAGCATTTTCCACAATCGCCTCACACTGCTCCTCCTCCACCCAACTGGCTTCAAATCGGAAAGCCGGTTTCCCACTGCTACCACTTCTCCATTGCTGGGGATTAGTATCAACAATCACCGGGCGATGGTTTGAGTGTCGCGGCTCACCATTAATCACCCGGTAGCCAGGAAAACGAGATGTCCACTCCCCACAAGCCACTGCTCTATCCAAACGTTCCTGGACATAGTGGCTGCTATCATGGTTGTTATTCCTCCATGTAAAAATATCCCCCTCAAAGCCCAAATCAGAGAGCTCACAATCCTCCAAAGCTTGCCTAAATCGGTCCATATTGGCCTGAGCCCTAGCCGGGCCCCCTTCTTTCTCACCTTGCAGTAAAATCTCGTTAAAGTCCCCAATGCATAGCCATGGCCGACGTCGCGCTGCATTAAGGGTGCGCAACGCCCTCCAGGACAGATCCTTCTTCTCTGTGCTCGGCTCCCCGTAGAAGCCCGTCAACCTCCACATAAACCCATCCGCTTCCGTAATCTCCGAATCAATATACAGCCGCGATATCCCGCGAACGTGCAAGTTGATCTCCTTCCTCCAGAAGATTGCCAGGCCACCACTCCGGCCCACACAATCTTTGACCACCATATTTGTTAGCCCCAGTTTCCACCTCAATCCTTTGATCATCCTCTCGTCCATTTTGGTTTCGGACAAGAAGAGAATGTCGGGGTCCTTCTCCTTCTGAACATTCAGAAGGGCACGAACTGCCATGCCATTCCCTAATCCGCGGCAGTTCCAAGCCACAATCTTCATATCTGACCACGGAGCTGTTCCGACAGCCCCGCTTTCTCATTTGTATTATTAGATGTCTGCACCACCTCCCCCTTCAACTTCTTTAGTGCCAACTCCTCCTCCAGATCCTCATCCATCAACTCCTCACTATTGCGTTTCTTCTTCCCAGTCCCCTGTGCCTTCACCTGAGTTAGAGGGCTAGAAGATCGAGCCCTTCCAATCCTCTTAATCTTACGCATTTCCCGTTCCTTGCTTCTCTTCCTCCACCGCAACAGTCATCTGCATGGCACTAACTCCATCTTTTCCATCTCCTTTTCCCGCCGACCCCATCAGAAGCTGCTTGGCACCATCAGCTCCAGCCCCGTACTCCTCACCATCACCTTCACGCAGCACCTGCATGGTACTGTTCACGTCGATCGGCTCCTTCCCCTTGGCTTCATACTGCACGCCTCTCCCAGGTTGTACTGCTCTAGCCGAGAGATTCAAACTCTTAGGTGCTAAGCCGCCTTCTTTTTCATATTTCTTCAACAGTTTCGGTGGGCTCGTTACCTCCTCACTACCCCCCGAACTCGTCCTCCCTGATTCCCCTCTTCCTCCAGATTTCCTCCAGGATTCAGCATCACTCCGGGACATTCCTCCACTCCCTCTTCCACCTGAACCTCCATGCCCCCAACGCCCATACCCAGCACCACCCGAGAGTTGCGAGCGAGAGTCCAGCGAGTGACTGTACTGCCCTCCCGGTGCTTTGCGAGGAGGGATATAGCGCAGATCCCTCCCAAACTGCGACCTCTCTCCCTTCTCCAACTTTCTTGAACAAGCACAAGCACGATCAGTGTGGCCAATGATCCCACACACATAGCAAAAATCAGGAAGAAATTCGTACGAGATAGGACACCAACGCCCCCCTGCCTGACTCTCAATGTCAATAGTGATACCCCGCTGCAAGGGTTTACGGATGTCAAGCCAAACCTTCACCCGCAGATACCTTCCCGCCGCCGCATCATCAGCATCAAAGTCCACCTCCATAAACTTGCCCACCTCATTACCAATGACTTCCGCTGTGGCCTTCGTCATGAGGGCAATCGGGAGTCGATCGATCCGGATCCAAATTGGGATGGACGAGAATTCAATCTCATCTAGTGACTTTGATCCATCATAATCAGCCACCACCAACAGTTCCTTCGAGATCATCCATGGACCATCATCTAAGGCCCTCCTCTTCCCCGCCGCCTGATTGAAGGTGAAGAGGAAACAATTGTCTCCCAATTCCTTGCACTCAATTCCCCTTAGAGGGCACCAGATCCAACCTATTGTCTGTTCAACCACCTCCGCCCTTACCCCTTTCTCCGAGAGTAACTTC
Source organism: Eremochloa ophiuroides (assembly GCA_038502445.1). NCBI lineage: Eukaryota > Viridiplantae > Streptophyta > Magnoliopsida > Poales > Poaceae > Eremochloa > Eremochloa ophiuroides. Next base: position 297,828 of record JAHLJS010000167.1, read on the forward strand.
CCAAACGCCTGCACCGGTGCATCGGGGGGTCGTCCCCCACGATCACTCCCCAGCTTGATGTTCTTCCTCTCCGCCTCCGACAGGTTTAGCCTCTCCAGCATCCCCGCCACACCCTCCATGAGCGTCCCAGGCGGGGAAGCACCTGAGACCAGGACGAACAAGACGACGACGACAATCCGTGCACCAAAAGAAGTGGACACCAGGTGAACGGTTAGCAGTCTAGGGTTTTGGGTGTGACTATTGCAGAACTGCAGTACCCAAAGGATCCAAGGAGGTCCGGGAGTTTGGTGGATGGGAGCCCTAAACAAGGTGGGGAGGAAGATCGGAGAGGAAGGAGAACGTCGGTAGATCGGACGTCGCCACCGGGACACTCGAGTTGCCTAGGGAAGCCCTAGCCGTCGAGACTAACCCCGAGAGGCATTAGCATGGCTTAGGGATGTAATTTTAATGGTTTTGAAAGTTCATGGGTACGTAATGTCTGATTTTGAAACCACTTTGAATGCATTAATTACCCGACGATTGGTCCCAAGTGGACCATGCATACACGGCTTTGCTGTTCCATTCTCCCACAAACGAATTATAGCCGATATAAAAACCTACCAACGATGTATCACTAATTATCTACTTTTAGCAACCGATGTCTGACGCCATTTTTGGTGTGTGTTGTAGTGGAAAGTGAAGAAATTATAAGCTTTGATTTGCTGTTTTGGTTTAGGATCACTTTGCTCTGTAATACCATCAGGTCCAGACAAACATTATATTTTGGTTCATTTTCATTCGAGAGAGTTTCATCTGAGGAAGCACAGTGTCGTTTACAAGCATTCGCTCCTGCATTCGCCACAAACTCCTCTTGCAGATTGTAATTATATGTCCTCACAATAAATATGTATATATGTTCTTCAATATATTTCCAGATATGAGACAAGCGCCATCAGAAATAGAAGGGACAATACCATTGGTTTCATTAATCCATATATCGTATTCAAAAATCCAGTTACTCCTGATTGGTAACCTAAAGTGGAGGAGAATCTCAATATGTTCTTAGAGAAACAAAGCAAGAAGACAACGATTCTCTTCCCGTATGCCTGTAAGTGAGTGTTATTAATTATAATGTCAATCATATCGACCGTGTTCATATTTCGTTTTTTACTCGACCCTTATAGCTAATGAATTATGCATTTGTATGCATGTAAACATAAGTAACAATCACTGGATCTTGATGGTCATCGAGCCGTCCCTGAATCAGTTATGGATCTTTGACTCGATGAGAATGGGCCTAGAACAGTACCAATCAATGATTTCGGTCATCCACAACATCTATATGTTTATAGATACCTGCTCTCTCTTAACTCCAGAATGATTCTTTTGACTATTGGCTAGAATTCATTCAAAAACATCGTCCCGAGTGCAAAGCGCCGCTGCAAATAGTCACACCCGTAGTAAGTAGTAGCTTGTTATATGTAGTGTCCAATATCTTCATTTACCGTGGTTCAAATCATGGATGACGAGGGAATTCTTTTCTCGTAAAGTGGTGTCTGCAGCAGAAGCCGGGGAACAATCTATGTGGATAATAGGTTTGCGAGTTCCTCAAGGTGCAGTGTAATATAACTCCTAAAGAGAGGATCAAAGTAAGTTTCAAAATATATTAGTTGGTATATGTTATTAATCATATGCATATAATATTTTTTTTATCTCTTAATTTACTCAAATTGAAGACAGATTGGTTGAGGCAAAGGGTTCTAGAGCAGCACTAGGTCAAAGCCATCCAAAAGACAATAGCAGGATTTATTAATAAGTAAATCTTGAATCCCAAAGGCGAGCACTACTATGGTGGGAATTAAGTTTCACGACATGTAATCCCAATTAATTAAGGACATGGACAAATACGTGTATATATTGTGTACAATATGTGTATATCCATTCATACATGTATTATATATATATTTCCTACTATTCTTATGTTATTTACATATGCTCGAAAAAAATACGTGTGTACATATATCATTAACGTAGAATGCGCATTCGAATACCTATTTTAATACCAAAATAAAATATGAATTAATAAACTTAAATAGAAATATAAAAGGCAAAGACAGTTAGTCACGGTCCTTAACACAAACTGAGACTAAAGATGCCTGCCCCGTGGCTCGAGTAGGCGCCCCTTTAGTCCCGATTGCTTGGTCCTAGTTAGGAAGTCGAGAGCAAAGGATTTTTCCAACCGAAACTAAAGCCCTGCTCTGTACTAGTGCGTGTCCTTCGACCCCACCTTTACAACGGCGGTGGATAGGGGGATGGCGGCAAGAACAGGTGGCGGAAGATGATGGTGAGCCGCGCGCTCCCTCCTCCCCGACCGTCTCTCACCGCCACATCCTCCGAGCCGACCCTATCAACAGCGGTGGACGGCGGCGGAGAATGAATCCTAACAAGGCCAAAAACATTCATCATCTAACTATATCTAACTATATTAATCTAAATATTGTTTTTATTACAATTATTGAGTTACCATTTTACCCTTGACAAGAAAGTAACTACAAAGAAGACATTACCCCTCTTTTATTTTAAAGTCTAACTTTGAAGCCATTGAGAGGCGTCAGATGCATATGGGCCCACCGACTATAGACACAGCTAACACTTTCCTCGTTGACGCCTCTCAACGTCTTCCCTCTTATGGGCCCACAGATCATAGACACAGCCAATGCTTCTTAACGCCTCTCTAACCATTGTAAAATTTTTAACAACAACAACAACAATAGTAGCAGCAGCAGCAATAGTAGTAGTAATAATAATAATAGTAGTATAATAATAATAATAATGATGATGATGATGATGAGTGTTGCGTGTTGGTGCACACAATAACAGTGAAAAACGATTTAATTAAATAATGCTATTGTAATGCAGGGGAGTAGTAACGTCCAGATATCGCAATGCCAGCGGTCACAACTCACAGGGATAGAAACAGGCGATCGGATTTGGCGTTTAGTCGCTGTTTAGATACACTTTAAAATTCCAAAATTCTTGTTACATCGAATGTGCCGATACATTTATGGATTATTAAATGCAGATAAAAATTTTATATAGTTTGCATGTATAATCACGAGTCAAATTTTTTAATTCCAAAAAGTTATGCATCTAAACGGGTTGCGAGAACAAAAGGAGGCCAGCGTGCGATCAAGCCCACAACAATGCTCCAACTCCAAATTAAAACGCCTAGCTAGCTGTGCACGCCCTGGTTGCAATGCACACACGGAATGATGGCCATCGAGACATTTCCTTGCTCGTCGCTTGATGCCGTCGTCGGTCGTGCGATTCCGCGACGCGGACGTCATCTCCGATCGATCGCTCTGGTTCTGGAATGGAAAAAAAAATTGAGGTTGGCTGCATGCATGGGCATGATTAAGCATGGGACCCCTCCGTGCACTCGTGGGGACAACACCAAACAGGGGCCTTTGCGTTTGGATATACTACTAAATATGCCCGTGTACTCGTGGGGATAGCACCAAATAGACGTTACCTTGGTCTCACAATGGCGTGCGATCGGTGCTCACCATCGACACCGTCGTGGTGGTGCCGCCACCGTTTGCTAGACCGCGCACGCCGTTCTCCCATGCAGGCGCAACACCCATCTGCATGCAAGGCCGCCTCGACCTCCTGGTGGCGTTGTCGTCGTGTTCTTTCGAGAACCAAGCATAGCCACGGTAGCCGTTGTTCATAGGTTCACTACCAGAATCGAAATTTATAAGTATACAAATACACCAGCACATATCATGAAAATAATTTGGAATTCAATTGAAGTTGAAGGAAAGGAAAAAAATCTGCACCTGTTCGCTTGAATTGAATAAGCGTTGAATTTTTGCAGATACTGGTTTGTTGTAAAAGAAAAATATTTGTTCCGTATCTAAAAATAAGGGTTGAACGCTAAAGTAGTATCCACAACCTACATAAAGAGGAATTCTTAATTTGTACTACGTCAGGTAAGCATGAGCTGCAATTTCTTTTGTTTGATTTGATTTCACTATGTTCAGTTGAGATGAATTTAGCTATAGCTGAATTATACTAACTGAAAATAAAGTAAATTTAACTCAAGCAGCAAATTGTTTTGAACCCACGTTCTGGTCCCGTAGCAGCAGGATGCCTGGGTCGTGGCCAATCCGGCAATCCCAGATCGACAGCGCACCGCACACCTGCCCCTTGACGCAGTGCCTCCGCATCACCTTCCTTCTGCGTGAAGGCAGCCATCCGCTGAAGGGCTCGCCTGCCAGCCAGAGACGTTAGAAAGAAATCGATCAGGTTTTCTATCCAGGAGCCGTCCTCACTTCCATTGACCCTGTCGTCTCCTTCCTTCTACCTGCCTCCCTCTACTTTCCATCCTTACCTCCTCTGATTTCTGTATGCAGGCGGCGGGGCTGGAGCCACCAGGCTCCAGGAAGCCAAGCTATCCTCTCCTCGAGCCTCTGCGCCTCCTAGCAAACCAGCATATCGTTTTTGTTGACGCCTTTTCCGGACAACACACCAGCAGGTGCTAAATCGCACACGTCGCAAAGGAAGCGAAACAAAGCAAAACTGCGCACATGCGAAAACAGATTGGGCCGGGTTTCAAATCAGGCTGGGCCGACTTTTCTGGCCTGGCCGGGTTTGGAAACCGGCTAAGCCAATTTTTCCGGCTTGCCCGGTTCTGAGAACCGGCTGGGCCGACTTCCTCGGGTGATGCCGGGGAAGCTAGGGTTTGAAGTATTTGGTCGTCGGGACGACCGGTAACTAAGCAGAGGACGTTGATGGTCGATGTAGCGCCCGTCCTTCGCCGGAATACTCCCGAACACCTCTCGGAAAGATCCGTCGGAGAGATGCACGAAGAGGTTGCCCTAGGAACCGCGGAGGCTGCCTAGAGCGCCGACTAAACTCACGGAGAGTCGAGCCGAACAGCAAGATAAAGGGGGTGAACCACCGAAAAGTCTACTTGGTAGATGATTTTGACGATTGGATGGTTAAGAACTCAATCGGCCATGATCCTCCATATATATAGAGGGGGGTGGTCTTATCCCAGTAGGAAACACGTATTTTAGGTAAGTCTCCAAGTTTCCCACGTCAAAAAACTACCAAAAACCGATTAGATCTATTAATCGGCTCGGACTCGACCAAACCCGGCCAAGCCGGGTTTCACGGGGTCTCCTGGGGCGACACGTGTCCTGCCGACGGGGCCTGGCACAAGGGCCAAAACCCGGCCTAGCCGGGTTCGATCCCAGTCTAGCCTATTTTGCAGACTACGCCAAATTTGAGTGCGAACATATGCCCCCCTGTTTTCAGGTGAATTGCTGCATATGAACCTGAAAACACAAGCAAAACCAAACAGCGACGATACTTAACCCAACGGCTGTTTGGCATCTAAGGACGATGTATACATCGGCCATTTTCTTTCTAGGGGCGATAAATATATCGGCCATTGCTTGGAGAGCTTTAGAATTTACACTATGCCCCCCGAGCGACATTGAGATCAGCGCGTGGCGGCGTCGGCTCATAGTCAACCATCTCTTTATCTTCCTCTGCATCTCCAGAATCTATAACAGCAGAGGAAACGGTAGTAGGGACTACCTCCACCGAAACAGCATCGGCAGCGGCAGCGACATCAGCAGGCGAAGTCGCAAGACCCGGCCGAGCCGCCCCCAACCCGGCCTGGCCGATTTCTGAGAGATCCGGCTTGGCCGGTTCTGACCCGGCCTGGCCGGTTTCTGCATCTTGTGCGGGTCTCGTTTCTGAAAGCTCCCGATCTCCAGGAACCTTCTCCATGGATTTTCCAAAGCACGCTGGATCACTTCCTTTCTGCGTTTATGGAAAAATTGGATGTGAAGCGTTGAAGATCTCCTCCCTCATTTTCTCTAATTTTTTCTGCTTTCGCTGGGTTTGAAGCGCTCGTTGCAACTTCCGCCGCTGCGTCTTGGTCAATCCCGGCGGGCACCACTTCGGTTGCAAGTATTTTGGATCTACTAGTTTCTTCTCCACAACCTTAGCGGCGACCTCCGGAGCGGCAGAAGATGGATCCTCAATTCTCATTGGCTCATTGCTGTTGACAATGGCACCTCCTGTGAGCCAATAAGAATTGTCGCCAAAGGTACCTCCTTCGACGGCGGTGCAATAGAAGTAGCGGGAACAACGACAGACTCCACGGCCCTCTTAGGCATATAAACTTGTCGCGTTGGAGCCTTCCTTTTCCCAACATCAATCGAGAGCCTCGCCGACGTTGGCAGATACGAGGAACCTTGACCACCATTGCTAGAGCTCGATTGGCCATAGCTCAATCGGCTGAACACCGATGATATGGGTGCTCCATTCACCGGTTGATGTTGCATAAGAAAGGAGTATGGCACAAAAACCCCATTGGGTCCCCAATACGGCTGAGGTGGAAGATGAGGACCCCAACGAGAAACGCAAGGACGAACAACCTCTCTTGCCGGAGTCGCCGCCGAAGCCACCGCCATCTTCTTCGGTTGCTTCTCTCGCTTCGGCGGTATAGACTTTCTTTTTTTAACGGCCGATCCTAAGAATCGGCCTTTTGTTGCCGGTATTTTTTCATGAGCCGGTCAAACGTGCATAGCTTCTTGGGAACAAATTTCCCCTTGTTCGAATTGTCATTCGTCTTCCAAGTGCCAATCTCAGGCCGCTTCGGGACGAACGTCCTGATCACTTGAGCACCACTAGCACCAGTGCCCTTGAAGGCACCAGAAGAGGACGAGGCGCCGCTTTCGACAAACCCGGCTGGGCCGACTCCAGCACCCGGCCTGGCCGGGTCTTTGCCAGAGCCGGCCTGGCCGCCTCCTTTGGCCGGCTTGGCCGGGTTACCGGCTGGGCCGGCTTTTGGACCCGGCCTGGCTAGCCTCTGCTTCGCGGCCATGTTCTCCCAGCGCTGTTGCCTGGACAAGTATGGCGCCGAACCAGCAGAGATCTTCAATTTGGTCTTGCCATTTTCATCCTTTTCAAGCACCACCCGATGCCCCGAAACTTGTTTCGGTTCCTCAGGTGGTTCGCCGATGATCACATTCTTGCCTATCGTGGAATCGGCTTGCTCTGAACAAATCAAAATAGCAGGTTCTCCCTTCTCGATGACATTCACCGGAAAAGGAACCTTGTCAACAACATCGATTTTAGGCACAGAAAAGATAAATACGGCTTGCTTTCTAAAAACAATCTTGCCATGTTGATCAATATAAACATAAGACATCTGCAAACCAGGAGGTATAGTGATAACTTCTCCTGAATTGGTCCCGCCGGTTTCAGGCGGCCAAGAGACCAATACAGGTTGCTCTCTATTAATAATCTTGCCGTATTGATCGTAATAAGCATCAGACACACTCAGACTAGGAGGTATAGCAATAACTCTTTCAGAACCGGTCTCATCGGTTTCGGGCGCCGAAGAGACCAATTCAGATTCGTTAAATGCATCGAGTCTAGTCATAAACTTAATCCAGGTATGAAAATCAGGAGAATCTTCATGTATTCCATATGATTTTACCTTAGATATGATGGTAGAATCGATGATGCCCGCCATGTTGCTCGTAGATGGGATCCGAATTTACGCCTTCGTCCCCAGCGGAGTCGCCAAAAAGTGTGTTGACGCCTTTTCCGGACAACACACCAGCAGGTGCTAGATCGCACACGTCGCAAAGGAAGCGAAACAGAGCAAAACTGCGCACATGCGAAAACAGGCTAGGCCGGGTTTCAAACCAGGCTGGGCCGACTTTTCCGGCCTGGCCGGGTTTGGAAATCGGCTGAGCCGATTTTTCTGGCTTGGCCGGTTCTGATGGGCCGACTTCCTCGGGTGATGCCGGGGAAGCTAGGGTTTGAAGTATTTGGTTGTCGGGACGACCGGTAATTAAGCAGAGGACGTTGATGGTCGATGTAGCGCCCGTCCTTCGCCGGAATACTCCCGAACACCTCTCGGAAAGATCCGTCGGAGAGATGCACGAAGAGGTTGCTCTAGGAACCGCGGAGGCTGCCTAGAGCGCCGACTAAACTCGCGGAGAGTCGAGCCGAACAGCAAGATAAAGGGAGCGAACCACCGAAAAGTCTACTTGGTAGATGTATTTTGACGATTGGATGGTTAAGATCTCAATCGGCCATGATCCTCCATATATATAGAGGGGGGTGGTCTTATCCCAGTAGGACACGTATTTAGGTAAGTCTCCAAGTTTCCCACGTCAAAAAACTACCAAAAACCGATTAGATCTATTAATCGGCTCGGACTCGACCAAACCCGGCCAAGCCGGGTTTCACGGGGTCTCCTGGGGCGACACGTGTCCTGCCGACAGGGCCTGGCACAAGGGCCAAAACCCGGCCTAGCCGGGTTCGATACCCAGTCTAGCCTATTTTGCAGACTACGCTAAATTTGAGTGCGAACAGTTTTCTCACGCCACGGCCGCCACTGGGTGCAGGTGGACGCGGCCTGCGTTTCGCATGCCTCGACGGCCTCCAGCAAGGGTGAAGGGTTCAGCGCCGCCGGATCCATGCTGGGTACGACCGGATCGACGGTCCTGCGGAACAATGCCGAAGCCAAAGGTCGATGCCGTCCGAGGCTCCGAGATCGAAGTTGCCGCCGCTTCGCGTTTGCGATAAGCGTGCGTGCGCCGTGCGGAAGAGAAACAGATCCATGGATGTTGCTGCTTTCTTTTTTTATTACGTATGAATACAAAATCAGAGTCCGCAGGGGACGGGGATGGCGAGCGCTGCCGAGAGGAGCGACGGGACAGAGGACGAGTGGGCCGACGCTTGCGCGATCCGGACACGCATAGCACCAGAACAAAAAAACGTTGACGAAAAAAGAGGAAAGAAATCTTCACTCTTTATTAATAGATATAGATTTACCCTTGATCATCTTTATGCTCGCGATTGCAAGACACTTGCAGTTAAATATGACACTCATGGAAGTATGATTCTTGACACAACACATTTGATCAATAATTTAAAACTGTTGAGTAAATTATTATTAGTCAAATATTTATGAACTTTGGATCTTATATCATTTTTTGCAAAAATAAAAAGGTGGAAAATGATAAATGCTGACAAAGTAGTTTTAATTTTGGTGCACCTATTTGGAACACGTCACCTGTTTTCTTTAAAATGGATGAGTTAGATTATCAGTCCATATAATAAGGGGATGTTTAAATCCTTGGAGATAAAGTTTTTTTTATTGTAGCACATGTGCTACCTTTAGCAATAAGTGTCTAATCATAGTCTAATTAGACTCAAAAGATTTATATCTTAATTTGTATGCTAATTGTGTAATTAGTTTTTATTTACATTTAATGTTCTATATATGTATCCAAACAATCAATGTGATGGAGGTGTAAAGTTTTTGGAAACCAACAAAAAGTAACGTCTTGGTCCCACATGCCACGGCGACAGCAACAGGAAACTTTTGGTTTGACGCTAGACTTTCCTAGCACAGTAGCGTATCTTTGGTGTAGGATCCCTATACACTACGTACTGTCTTGATGATGATGAAATTGCATATGAAATCGTTGATGCGTCTGTGAACATTAGACGTCTATGCATGTAGTCTTGCTGACCCGGCTACATAAAATAATATTTTTTCTCATAACAAACTAACATCATTCGAAATCAGCGTTTCTTCTTATTTTGGCTATCCTTGATCTGCATGTCCTGACCAGTGCCTATCCATTGAATTTAGTACCAAAATTATCTTTTACGGATGGTTATAAGTACATGCTTTTATCAACATGTATTTCTTTTCTGTTTAGTTGTTTATTTTGACAAACATATACTACATCAGTTGTGGGCCACATGTACTGTATTTATTTGTTAGGTCTATATCTTGTAAGCTTGTATTTATAATACTTCAACAGGGATATTTTTTCGCATAAAATTTGATTCCGCAGTTTTGCAAAAACTTGAGCTCCTTTTGCATATCCTATTTTCCGATAATTGCAACATTGGCACACAACATATTATTTATTTATTATACTAGTTTTGCATTTGGATTCTTTAAATGCATGTGCAGTTACTTTTTGCGTACCCATAAAACATGTCGTTTTAGCCTCTAGCGTCATTTGCACGAAGCTAGTCGTTTTAGAGATATTAACTAGCTTTTGGACGCTAATACCCCTGTCGTTTGGGTTCTCTTGCATTGCTTCCCGAGAACAATAAGGATCTGTTTGGTTGAGTTGTGGCTGTGGAAAAAAGCTATTGTGGGCTATAAAAAAGCTTTTGTAGACTGTAGACTGTGAAAAAGCTAAAAGTTGTTTGGTTGAAACAAATATAAAAAAGTACTTCTTATCTTTACCTCTCTTGAAATGACTATGAAAGAGTTTTTTATTTTACCTACTTTAAAAAGCAGAAAGCCCAAAGCTAAAAGTAGGATCTAAAGTGCTTTAAAAAATGTATCAGGAAAAAGCAGTTGCTTCTGAAAGGCCAGCTTCCAAAAACACCCCTTTGGTTGGGATTTTGGCTTTTGCTGTGAGGTTCCAGGATCGATATCCATCGGTCGCCATTTTTTTTACTTGCTAGTTTTTGTATGGCACTTATGGTGGCGCCACGTGAGTTGTTGCACTCGTGAAGCGGTGGCGTGATTTAGGGTGTGTTTGGTTGGGCTTTTGTATGGCACTAACTATCTTTCTTTGTAGTTAATTACTTCTGGTTTGCTCTGAACCTTTTTTGTGTGCTGATGCACTACTGACTCCTAGATTTATGAATTGACTAATCATTGCGTAGACTGGAATTCAAGGAGCTTGTTCAAGTCTGTTGCTGCTACTAGTATTTGTTATTGACCCTTTCAAGCTTGTTTGATAGCATAGCGCATAGTCCTTATACCTGGTAGTAGTAACTGAAAACAAAGGAAGTAAATGATATTAGATTAGATTTTATGATGCTTGTAGATTGTAGTTAATTGGACTAAAAGCTCTACTCGGATTAGGTTCTATAGAGCAGAGTTTCAGATCTCTAGTGGTGTAGGCTGTAAGCAGGGATTAAAACGGTAGGGATATTTTCCGACCGTATTCGAGACCGAATCCGTTTAGCTGAGTTTTTATCTGTTCATATCCGAGTTCGGATATTCAACATCCGATACCGTATCCGTATCCGAATGCTTAAATCGCATATTTATGATGTCGATATCCAATCGTATCCAATCCGACATAACTGATACTATCCATATTCGAATCCAAATCCGAGTAGAAATATGAAAACAAATGTAATACCAGTGATATCCGTCCGTATCCGATCTGTTTTCATCCCTAGCTGTAAGGCAAAGCTATTCAGTAATCTGATCGAAAATCTTAATCCTTGGTTTCGCGTAGTACCAGTATATGTTCCTTAGTACTAGGCAAGGCGCCAGGCAAACTCTTTTTTTTTTTTTTTGAGATTAATGCTTTGATTTTAGTTCCAACCACACATCATGCTCTTTGCAGGTTGTGCAATCACATTAACAGCCAGAATGAGATTTGCATTAGCAAGGTTGGAGCACTTGTCAAGTGGAAAGGTGATTCCAGCTGTGTTATTTATTTCCACAACGCAGATATAGTTAGTATTGACATTTTATTCTTGTAATTCTTATCCTAGAAAATTAAAAATCAGACTTGGCACCTTTACTTAGTCAGACATCATCATCTATTTTTACTTGAGCTTTTGGAAGTGCTTGAACTAATTTTCGATGCATTATTAATAGCAACGACGGAGCCACCGCTGGGGCGGGGTGGGGCGGCCGCCCCAGCTACTGGTGCCGTAGTATAGGACCCCCGGAGTACCTCTTCAGGCCTTCAGGTCCTTCTCCATGTCCGGCGATCTGTGAGGGAGTAGCCGGAGCCAGCGGCGGCAACGCCACGGAGCAGCGGTGGCGGCAATGCGATGCGAGGACTGGAGGTAGGAGCAGCAGCAGCTTCACCCTTTCTGGCCTTTTGGGCCTTGCCCCTTGCAGCTCAGCCCACTAAGGGCCCAATCGGCCAATCCTATCCCCATTCCCCAACCTCACGAGCAGGAGCATAGCAGCAGCATCTTACCGCGCCGCCGCCGCCGCCAGAACATCGACCGGACGACCGCGCTCGCCGCCCTGCCGCACGCCCGTCCACGGTCCGCCCGCCGCATCGCACGCTGCGGCGCCGCCCTCCGCGGCCGCTTCGAGCCCGACGCCCCGACGCATCGAGCTGGAGCGTGGCAGCACGCCTGCAGGCTACAGCAGGCTGCTCGCGCTGCGGGCTGCTTGGATTTGCCTGACCGGCTGACCCCAGTCCCTAGCGATGGAGATGGAGGGAGGAGGGGAGGAGCAGCAAGAGCTGGCGCCTGGTCCTGGCATTGGCGGCTCTGGGGCTGGCCATGGTCGCGGACAGGGACAGGTTAGCGGCAGCGCAGCTCCACCAACATCTGGATTCGGCCGAGGCCGAGGTTCAAGTTCAAGCAGAGGCATGCCGAGGTCTGGCATTGGCAAGAGCAACAAAAAAAATGGTATTTATTCATGATTTTTCAATTCATAAATTGTTATTTCATCGGTGGAGTATACTAATTTGACAAATAATTTTGTGCAGATTTGAAGAATTATTTTCCAACTTTAAGTGTTGGTTCGTGTTCATCTGGCAGCTGCCCAAGCACAAAATGGAAAGCTTTTCCTTTGTTTTAAATATGAAGTTGATGTTGAAGGTATTCCGTATTACAAATGAGTTGTCTCTTCTTTTTCAAAGAAAAGACCAAAACATTGTTGAGGCCATGTCATTGCTTGTTGATGTGAAAGCTCGCTTGATCAGTTTAAGAAATGAAGGTTGGGAGCAGTTATTAGAAGAGGTCAAATCATTTTGTGTTGCAAAAGAAATTCCAATACCAAATATGGAAGAGGCAATACCAAGATGGGGCAGATCAAGGCGTGATGGAAACTTAATCACTCATGAGCATCATTACCATGTTGATACTTTCCTTGCTGCTCTTGATGCTATAATCATGGAGATGGACCATCGCTTCAATGAGGTATCATCTGAGTTGCTTGTTTCATTTGCTTGTCTTGATCCAAGAGAGAACTTTGCTAGGTTTGATATTGAAAAGATTGCTCGGATAACTAAGATCTATGATCAAGATTTCTCTCTTGTTGATCGTGATAATATAAGAGAGCAACTTGAGACATTCCTTGTTCATGTGGGAAGAGTTGATGATTTCAAATCTTGTCATGACCTTGGAAGCTTGGCTACAACAATGATTGCAACTAAGACGCATATCCAATTTCCATTGGTCTATCGCATCATTGAGTTAGCATTGATCCTACCTGTGGCAACATCTTCAGTTGAAAGAGCCTTCTCTGCTATGCACTTCATCAAGACAGCTTTGCGGAATAAGATGGGTGATGAATGGCTCAATAACTTGTTAGTATGCTACATTGAGAAAGGGATCTTCAAGGAACTTGGTATTGATAAAGTTAAGAAGAGGTTTCAATCTATGAAAACCCGAAGAGTGAGCTTGCCAAAGAGCCCTCGACGTCATTAGCGTTCTTAGTTTACTCAAACTTAAGGTAATAACATCTAGTGTTTCTCGTCTACGTTTTGTTGTCATGTACTCATGTATGATTCTATTGTTTTTATCATAATTCGTGCGATTATAGTATGTGAATGCTATACGTTGTGAATAAGAAGTCTTCTTGATTTATTTTCTTATTAAATTCCGCCCCAGCTAAATTTTTTTTCTGGCTCCGTCATTGATTAATAGCTTCGATGTGAGACAGTAAAGTAGGCTGATTTACTAAAATATTCCTCAAATGCTTCTTCTATTTTTCTTTGAATTTTTTTTGGAACTATTTTGAGACATGCAGGGCTAGTTCTAGGCATTTTGTTTTTTCTTTTTCGTTTTTTACGTGCAGGATTCAGATGACCACTGTTCTATTTGCGTTCGAAAAGTAAATAATTTGCCGCAGGTGTCGCCAAACTACTTGGTTGTTAGAAGAGTTTTCTACAATAAAGAGCAAATGCCCACGCAGATAAGAAGTTGAATCCCGCAAAATACATCCTCTATAAAATGCGCATGGGAAATATCAGTAAATAACTAGCATTTATATACAGGATTGATGTTAGTTTCTTTCAAGTTAGAACTGCTTTATTTCTTGCTTGGTCCCTATGCGTACGTCGTAGGTGTGGCATTTGATTTGATTGTTGCTTCATGCTTACATGACTATTTATGTGTGCGGCTGTAAAGATGGAGAGCGGCCGGCTTATGTATTAGTGCCACAGAGTAACTTTGATGTATGTTAAGCTTGTACTTTTTGCACGTTTTGACTAGTTTAATTTCAAGTGTGTGTGTGTGTGAGAGAGAGAGAGAGATTAAAATTTTCATCATTCCGAGAATATGTTCCTAGCTTTACCATGGTACTTAATTTTGCATTTCTTGGTTGAAATAAATCTGCAGTAATAAATTTATTATTTTATTGTCTAAATTTTGATTCATTTCTCCTCAATTTTTCTTTTTCTTTTTCTAATTTCTAAGTTTGCTTTTATTGCTCCCGTGAGCATTTCTTTCTTTTGTTTTTTGAATATGAAAGCATAGTGTGTTTGTATTTGGAGATTTTACTATGATTGGGGAAAATGAACGGCTCACGCAAAACGATCCGACGGTCAGAAAGTTTGAGGAACCAAGAGAAACCATTTTGGAGGAACCAGAAGTTACCAGGTGCATACAAAATGGTAGAGCCATAGGCGTCGAGCACGTACTAAAATTGGTGGGACCAACATCTAAGAAAGAGGTGTGATAATATTATTTTTAAAATTTTTGAATATAATTAAGGGTAGAATGGTACATCTGCTGTACGGATGCGGTCAAACATTGGGCCATATGTGTCTTTTTTTTAAATTGACGACTTCATTACTTCGCTCCAGTTCACAGGTGAAAGAGGAGCTGGACCACCGATTGGTAACGTGCGCCACCCCAACCCTAGCCACGGGCCCCATGCCCAGCCACCGGCTGCGGGGCGCCCAACCCTCCCCCGCCCGCCCATCCACCCCCTCCAGCTCCTCCTTCCTCCTCGCAAGAGACTGCATGGGTCGAGTTCTCCCAGGAGGTGGACGCTCCTCCGCCGACGCCAGTGGCCGCGGCCGCCGCCTCGGCCACGGCACCCGCCTCCCCGTCCCCTTCGACCTCACCACTATCCTCCAGTCCTCAGGCGGAGCCTGCCGGGTCTGCGTGCGCCAGCGCCCCCTCCCCTCGCTCGTGCCCAGGGGCACGTGTGCGACCCATGCGGCAGCCGACGATGCCCGCATATCCCTGCTCACCCGCGTCGCCATCCGTATCTCCTCCCTTCTCGCCCACGTCGCCATCCGTGGCGCTCCGTGCAGCCTTGGCGGGGATCAACACCGTGGAGGAGAACGAGGAGCAGGTGGAGCCCGGCAACTTACTAGGCCATGCCGGCGGTGGGTAGCCTTCGTGATGCTGCTCCTGTGCTCCAAGGTTTGCAATAGCATGCCCTCCACCTGTTTTCTCAGATGCCTGTGGGAGAAAACGAAACAATTGCTTGTTTGCAACATTAGTTTGTTTATCTGGTAGTCCATCTTTGGTGCTGCAGGTCTAGTATGGATGGGAACTAGGAGGTACCCCCCACCACCATCGAAAAAGGACTCATGTATTAGAACCCAACGTTTAGGCCGCGTATGAGATAAAAAAAACCCACAACATTCACTTGTTCAAAAAATTAGGCATATCATGTGGAGACAGCAGCGAAGCACCCATACCTGCGCTAATCAGCCCGTTCTCCAAACGACGCCGCTAATTAGCGACCATCCATCTTACTATTACTAATTAGAGGTCTCAATGGAGGCACCACGTTAATTCTCACCAGACGTGATAAGAAAAAAGATAAATCCTAGAAATTCTCACAATAATCAGAAACATCCAGCCTTTAATTTGGTAGACTCTAATCATCATCATCAATAACAACCATTGGATCTATTGTTATTTGAATAAAAAATTACCCACCTCTGCTATTATGAAAAATACATAAAGTAACCCCTTAATTTTACAAATAAATTACCCACCTTTGCCATTATGAAAGATAATTCATAATATCCCCTAAGTTTATATATAAATTAGTCACATATGTGATTATAAAACAAAATTCAAAATAACACCCTTATCATTTAACTTTGTATCTATATTACCCACGAGATAACTTAAAATATAACCCATCAATTTTGTAGATTACTCACATCTATCAATATAAAAGATGATTTAAAATACATTTGTATATAGGTTACCCACATATATCATTATAAGAGACAATTAAAATATAACTGACTAATTTTGTATCTGGATTATTCACATTTATCATCATGAAAGATATTAAAATAAATAATAATTATTTTTACATTCAACCTACATAGTATTATTAGCTTTATATTTGTATCTGCCTCATTTATTATAAAAAGAAAAAAATATTCAATACCCTGTAAATAGTACTGTGTGCTACTAAAAAAATAAATTGATATTCATAAAGTTCGAGTACATATTCTAAATCATATACTTTTACAACCATGAAATTGATAAGTTGCTATTCTAAATAAGTTTAAATATTTTAATTAAAACATTGTGTCATATTAGTATTGAAAATTAAATTTTGTGCACTCTATGATATAGAAAACAATATACTAGACACATGTAAATATGTGATATAGCAAATTCAACAAGTTCGGTGCTAAGGTACATCTAAATTTTAACTTATAATTAATATCTGGAGCAACAATCCTATTAGGAGTTAAACTCTATTAACAAAAAATAGTTTTTGAATACCTAACATGTGAAAAAATTGCACAACTTAATTGAAAGTCGATCAAAAGCTAAACTACGATTTCTGAAGTCATAGAAAAAAGATGAACAAATTAAATGACTGATTGAATTGTACGGCTGAATTATTATGAGAGAAACTGTTCTGTGACAAAAAATAAGATAAATCTAGCTCAAGAGAATATAATATTAATAATGGACCATCTAGGTTAATCCTTATGAGACATGTTAATCCTCACAGGACGTGATAGGAAAAATGATAGATCCTAGAAATTCATAAAAAATCAGAAACATTTTACTATAAATTTGGTATAGTCTAATTACAATTGATAATAATATTTATTAGATCCATTCTAGAATTACAATTGCTAATAATATTTATTAGATTCATTCTAGAAATAATTAAGCACCTCTGCTGTTGCGTAAAACAACATAAAACAACATGATCTGAAGTATATTTAAAATTGGATCTATTTATCTATGTATTCTCATTGCTATGAGTAATAATTCTTTTTTTTTTGTTATTATACTCTTTGAACTATATTATTGAATACGAATTTTGATAGATTTTTTTCCCTTGCATGTTTTGTATAACTTATTGTCGGTGCTAATTTTGGCGAGGCTAACACCGGCTAGTAAATATGTGTTTTGCGGTTGAGGCTACGGATGGTGTGCAAGGGGAACACAGGGATTATACTGGTTCAGGCCGAGCAAGCCCTACGTCCAGTGGAGAGGAGAGTCGTGTTGCCTTGCACCGGGGTGCTTGTAGTAGGGGTTACAAGCTAGTCGAGAGAGGGAAGTGCTCCCAGGTCTCTTGTGAGTGTCTAAATGTTTACAAGTCGTTTGCTGTGAGTGAGAACTTGGAACTTCTCCGTCCGTTTGTTTGTTCGTCTGTTTCTGTCGTCTCCTCCTTAAAGCTGGTCTCTGCCCTCCCTTTTATAGCCGCAAGGGAGAGGCAAAGGCGGCTACGACGCTACCTATTAAAATAGTGAAGAGTTGCTGTTCTCGGTTTGACTAGCTGCTGCCTTTTCTCCGTGTCTCCGGGGTATGGGTATGGCTATCTTGGTTCGCGAGTTCCAAGGTAGAAACAGTCGTCTGACCATGTCTTGTCGTCGGCTCTCTGGGTCTTCTGGATATGGCCGTCGTGGTCCGCTCGACTTTGGTGCGTTTACACCTGCCGGCTATCCTTCCGTACGATGTGACAAGAGGGAGAATCACCTTGGGGCGCTGTTTCCCGAGGCTCGGGATCGTGCTCGTCCTTTCGTGTGGACGGCGCAGTGGGCGTCTTTCCCGAAACGGGGCGGCGCACCGTGGACCATACCGTGGAGGACGATCGTAGTGGGACCATCAAATCTTGGGGCGTTGTTTCCCGAGGCTCGGGATCTTGAAGGCGTGCTCATCCTTTCGTGTGGACGGCGCAGTGGGCGCCTTTCCCGAAGCGGGGCGGCGCACCGTAGACCATACCGTGGAGGACGGTCGTAGTGGGCTCATCAAGTCTGCTGTCAGGAAAATCCCGACAGGTGGTATGGCCATCAAGGGCGTGCGAAGCACAGTCGCGTCGAGAGTCTCGCCTGACGGGACAGTGCTTGTAAAGTGGTCAGAGAGATTTCTTATGGTCCAAGATTGCTCTGCTGACATCACCCGTGCCTTGGATGCCGACTTTGGCGCCGTAGATGCCGCTCTTCCGAGTTCTCCCGAGGAGGCTTCGGGCGAGGCTCGGGCGAATCGGAAACTTGGGCGCCCAGGACGGCACCTCCCGAGCTCTCCCGAGGAGGGTCGGGCGAATCAGAGGTTTGGGCGCCGAGGACGCCGCCTCCCGAGCTCTCCGGAGGAGGCTCGGGCGAATCGGAGACTTGGGGCGCCGAGGACGCCGCCTCCCGAGCTCTCCCGAGGAGGCTCGGGCGAATCGGAGAATGGGGCGCCGAGGACGCCGCCTCCCGAGCTCTCCCGAGGAGGCTCGGGCGAATCGGAGAATTGGGCGCCGAGGACGCCGCCTCCCGAGCTCTCCCGAGGAGGCTCGGGCGAATCGGAGAATTGGGCGCCGAGGACGCCGCCTCCCGAGCTCTCCCGAGGAGGCTCGGGCGAATCGGAGAATGGGGCGCCGAGGACGCCGCTCTCCCGAGCTCTCCCGAGGAGGCTCGGGCGAATCGGAGAATTGGGCGCCGAGGACGCCGCCTCCCGAGCTCTCCCGAGGAGGCTCGGGCGAATCGGAGAATTGGGCGCCGAGGACGCCGCCTCCCGAGCTCTCCCGAGGAGGCTCGGGCGAATCGGAGAATGGGGCGCCGAGGACGCCGCTCTCCCGAGCTCTCCCGAGGAGGCTCGGGCGAATCGGAGAATTGGGCGCCGAGGACGCCGCCTCCCGAGCTCTCCCGAGGAGGCTCGGGCGAATCGGAGAATTGGGCGCCGAGGACGCCGCCTCCCGAGCTCTCCCGAGGAGGCTCGGGCGAATCGGAGAATGGGGCGCCGAGGACGCCGCTCTCCCGAGCTCTCCCGAGGAGGCTCGGGCGAATCGGAGAATTGGGCGCCGAGGACGCCGCCTCCCGAGCTCTCCCGAGGAGGCTCGGGCGAATCGGAGAATTGGGCGCCGAGGACGCCGCCTCCCGAGCTCTCCCGAGGAGGCTCGGGCGAATCGGAGAATTGGGCGCCGAGGACGCCGCTCTCCCGAGCTCTCCCGAGGAGGCTCGGGCGAATCGGAGATTTGGGGCGCCGAGGGTGCCGCTCGCCCGAGCTCTCCTGACGAGGCTCGGGCGAATCGGAGATTTGGGCGCCGAGCGATTTGGACGCCGAGGGTGAGGCTCGCCCGAGCTCTCCCGGGGAGGCTCGGGCGAATCGGAGATTTGGGCCTCTGTAGACGCGGCCTTCGTGGGCTTCGACTGGCCTTACTTGGGCCAGACCAAGTTGGGAATGAGCGTTTTTTTGCATGGAAGTTGGGTACCCCTAACTTTGGTAACCGACAGTAGCCCCCGAGCCTGTGGCGGAGTGAAGGCACTCCTCCACAGGTTCACGCCGGTTCTTCCTGTCAAAAAAGATAAAGTGTGGGTTGTTTTTCCGGGGGGTGCGCGCGAGCGCACCCGCCGGGTGTAGCCCCCGAGGCTTTGGAGGGATGATATATCCCTTCAAAGGCTTAGAATCGTGTTTGTTAGTCCTCGGGTGTTTTTTGATTTATTTAGGTGGGTTGTTTCCTTGGAAGCGGAGCCCCCGAGCCTCGCACCGTGTTGGGAGATCGTTCGGTGGTCTTTCCAAGGTGCAGGGTAAGTTTCCGAGCCTCCATTTTCGTATCGGAGATCGATCGGGTTCCTCCCTGTCTTTTTTAATTCGACCTTCACGCTCTTTTTTCGGGAAGAGGAAGGTTTGGTCCTGCTCGACTTCCCCGCTGGGGCACGAGTCGGCATTTCCGGTGAGCTACAAACGGGTTGGTCCAAGTGGAGGTCCGTGCCCTATTCGTTAAGGGTCGGCTAGTGGCCTGAGCACACTCCAATTATTTCCCGAGGGTCAGTTAGTGGATGTCGGGTCCCTTCGAGGGGTCCCGAGGGCATGATGCCTCCCACGGAGGGATTCCACGTAACCGACTCACTACTGGGACTTGGACACAGCATGGGATGTCCCTTGTGACGTTCCGGGCGTCGGGATACTGGCCGTTTTCGTAACCCATCCACTAGCTGTCCCTAACTCGATTTCCCTGGGGCGACTGTTCGAGCCTCGGAGGGCCAGTCTTCGATCCCCTGGGAACGTAACGGGCGCCCGAGCCCGGGGTTTCTTCGTTGAGAAAACGTAGGTGGAATCGAAGCGCGCGGTTGTAATGATTTGGCTCACCTTTTGAGGCGCGAAGCCTGACGGACGCGACGGTTTGGCTCAGTCGAGGCGGTTTGCGTGCGTGGTGATGGCGGGTCTCTTCCAAGCCGAGGTCGAGCTCCCTCCTCTGAACCTGCCGTGAAGAAGAAGCGGGCCATAGTGCCCTTGTAAAAAGTAACCTTTCGGGAGTGGTTTGAAAGGAAACAGACAATATGGCCCTTCGTGGCCTTAACATTTATGTAAATATTTGCATGTAAATATTTGCTGAATGTTTGTTTCACTTTGTTTCGTGCTTTTTTCCTTAGGCATTTTTTTCTTGCCGATCCTGCTCCCGGGCCATCGAGCCTCGGGGGACGTTTTTCGGGTGTCGTAGCTTTAGTGGCATAGACGCAGCCGACGTCCTAAGAGCTTTGGCAGAAAGAATCTTTTAGAAAAGAAGCTTAGGTGTTTCCTCCCGAGCTTCCTCCCTTGGCCGAGCGTAGATCTTATAGGTTTTCTTCCGAGTGCGGGTTATCCTTCGAACACGGAGTGGCGAGGGAAGATGCTGTGGCCCTGGGGCATAAGCGGTCTCCGACTCGACCGGCTCTGTCTTCTGGGGCTTCCCTCATTCTTCGAATTCTATAAGTTCATGCTTGATTTCCGGAAGGAAGCGTGTTTTAGGGAGAAACGAATTCGATAAGTTTTGAAATTTTTGCGTTTCCAAAATTGTCGGATCTCGGGAAAGTCCGGGGTTTCCCCCCGTCCTAGCCCCCGAGGGAGGGTCGGCCTTTCCGTAGGATAGGCCGGGCCTCGCTTTTTAGTGCGTGGTGAAATAAAGGTTCATTTCACTTCCGAGTGTAGGCTCGGATTGAAAATCTAAAATCATGTTAAAAAGAGCAGAAGTCGGGTCTTTTCATCGATTTCAAGATGTTCAAAATAGTACAATGCATGGAATCTTAAGGATAGAAGCGACGTAGCTGTTCGATGTTCCAAGCGTTGTTGTAGACCTCGCCGTTCTCGTTCGCGAGCTTGTATGTGCCGGGGCGTTGTACCTCGGCGACGATGAATGGTCCTTCCCACGGTGGAGTGAGCTTGTGGCGCCCTTTGTTGTCCTGCCTGAGCCGTAGCACCAGGTCGCCTACGCTGAAGGTTCGACCTCGGACGCGCCGAGCATGGTACTTGCGTAGGGATTGCAAGTATTTGGCCGAGTGCAGCAGGGCCACGTCCCGAGCTTCGTCGGCTTGGTCCAGCGCGTCTTCCCGAGAAGTTTGATTGCCTTGTTCATCGTAGGCTCGGACTCTCGGGGCGCCGTATTCCAGGTCCGTAGGGAGGACGGCCTCTGCACCGTATACCATGAAGAAGGGCGTGAAGCCCGTGGCTCGGCTTGGCGTAGTCCTTAGACTCCATATTACTGCCGGAAGCTCCGTCAGCCACCTTTTGCCGAATTTATTCAATCGGTTGAATATCCTTGGCTTAAGGCCTTGGAGAACCATGCCATTGGCGCGTTCTACCTGGCCGTTCGTCCTCGGGTGGGCGACGGCTGCCCAGTCCACTCGTATGTGGTACTCATCGCAGAAAGCCAGAAATTTCTTTCCGGTGAACTGCGTGCCGTTGTCCGTGATAATGGAGTTCGGGATGCCGAACCGGTGGACGATGTCGGTGAAGAACAACACCGCTTGAGCCGAGCTGATTTGGGTGATCGGCCGAGCCTCGATCCACTTGGAGAACTTGTCGATGGCGACAAGCAAGTGGGTGAAGCCCCCGGGTGCCTTCTGGAGGGGCCCGACAAGATCTAGTCCCCAAACAGCGAACGGCCAAGTGAGCGGGATCGTCTGGAGGGCTTGAGCCGGTAAGTGAGTCTGCCGAGCATAGTACTGGCACCCTTCGCAGGAGCGTACCACCTCAGTGGCGTCGGCCACGGCGGTTGGCCAGTAGAAGCCTTGTCGAAAGGCGTTACCGACCAAGGTCCTCGGCGCTGCGTGGTGACCGCAGGCCCCGGCGTGTATCTCTTCGAGCAGGCGTTTGCCCTGACTGAAAGGGATACAGCGCTGAAGCACGCCAGAGGGACTCCGCCGGTAGAGGCTACCATCGATCATGGTGAAAGACTTGGCTTTGCGAGCCAGTCGTCGTGCTCTGGTCTTGTCCGGGGGCAAAATGCCTCGGACTAGCCAGCTGACCAGCGGCTCGCGCCAGTCTGGTTCGTCGTCATCCATCTCGGCTTCAATCTCCATTGCCTCGGCTTCGTCGCCGTCCTTACCCATGACCTCGGGTGACTCCCCTTTGTCGGAAGGGTCGACAGCCCCCGAGGGATCGGCATTGATCGAGGGCTTGTGGAGGTCGTTGGCGAATACGCCCGTCGGGACCGTGGCCCTTTCGGCTGCAATTTTTGCCAACTCATCGGCCTCCTCGTTGTACCGACGCGCAATGTGGTTGAGCTCGAGGCCGTCGAATTTTTCCTCGAGCAACCGCACCAGCGTGCAGTAGGCGGCCATTCTGGGGTTCTGGCACGTCGACTCCTTCATGACCTGATCCACGACGAGCTGGGAGTCGCCTCGGACCTCGAGGCGTCGGATCCCGAGCTCGATGGCGATGTGGAGTCCGTTGACCAGAGCCTCATATTCGGCCACGTTGTTGGAAGCCGTGAAGTGTAGCCGTAGTAGGTACTTGAGCCGGACCCCGAGGGGTGAGATGAAGACGATGCCTGCGCCAGCACCAGTCTTCATCATCGACCCGTCGAAGTTCATGACCCAATATTCCTCTTGGGTCGGGAGTGGCGGTAGTTGTGTCTCGGTCCACTCTGCCACGAAGTCCGCAAGTACCTGAGACTTGATGGCTTTGCGTGGCGCGTAGGTGATGCCGTCACCCATGAGCTCGATGGCCCACTTGGCGATCCTCCCCGTCGTTTCCCGATTTTGGATCACCTCCCCGAGGGGGAAGGACGACACCACGGTCACGGGGTGGGATTCGAAGTAGTGCCGCAACTTGCGTCGGGCAAGGACGATCGCGTACACTAGCTTCTGAATCTGAGGGTAGCGTGTCTTTGTCTCTGACAAGACTTCACTGATGAAGTAGACCGGTCGCTGTACCGGTAAGGCGTGTCCTTCTTCTTGCCGCTCTACGACGATCGCTGCACTCACAACCTGGTTGGTAGCCGCGACATATAGTAAGAAATTTTCCTCCTTCGTAGGAGGCACAAGAACCGGCGCTTTTGAAAGTAGAGCTTTAAGCCTTTCGAGGGCTTCCTGGGCCTCGGCGGTCCAGGTAAAGCGTTCGTTTTTCTTAAGCAACCGATACAAGGGAAGGCCCTTTTCGCCGAGCCTTGAGATGAATCGACTCAAGGCCGCGAGACACCCCATAAGCTTCTGCACGCCCTTCGGGTTTCGGATCGGGCCCATCTGTGTGATGGCCGATATCTTTTCCGGGTTGGCTTCGATGCCACGCTCGGAAACAATGAACCCGAGGAGCATGCCCCGTGGGACCCCGAAAACGCACTTCTCGGGGTTTAGCTTTATGTTTTTCTCTTTAAGGCAGTCGAATGCCTTTTCTAGGTCGGCTACTAAGTCATTCGCCTTCCTAGATTTTATCACTATATCGTCTACGTAAGCCTCAACGGTTCGCCCGATGAGGTCCCCAAAAACTTTGAGCATGCAACGCTGGTAAGTTGCGCCCGCGTTTTTGAGGCCAAATGGCATGGTTACGTAACAATATGTGCCGAAAGGAGTGATGAAAGAGGTCGCTAATTCGTCGGACTCTTTCATCCGGATCTGATGGTAACCGGAATAAGCATCAAGAAAGCAAAGCCGCTCACAGCCAGCAGTAGAATCTACTATTTGGTCAATGCGAGGTAATGGAAATGGATACTTAGGACAAGCTTTATTTAAACTAGTGTAATCGACGCACATTCTCCATTTTCCATTTTTCTTTTTAACCAAAACAGGATTTGCTAACCATTGTGGATGGAAGACCTCCTTGATGAATCCAGCCGCCAAAAGCTTCTGCACCTCCTCCCCGATGGCCCGGCGCTTCTCCTCGTCGAATCGGCGCAGGCGTTGTTTCACCGGCTTGGATCTGGCCTGGATGTCTAAGGAGTGCTCGGCGACCTCCCTCGGGATGCCTGGCATATCCGAGGGGCTCCACGCAAACATGTCGGCGTGTTTGCGGAGGAAGTCGACGAGCACTGCCTCCTATTCTGGGTCGAGGGTGGCGCTGACCTTCAGCGCCCTGCCGTTGGGGGAGTTCGGGTCGAGGAGGACATCCTTCACCCCCTCAGCGGACTTAAAGGTGCCCGTGGCCTTCTTGGGGTCGGGGACCTCTTTTCCTAACCTGTCGAGGTCGGTCATGAGGGCTTCTGACTCCACCAACGCGCCGGCGTACTCGCAGCACTCGACGTCGCACTGGTACGCGTGCTGGTAGGAGGCGCTGATGGTAATCACCCCTTTTGGCCCTGGCATCTTGAGCTTGAGGTAGGCGTAGTTCGGAACTGCCATGAACTTTGCGTAACATGGCCTCCCGAGGATGGCGTGGTAGGTGCCGTGGAAGCCTACCACTTCAAATGTCAGGAGCTCCTTCCTGAAGTTGTCAGGAGTCCCGAAGTAGACGGGCAGATCGATCTGCCCGAGGGGTTGTACGCTCTTTCCGGGCACTATCCCGTGGAATGGGGACGTCGCGGCCCGGAGGAGCGAGCGACTGATCCCCATTAAGTCGAGGGTCTCAGCGTAGAGAATGTTGAGGCCGCTGCCTCCGTCCATGAGGACTTTGGAGAGCCTCGTGTTGCCGACGACGGGATCGACAACAAGTGGGTAGCGTCCCGGCGATGGGACGTAGTCCGGGTGGTCGTCCCGGCTGAAGGTGATAGCGTCGTGGGACCAGTCAAGGAAGCATGGTGTCGCTGGTCCGGCGGAGTAGACCTCCCTGCGCTCGCGCTTTCGCTGCCGCGGCGTAGGGGCGGTCCCGGGCCCCCCGAAGATCATGAGGCATTTGTCGATGGGCGGGAACTCATCGTCCTTCCCGCCCTCGTCCTCCTGATCCTTGGCGGGCTTCTTGCCGGTGTCGTCCTTGAACGGCTGCCGGCTGTAGTGCTTCTTGAGCATCACACACTGTGCGAGTGTGTGATGTACTGGACCCTGGTGATAAGGGCACGGCTTGCTGAGCATGTCGTCGAAGCGGCCTCGAGGGGGTCGTTCCCTCTTGGGTTCGGTGGCCGCCACGAGGGAGTCATCGCGGAGTGGGGCCTTTCCCTTCCCCTTCTTCTTCTTGTTGTTCGGTCCTCGGGAAGAGGTGCCCTCGGGGGCCTCCTCCTTCCGTTTGCCCTTGGGGTCGGAGAAGAGGGCTCCTACCGCCTCATCCCCTGAGGCGAAGCTGGTAGCGATCTTCATGAGTTCAGAGACACTGGTGGGTGTCCGGCGTCCGAGCTCATGAACGAGCTCTTTGCAGGAGGTTCCTGCGGCAAACGCTCCGACGACATCGGAGTCGGCGACCTGGGGCAGCTCGTTGTACTGTTTGGAGAAGCGCCGGATGTAGTCCCGGAGGGACTCGCCCGGTTTCTGCTTGCAGCTGCGGAGGTCCCAGGAGTTACCAGGGCGTACGTACGTGCCCTGGAAGTTTCCTACGAATATCTTGACCAGATCGCTCCAGTCGAAGATCTTTCGTGGGGGAAGGTGTTCCAGCCAAGCTCTTGTGGAATCGGCGAGGAACAAGGGGAGGTTGCGGATGATGATGAGGTCATCTTGCGCGCCGCCAAGTTGGCACGCAAGGCGGTAGTCCGCTAACCAGAGTTCGGGGTTAGTTTCCCCCGAGTACTTGGCTATGTTGGTTGGTTGTCGGAATCGGGACGGGAACTTGGCCCTCTGGATGGCCTCGCTGAAGACGCGTGGTCCCGAGGGCTCGGGTGAGGGTTCACGATCCTCATCCGAGTCGTAGCGCCCGCCCCGATGGACGCTGTAGCCGCGCGCGGCTCCGTCAGTCTTTCGCCGACCGCGGGCTTGTAGGATGGCTCGGACGTCGACGTCCTTGCCAAGCCGTTGGTGGACTGGCGGAGCCCTTGGAGCCTCGGGTCGAACCGAGGCTTCGCGCTTGTGACGTGCTATGCCACCATGCTGGTGACTTTCGGCGCCATGGTGTCGCGACGCTGAACTTTCCGCCTGGAGGACGGCGGCATCCTCCAGGAGGTCTTTGAGCTGATTCCTGAGCTGTCGCGCCTCCTCGGAGGAGGGCTCAGGTATACTTCGGAGTAGCATGGCTGCTTCCGCGAGCTTTCGGCTTGCTCGGGGGGCGACCCCTGGTGTCTCGGCCCTGTCGTCAGCGATGATTCGGGCCTGGACATCTCGGGCTCGACGCCGAGCTGCTCCTCCATCGGTTTGCCGCTCGCCAAACTCCAGCGTAGCTCGCAGCTGGGTGAGGCGCAAGCGGTCCTCGTCCATCCGTGCCTCAAGCTCCCGGAGCTGCTCTAGCTCCGGGGTTTGAGGTGCGGAGCGAGAGGTTCCTGCCCCCTGACCCAGCGGCGGGGCTGACCGCGAGGGCTTCGGGGCCGCTGGAGGGGGCGTGACTTGTTCGTGCTGGGGGTGTGACGGAGGGGGTATGTCGTCGTCGCCCCCCGAGTGGACATCCTCTACTCGCCCCTCATCAGGGTGCATCAAGTTGTAGCACTCCCGAGAGGGGTCGATGTAGGTCCACTGTGAGCTGGGGACGACGCTCGGTGCGTTCTCCCCCGAGTCGTTGGTGTGGGCGGCGTTGTCCACATTTGCCCAGAATTTGTCATCATCGTCGCTGTAGCTGCGACGAGGCGAGTTCCGGTCATAACGATTCCCCCCCTCCGAGCGTTGTCGAGGGGTGAGGTTGGCGGTGGTGTCTGTTTCCCCACCGCCGTGCGTCCTGGCACTTTCCCCAGGGGATGGCGGTGAGGATGCCACGTGGTCTCCCACGAGGCTGTCTTGGCGCTCGAGGCGCTGGACCGGAGTGTCCGACAGTTCGTGCAATAATGCATGAACTGCACACACGTGAGCGTCCATGGCGCTCTGAAGCCCAAAGAAGGACGACGGCGCCGTTCTCCTCTGCCGGTGAGGGCGGAGAGAAAAATCGGCTGACGTCGTGTTTCCGCCCTCGCCCGTCCCTCGGGTGGTAAGCGGATGCGTGACCGCTGGTGCCGGAGATTCCGGGATCGCGGTCGGCGCAGTAGTTGGCTACGCCCGTTGGAGTTGCCTGGTGAGTCGCATCTCCCGCGGCGGGAGGCTGGTTGGCACCACTGCGCCTCCCCCTCCTGATTCGCCGAGGGCGGCGTGCAACGTTTCCCCCGTCCTCCGAGGCGGGCGGAAGCGTGGCGGGGGTCCTTTCTCCGGCCGTCTGCGGGGCCAGAGTCGGGACGACCGTGACACGGGACCCGGTCGGGCGCAGGTTCATCTCGAGCCCATGGCCAGTGGCCATGAACTCGAGAGTCCCGAACCGGAGTTCCGTGCCAGCGGGAAGCGTGGTGGAGCTGGTTGCCATCCGAAACCTATGTCAACGCGCAAAAGGCCCCTACCTGGCGCGCCAACTGTCGGTGCTAATTTTGGCGAGGCTAACACCGGCTAGTAAATATGTGTTTTGCGGTTGAGGCTACGGATGGTGTGCAAGGGGAACACAGGGATTATACTGGTTCAGGCCGAGCAAGCCCTACGTCCAGTGGAGAGGAGAGTCGTGTTGCCTTGCACCGGGGTGCTTGTAGTAGGGGTTACAAGCTAGTCGAGAGAGGGAAGTGCTCCCAGGTCTCTTGTGAGTGTCTAAAGTGTTTACAAGTCGTTTGCTGTGGAGTGAGAACTTGGAACTTCTCCGTCCGTTTCGTTTGTTCGTCTGTCTCTGTCGTCTGTCCTCCTAAAGCTGGTCTCTGCCCTCCCTTTTATAGCCGCAAGGGAGAGGCAAAGGCGGCTACGACGCTACCTATTAAAATAGTGAAGAGTTGCTGTTCTCGGTTTGACTAGCTGCTGCCTTTTCTCCGTGTCTCCGGGGTATGGGTATGGCTATCTTGGTTCGCGAGTTCCAAGGTAGAAACAGTCGTCTGACCATGTCTTGTCGTCGGCTCTCTGGGTCTTCTGGATATGGCCGTCGTGGTCCGCTCGACTTTGGTGCGTTTACACCTGCCGGCTATCCTTCCGTACGATGTGACAAGAGGGAGAATCACCTTGGGGCGCTGTTTCCCGAGGCTCGGGATCGTGCTCGTCCTTTCGTGTGGACGGCGCAGTGGGCGTCTTTCCCGAAACGGGGCGGCGCACCGTGGACCATACCGTGGAGGACGATCGTAGTGGGACCATCAAATCTTGGGGCGTTGTTTCCCGAGGCTCGGGATCTTGAAGGCGTGCTCATCCTTTCGTGTGGACGGCGCAGTGGGCGCCTTTCCCGAAGCGGGGCGGCGCACCGTAGACCATACCGTGGAGGACGGTCGTAGTGGGCTCATCAAGTCTGCTGTCAGGAAAATCCCGACAGGTGGTATGGCCATCAAGGGCGTGCGAAGCACAGTCGCGTCGAGAGTCTCGCCTGACGGGACAGTGCTTGTAAAGTGGTCAGAGAGATTTCTTATGGTCCAAGATTGCTCTGCTGACATCACCCGTGCCTTGGATGCCGACTTTGGCGCCGTAGATGCCGCTCTCCCGAGTTCTCTCCCGAGGAGGCTTCGGGCGAGGCTCGGGCGAATCGGAAACTTGGGCGCCCAGGACGGGCACCCTCCCGAGCTCTCCCGAGGAGGGTCGGGCAGATCGGAGGCCTTGGTGGCGGCCGAGGACGCCGCCTCCCGAGCTCTCTCGGAGGAGTGCTCGGGCGAATCGGAGAAATGGGGCGCCGAGGACGCCGCCTCCGAGCTCTCCCGAGGAGGCTCGGGCGAATCGAGAATGGGGGCGCCGAGGACGCCGCCTCCCGAGCTATCCGAGGAGGCTCGGGCGAATCGGAGAATTGGGGCGCCGAGGAACGCCGCCTCCGCGAGCTCCTCCCAGAGGAGGCCTCGGGGCGAATTCGGAGAATGGGGCGCCGAGGACGCCGCTCTCCCGAGCTCTCCCGAGGAGGCTCGGGCGTAATCGGTAGAATGGGCGCCGATGACGCCGTCCTCCCGATCTCCTCCCGAGGAGGCTTCGGGCGAAATCGGAGAATTGGGCGCCGAGGATGCCGCCTCCCGAGCTCTCCCGAGGAGGCTCGGGGCAGAATCGAGAATGGGGGCCGCCGAGGACGCCGCCTCCCGAGCTCTCCCGAGGAGGCTCGGGCGAATCGGAGAATTGGGCGCCGAGGACGCCGCCTCCCGAGCTCTCCCGAGGAGGCTCGGGCGAATCGGAGAATTGGGGCGCCGAGGACGCCGCCTCCCGAGCTCTCCCGAGGAGGCTCGGGCGAATCGGAGAATGGGCGCCGAGGACGCCGCTCTCCCGAGCTCTCCCGAGGAGGGCTCGGGCGAATCGGAGATTGGGCGCCGAGGACGCCGCTCTCCCGAGCTCTCCCGAGGAGGCTCGGGCGAATCGGAGAATTTGGGCGCCGAGGACGCCGCCGTCCCGAGCTCTCCCGAGGAGGCTCGGGCGAATCGGAGAATTGGGCGCCGAGGACGCCGCCTCCCGAGCTCTCCCGAGGAGGCTCGGGCGAATCGGAGAATTTGGGCGCCGAGGACGCCGCTCTCCCGAGCTCTCCCGAGGAGGCTCGGGCGAATCGGAGATTTGGGCGCCGAGGTGCGCTCGCCCGAGCTCTCCTGACGGAGGCTCGGGCGAATCGGAGATTTGGGCGCCGAGCGATTTGGACGCCGAGGGTGAGGCTCGCCCGAGCTCTCCCGGGGAGGCTCGGGCGAATCGGAGATTTGGGCCTCTGTAGACGCGGCCTTCGTGGGCTTCGACTGGCCTTACTTGGGCCAGACCAAGTTGGGGAATGAGCGTTTTTTGCATGGAAGTTGGGTACCCCTAACTTTGGTAACCGACAGATCTCTTCGATGAGCTCGAATCAACGCAGCGAGCCTCTCTGATGTTGTCGCTGGATCACCCACGCGATTCAATCCAGCATCCGCCGGGATCTCTAGGGCGTGTGATCCAGGATATGTGACCAACTGCTGCGACGGCCCCATCTGACGAAATTTGAGATAGGGAGAGGATGGAGCCGGTGGCGGGGCTGCGGCGGCGGTGGCAGCGCTGCTGCTACTGTGAGAGAGGGTCAGCGGGAATCGGGTTTGATGTCCAGCATTTAATCTGTCTAGGGCCAGGGAGGTACTCCGTGTTTCCGTTTTTGTCGATTTCTTACTTGCCTTTCAAGGCACCCCGCGGCACGCACGTATATGTTGCAACCACAACAGAGCGATGGTTGCAATCATAAAACAGAGACCGTTGCAATTTGACGCTTTTTCCGCGGATGCGGGGACAAAACGGATACGGGTGGCCCACTTTTTGCGGGAGGCGCGCGGCCCACATGCGGGGGCGTATGCGGACGGCCCACGCGTGTCAGAAAGGGGGCACGGCCATGTTTTTGGGGTCGGGGGGGGGGGGCGCTGGCGCTGTGGCAGAGGGGCGGCGCGCTGCCCGCTCATGTCGGGCAGGGCGGGGCCGCGGGGGGGGGGGGGGGGGGGCGTCTTTCGATCAGGGGGTCTGTGCTTTTGGCATAGTAGTTGCACCTTATTGCATTTTAGCCTCGCCGTGTGTGTGTGTGTATATATATATATATATATATATATATATATATCTATATATATATATATATATATATATATATATATATATATATATGCCAACCCTATTTGGTACCCGGGTACTCAGAGCTTATTTGGTACCCAGACCTCTCCTATAGGCTATAGCGCAGCAACCAGAGACTGGGTGCTCGGTGTTTTTTTTTCCTGCACAGCTGAGACGGTCCAATTTTTTTCCCCTCAGCCCAATTTTGTTATGTTCGTGATTTGAGGGGTTTTTCTCTTGCAATTTTTTGGACGTCCGTGGCTGGGTGCAGGATGGCCAAGGCGGTGGTTTTTTTTCGTTTTTTCTTTTGCATGGTGGTCATTTTTCGTTTTTTATTTTGCATGGTGGCCAATTTTTGTTTTTTATTTTGCATTGTTATTTACACCGGTTCCACGTTTTCTTTCCATAATGACCGGAAGGTCGTTTTGATTCGTGTTTTTTTTTTCAGAGTGGCGCGTTTTTTATTTTGTGCAAAGTTAGTTTCAGTTTTTTATTTTGCGTAAAGTTACTTTCACCGTCATTATTAATAGATGATCCATGAAAATGAAAAATGCTCTGAAAAATTAAAAACAACTCCAATGAAGATAGAAAATAGTCTTTATGGTCTGAGAAAAAATGGAGGCTTGAAAAACTATTTTGTTGAGCTATTACATTTACATAAACAATTAAGATCTTATAGGTCTATTAAAAATAAGAAGGTTAATCAACTCAGCGTGATTACTTGAATAAGCCTATGGGCTTATTGCTTGTATATGGTGTATAACATATATGAACATAAAAAAAAATCTATGAGCTGATCCTTGGTGTACGAGATATTGACGGTACATCCATAAGTCCTTGACCCCAAAGGAAATTAGAATCCAACTAGTTGCATCTGCATCGTACCATCACATCAAGGACTGCTAATTTATAGAGAAAGCGCCACAGAATATCCACAGATGAAAGCAGGCTGAAACATCCATGTGAATTGCGCAAGAGAAAAACAATATTCAAAATTAGTATGCCAGGAATTGTGTGGTGAATGGTGTCGATGATACATCTGTTTGATGTAAAAGGTAATGAGAATTATAATTTATCAAGATTAATGACAGATTAGGACCTTTGCAGTCTCGATAATTAATAGGACAAACACAATGTAATACTGAACCTAGAGAACAGAAATCCATTTAAATTAATCAACTTTTATAGAAGGAATCATCAGAATAAAGGACCTCCGAAAGTATTAGCTAGCAGCAAGCTACATACACAATTATGAAAGGGACATTTCACTCAAAAAGTGAATTGATGCTTAGCTACTGTTGCTGCTACCTGAGATATGAGTAAAGCTATTGATATGCTGTTGTCCACTGCTTTTGCACAAGAACTGAGCTGCTGCTGGAAATCGATAAACAAAAGCATGGAGGGGGAAGAATGGAGGCGAACAGTAAGGAAGGAGCAGTGACTGGTCACATACCATCCGAGGCTCAAGTGCGAGTCAGAGGAGGAGCACCTGGAAGACGAGGTAGCATTGAGGTAGTGGAAGGTAACAGCTTGTACTACTGCAAAGAATTTAGAGAATCATGAGCGCTAGCCGGATGTTCACATTTACAGACTTTGGAATGTACACTTTTAAGATAAAATAGGCAGCCGAATATAAAACAAGTGTTAAATTCTTAAATGTCTTAGACCGTGATTAAACATTGAGATTTTTTTTTTTGTAAAGCAAGTTTTTATGGTTAAGGATAGATTTGGTCAAAATAATTTAGCTCATTGGATCTACCTTTTTTTCTGAAAAAAAGGAAAAGTTACTTTCGAAGTCATAATAAATAGAAGTCCCATATGAACACAAAATGCTCCTGGCCAGACCTTTTCCATGGCTTACACCTCTCCTCTTGTACAGAGGTGTTGTTATCCAGCTTAACAGTGGGAGCATACTGACTAATTGACTTTACTTTTTATTCTCTAAAGTTTAAAGAAAAACATTGACAAAACTCTATAGGATAGAACATTGAGGAAGAAAAGAAAATTACTTGAACGAAGACTGATGAAAGTAAAAATTTAGAACAATAAATGGTTTCCATTGAATAAGCTCTAAGAAAAAAATGGAGGTTTGAAAAATCAATCTATCTATAAATCTATTTTCATATATAGTCTCCAAAGTTTTTATAAATCTCCATGAGAAAGAGGTGTTGAAACTTTGCACTGTAGATGACTAGACTAATTTATTCAGCAATTGTCAGGAAATGGTACTGCAAATCAATTAAGCTGATAAATTAAAATGATTAGATCTGCCACTCGAGGGGGGGTGTAAAGTCATGTGGGTTTTCGTACCTACTTTGCAGCCCTACCCTCTCCTACTGTGCCATTTTTTTCGTTTGCTCTGCCTGAGTTTCAGGTGTTCTATGATGCATACATTGAAATCAGGTGCGATGCATTAACCTGCACAACCAAAATAGATAGAAACTGAGTGAGAAATATTTTCTTCTACGCTTCTGCGCGCTGCCGCTATACACCATAATATGCAGAGCGGTAAATGCAGCAGTAGTGATGTATTAATAAATCAAAAGTCTGAACATTTGGATGTATCTACGTTGCAGCTATGAGAGGTCCAACTTCAATGCCACCGACCACAGAACAATCAGCACAAGCAAGGGTCGCAGATAACACATATTACAGCAGAGTGGAGTAGACAGCAATCTTGAACAGCCCCAAGCACCAAGAGAACATCGATGGCCTTCCCAATTATCTTTGAGACAAGCACAATCTTTGATATGATATCCTGTGTGCAATCATTTTCAAACAATCAAATTTCATATATCAATTAAGAGAAATAATTATAAAAACTACTTCATGTTTAGCTGGGCGCGAGGCAGCTGTGGAGGACCGCTGCACCTCCGAGGGTGCGTTTTTTCTTCTGGCTGTGCTTGCATGGACGTTGCTGGATCGACGAGCGGAGGTTTCGCCATGGGCTACAGCCTTCGGATCGCTGCATCATGTGCGATCAGGCGACAGAGTCAATGGACCATATCATCTTGGGGTGTTGCTTCAGTAGAGAGGTCTGGCACCGCTGTCTGACCATGCTGCATCTAGGTCACCTCTTCACGGTATAGGAGCAGCCAATCTTCGCCTGGTGGCTGCGTTCCAGGAAGCTGGTCCATAAGCCGTTGCGCAGGGGCTTCGACTCTCTCTTCTTCCTCATCGGCTGGTCCCTGTGGAAGGAGCGGAACGCCCGGACATTTGACAGGGTTGCGGCTTCCTCCTACTCGCTGTCGCAGGCGATTCTCAGTGAGGCCGCCGCTTGGTGCCATGCTGGCTTCAGGCACTTGAGCGCGCTGCTTGCTACCTCCTGAACGCTTTCGGTGTAGTGTTTTCGTTGTTCCAATGTAG
Organism: Eremochloa ophiuroides; assembly: GCA_038502445.1. Classification (NCBI taxonomy): domain Eukaryota; kingdom Viridiplantae; phylum Streptophyta; class Magnoliopsida; order Poales; family Poaceae; genus Eremochloa; species Eremochloa ophiuroides. The sequence continues at coordinate 332,360 of JAHLJS010000167.1, forward strand.
TCCTCTCGTGCGCTTCCGGTGTCCTGGGTTCGGGTGTGTTGTTCTGTCCTCGTTGTTGGTTCTCGGTAATTGGTCGTTACCGGGTTCTGGTTGTTGTTGTTTGAAAACTCTTTTTCTACTTAATAAAATACGCGCTTTGGCGTGGTCTCGAAAAAAAAACTTCATGTTTAGCTATGGGATTGGTCGGCATAGATCATACAACATGATTAATAAGAGCCAAACCAGAGTCGGGGTGATCATCAAGTAACAGCATAACCAGTCTCCATTACCAAATTCACAAGTATAGAGAAAAAAAAATGGTTGCTTGTGTTATAAGAATAACTATCCAAATTGTGATTCTTGCTCGCATAAAGATTTGCCAATCCAAATAGCTTTTCTATTCCGAAATTTGTCAATCTACATAGAATAACAAATTATTTGACCATGCTTTTGCCCAGTGACATAAAGTAGCTACGTACTTAATGAATTGATGATACCAAAATAAGGCTGGTGTAGTATTTAAACAGCACTACTCTCGATTTTTATAAATGGTAAACACAATCAAAAATATGTTTTTTTTTGGCAAATACTCCTACTTAATATTCGTGAGAACAATAATCAGGATAGTGCATCCACAATTGGGGTATTGGTCAGAGTTACAGTGCCAAATCTTTCTTCCCCCACGAGAACAGAAAGCTGCATTGCAGCATTGGCAGCTAAGACAACCTTCTGCTACTGAAGAGAACTTCCTGGCCGTGTAGTTCCTCAACAATTGCGCTGACAAAAGAAGCTCCAGGCAACGCATCCTGCACTGAAAATATCAAATCAAATCAAGAAGGGGAAGGGGAAGGGAGAGAGGAAGGAGAAGATGGTGCAAATAAGAAACTGGGGAAGGGGATCCGGAGGAGGGGCACCTGCATTTGCCAACGGTTGTAGGAGGAGCACACGCAGGAGCGGACGGGGTCGCCAGGCGAGGCGCCACTCCTTTCTCCAGTAATTCGCAACGGGGAGCTGACGATGAGTCAAGACCGCGGCTGTGGCCAGTAGAGACGGCGAGCTGATGGGGAAGACGGTGCCGAAAGCGCCCCTCGGGGGCGGCGAAGCAAGAGCTCCCGGGAGAGACTTCGGCACGGCGGCGGCGAGCAGAGCTAGGGCGGCAGTGAGTCGCGAGCGGATGGGAGAAAACTGTCCGATGAACGTGGGGGGTGTGGTTTAGGCGAGTGGTTTTCTAGAGCGTGTCGAGTGGGAGAGGTGGGCCGGCCGGGCCTAGCCTGAAGCTTATTGAGGGAGGATTGGCCGGGGTACCACTGGGTACCAAAAATATTCAATCCCCAGGTACCATATAGTAATACTATATATTTGGCTAGTGCTAATTCTTGGCTAGTGCAAAATTTAGAGTAGTTAAGAATGTTTAGATGATGGCAAGCCAAATTTTGGCAATATTTGTAAGCATGAGACGTAGGGTTTTATATGTTTTTTTCTGGTGGAAAATATGGTCATGTGGGATCTTGTTTTGTACATAAAAATATAAGAAATATTATGGTAAAAATAAATTAGTAATCATATATTTTTTAATTAGATATTAGGTTTAAAAGTTTGGGCATCTATAAATTTAGAACTATGTACCTGTATGCATGTGCGTGGGATGCTCAATGGGTCCCACTATGTTCTGTTCTCAGCTCAAGAGGGGCAGAAATTGATGATATATATTCACTATTCAGCAGCCTAGGCGTTGAATAATAATCAACGCATTGACGGAGCTCCGTCATCCTCCGTTGACCGACGTGCCACACCAGTTTTATTACTATAGATACACAAATGAGTAAATACCGATTCGTATTTATTGATTATTATTGTTGACCAGCCCGTTAACCCCCCGCAGTGGATGTAGGCATTGCTGATTTCCATCCGTACCATCCCTGCTCATTGTCCACGAGGGCCCCATTGGCCATTGCCGCAGCTCCCTGCACGCAGTAATCGGCCGCAACCCTCCCATCACGACTGCTCTCTCCGTCTCGGCATCGGCGGCACGGTGGCGACCTCCACACAATATATGGCACGGAGGTGGCCTTCACAAATCACGGAGGCACGTAGCTTGTGGCGGCGCAGGACGACTGCGTGCCGGATTTTGTGGCCCCTACCCGTCGATCTAATTTGGCCAGGAATCGATCTACTTGGCCAGAAATCCTACTGGCCCTATCATCCTGCCCTCACGGAGTCTGGGGAGGAGTACATCGCGTCCTGCCGGCGCTCCAGGAGCCTGGTTGGTGGCGGCATCTACTTCTGCTTTTCTGCATCCGCTCCTTGCCTCCTTCCATTGAAGTGCTTGCGAAACTAGAGGAATTTCACTAGGGATTTTTGTGCATGCTGCACCAAGAGTCCAAGACGACGTGGCTGGGATGGAGGGATGGAGCCATGGAGGTGCGCACCGCAGCTGGCGGCAGCGGTAGGGTTGTGGCGCGCGCGTGCGTCCCCACGTGGACGCATTCGTCGTCAAATTCTGCAACACCTTCGCCGGTCTCATCCCAATATAGAGGTCCGTAACACCTTTTGCTCAGTCTTTGTGCCCATGGCACGCTAGCAGCAGTTTTCAAACATGTAGTTCTTGGTCTTTAGGCATCACGACATGTGCGCCCTAGCTCATTGATTCGTCTACCAGATCGTGCATTACAGATGACATCCTCCCTTGGCGGCAGCGGATCTCTCCAGCAACAGCAGTTAATTGATTTCCAGTCCTATTTTTCTGTTTCCTATTGAATTTGTAGATCCTGACCTTCGTAGGACTGCTTGATTGCTACCTGATCTTTTTTATAAGCTGATAAGGAGAATCTTAAGGTAGCTATTTGATGTTCAGTCAGTCTGCTACATACTGCCCGTATGTGGATTCAGTGTACATTGAGTTTTGTGTACTGTCATTTTTAGCTTGAATTTCTAACTGTACACATGTTTTGTTTGTAATTATTTTATTCTAAGTGTACTACTTATTGTCCCAATTGATAATCAGTAATTACAAATTCCTTCCCTGAAGGCTGAATGTTTGGTTGACTAACAATCAATTTGATACTCTCATAAGTTAGGATAGAATTATATGGCACAAATGGTACTACTAGTAATAAAAATTATCTCATGTGAATACTAGATGCACTGTTGTTTGTCACGAGCAAATTAATGCTCCTAAGTCCTGACAGAACTATTATATGCTGAAACAAAAATATTAGTAATAAAAAAATAGGCTCCCAGAAACCGGACACGTTGGTCACTATTACAGCATATTTTACTGTGCACATGTCTAGATGTAATTATTTATAGGTCCAAATGATAATATTAGTAATAAAAAAATAGCTAGACCAGATATCAGCTGCGCCTGTAACTATTACAAGAAATTTACTATGCACAAATTGACTGGACTACTTATTGACTCAAATGATAATATTAATACTAAAAGTTATCAACATAGAGCCTATCCAGAATTATATATCTAATCCGAAGATCAGAACGCCTCAATGAGTAATTGAGTACCATAGCAAATTTTACGCACACAGACCATGCAATAATCAATTTACTCGAGGCAAATGTTTGTAATGGTAATAATTTACGTGCCTTAGTAGGTAAAATTACCTCTCATTGTCCATGATGGAATTATTTACTTAACAAAATCATACTATGAGTATAAAAAAAGTGAGACCGGACGTGCCATCGATTAGCTCATACCATCTTACCCAATTTAGTAATAAAAAAATAGTTTTAAAATAATAATAGCAAATAGAAAACCCCATTTTACTGCACACTGACATTTCACTTTAGGGGCGCAACACCCAAATTAATGCAGTTACTACATCAGTTTTTAAACTAGCTGCGATCACGCATGCATGCAAGACATGAATAAAATTGAAACCAAATTGAAACCTGTGCTGATTATACAGCAAATTTTACTATGTCAGGGAGAAATTATTTATAAAGAAAACTGAAAACTCTTAGAAATAAAAAAAAAAGTCTGTCTAGAGACCGAACATGCCGGTGACTATTACAACAAATTTTACTATGTACATGTAGAATTTTTATAGACCCAAATGATGCTATTTTTGGGAGCAAAATGATACCGTTAGTAATAAAAATTTTGACTTTTGCACGTCAATGACTATTGAAGTGAATTATACTACGCATAGGTCTAAACATAATTATTTATAGGGTCAAATGGTTATATAGTAATAAAAAATAGCCTGGCCATGACAAATTTTACCGTAGTTGACATTAACAATCAAAGCCCATAAGCCTCAGCTCCGTCGATCGATCGATCTCCGCCGCCGGCCGGCGCGGGGCCGTGTGGGGATTCGCCGACGAGCCGCTCGGCGCCGGTTCCGTCTGGGGGGGGTGGG